>VXAZ01007221.1:188472-212160 GCA_013399875.1 Gymnorhina tibicen
CAGGCTGGCCTGACCTACTGCTGAACAGGAATTGCAAGTAAACCAGAGCAGCTTTGACAGGGGTGTTGTTTTGAGTGGTTTATCTGTTCCAGGCTTTGTTAATTTTGAGGGGTTGGGTTTTTTTGTTTGACATCTTGATTTGTCTGTCAGCTAGCAGCAGAAAGCGCAGTCCTGTGTGTGCTTTAAGTGCTGCAAGCAGTGCTGAGTGGCCCTGAGCGCAGAGGGCTCTCAGCTGCTGCGTGCCCCAGGGCTGTAAGCGCCCCTCTCTCCCCAGACGCAAGTCCCGCTCTCCGTCCCCTCGGCGGAGGTCGTCGCCGGTGCGCCGGGAGCGGAAGCGCAGCCACTCGCGCTCCCCTCACCACCGGACCAAGAGCCGCAGTGCCACCCCTGCCCCTGAGAAGAAAGAGGCCACTCCTGAGCCAGAACCCTCTGTGAAACCAAAGGAGACTGTTGTGCAAGAGGCAACTTCAAACAGGTGAGAACTCTGTGTGTAGAACCATTATGTTGCCCTTAAAAAATGGAATTATTATCCTAATACCTCACTGGGGCTTGGCTTGGGCAATGCCTGCTCCTCCCTGTGCCCCTGCAACAGCCAAAACATTTATTTAATAATCTTCAGTGAGGTTTCTTTGTCCTGTGTAGAATTCTAAGGGCAGTGTGCTTTGCTGCCACCATGATTTCGTTGTCCTGGTCATCATTGTCACTTGTGACAATGTCATCTTGTCTTCCAGCAAATTGTCATCATGTAGCCTCTATGTTACTTACTCTTCTCTTTGAATCATTGCACCAAGTTCTAACTCCTTTCACAGTTCTGGAGCAACTTGTCAGAGGATGGGCAGGAGAACATTTGTTGTAGGGGGAATATCTTGGCAGCTTCTAAAATGTTACTCCACGGGCTGTGGTTTGTATGTGCTTACAAATAAAGTCCTTATTTTCAACAGTGATATCCCAAAAGCTCCTAAACCGGAACCTCCTGTACCAGAGACTAAGGAAACTTCACCAGAACGTAATTCAAAGAAGGAGAGGGAGAAGGAGAAGGAGAAGACTCGTCAGAGATCCCCAACTCGGTCCAAGTCCAGGTCAAGATCCCGATCCCGTTCTCCATCTCATTCTCGACCCAGAAGGCGCCACAGATCACGGTCAAGGTAGGGCTTCAAGTGCTGATTGTGAAGGTTGAGAATATTTTCTGCTGAAGGTGCCACTTAATGTTCTTGGTTAGTAACGTTTCTAGAGGTGTTGAGCTGTGGATGTTTCGGGCCAAATGAGAAAGAGGCACTTGGGGCATAAATGTTTTCGGGAGTGTTTTGTTTGTATTGATTCATGAGAAGATGCTCATGGTGACCAGCACTGACTGGAGGAGGAATTGGGCTGCTTAATACTGATAATGGGAATTGTGTAGCCTTTCTTTAGGATGTGGGTTTGATGCTGAAAATGCTTCAAAACACTTCTTTTTCCTCCTTTTTTTTAGTATTTTACTACTTAACAGAGAGATGTTATTAAACTTCCAAGCCTTGATTGTGTCTGATTGTACATTTTGCATCCTCACCTAAATACAACCTTAATACGATGCACTTGGAGAAAAGCAACTCTGCGCTCAGTGCCCCGAGGATAAATTTCCTCAACTATGAAAGCTAGATAGTTGCTTTTCATTGGAATTTCTGATTGTGACAGGTCTTACTCCCCTAGAAGGCGACCCAGCCCCCGGCGCCGGCCGTCCCCGCGCAGGAGGAGCCCGCCCCGGAGAATGCCTCCCCCACCCAGGCACAGGAGGAGCAGATCCCCCGTGAGGCGGTAAGAGCCCTGCTTTTTGAGACAGCTGGAAGTGCTAAACCTGGAAAGTTAAAGGGAACTGTAGCTGTGTTAGCAAAATTACCCCGTTCATCTCACCTTAGCGCTGGCAGGCGTGTGATTAGAGTGATGGAAAAACTGCAGTGTCACATTTCCTAAGTGTGTTGTGGGGGAACACAGCTGTAGCTGTGAAATGATTTCTTCTGAGTTAGGATAGCGATGAGAATTCCTCCTTTTTGAAAAGTGGCAATTTCAGAGCCGTTACTTCTTCAAATGGCTCTGGGTAGCTCCCAGCACAGACTGACATGACATCTCTTAGGGCTTTTTTGCTGAAGTCTTAGTACTTTCCTTTCCTGCCTGGGGAGAAAATTGAGAACAAGTAATTGAATTCTACTCGTTGGGAAATTTTTAATTATGACTTGTATTTCTATCATGTAAAATTAAATTTGGACTTGAAATATGTTTCTTCTTCATGTTCTCTTACTTAAAATTCTTCAAGTTTTGCCCTTTGGTGTTGAAAGTCATTTTTCACAGTGTAAGAATTGTTCGAGAGGCAAAGCTCTTAGCTGCCTTGCAAAGTAAATGATGTGCTTTTGGCAGTGTCAAAATAGACATCTGTCTTCGTGGGGAGAGAACAGATTCTTATCCTCTTCATAGGAGGAGAATCAAAGTGATGCTTCTTGTGTACAGCAGTTGTTTTTGAGGAAGGAACGCTTCTCTTCCTTTCTGTGACAAAGTGATGACTATTTCCTGAGTTTGTCAATATGTTCATTTCACACAGTTACTGGGAAAACTGTGAAAAGTATCAAACATGTATGTTGCAAGATGTACAAGAGCTCCCTTTCAGCAAATGTTTATCT
This sequence comes from Gymnorhina tibicen, assembly GCA_013399875.1. Classification (NCBI taxonomy): domain Eukaryota; kingdom Metazoa; phylum Chordata; class Aves; order Passeriformes; family Artamidae; genus Gymnorhina; species Gymnorhina tibicen. Next base: position 191,121 of record VXAZ01007221.1, read on the forward strand.
CACTCAAGGTAGGGTTTCTTTTTTCCAGGTTCTCAGGAATTCTGCAGCCAAAGGTGGATTCTGCAGGTACACAATTGCAACAGAACTTGCCACAAATTTTGCCGCAGAATTCTGAGGCCCTACCTTTTAAAATTGCAAAGTAAAGATGAAAGACTAAAACATAAGGATGGATAGATCGATTCTGAATTGTTAAGTTGTTAAGTTGTCTGAAATTTTCACCTCCTGGGGTAAAACATTTTAGTGTCCTTGCACACTAAACTCTTACCCAGATCTGCTCTGGAGATCGTTAAGTCACACGTGCTAACACAGAGAATTCTCTTAACCACCCAGAAGTTAGAGAGCCCAACCAAAACTAATTGTTTCCAGGGCAAAGCTTAGCTGTAGCCTGTAGATTGACAGAAAGCCAGTGAAGGTGACACTAACAATTTTTAGCTCACTATTGTAGTTTAAGAATAACTGTGAAAGATTGGTCGTTATCCTCCTCTTCTCCAAACCAAGTGTTGCAGGCTGTCCACCATGTTTGGGAAGTGCTGTTGTCTGTGGCTCAGTGTCTGTGCTTGCAAACAACTGCAGTTCTTTGTTCTTTGTGCTGAAATGTTCCCCGCCGTGGCCGGGCAGGACCTGATGTGGGCTTTGCTTTGCAGGAGAAGACGATCCTCGGCCTCGCTGTCCGGCAGCAGCTCCTCCTCGTCCTCGTCGCGCTCCCGCTCTCCACCAAAGAAGCCTCCCAAGAGACCCGTGTCCAGCCCCCCCCGCAAAACGCGCCGNGCCGGCGGCGCTCGCGCCCCGTTGTGGACCTTTGTTCCCTCAAAGGTTGTGGGTACGGTTTGCAGGGGCGGGAAAGCACGAAGGGACGGCACGAGTTGCAGCTGAGCTATTTCGTTTTGTCTCGTAGCACCCAAACATAAGAGTACCGAGAAGAGAGAATCTCCTTCGCCAGCACCCAAGCCCAGGAAAGCGGAGCTGTCGGAATCAGGTACGGCTCTGGCTTTCCAGCTCTGCTCCCGGGTGGGATTTTTAGCCAAAAATACTTGGGCAGTGAAGTGCTGAGCCCTCCTGGAAGTCTGGCATTGACAGCAAGAGTTTTCAGAACTCTAAAGATGATCACTCATACTGCCTTATTCTCTCCAAGATGGCTCAGGATAAAATCTCAGCCAAGGTGTATTCCAGCCTTATGTCATCCTAAGATTTGAGTGGGGGAAAACCCATACTTGATGATCTGCTGTCCATAACTTTGCTTCTGCCTGAATCAGGCAAATCTGAGTAAGTGCCCTGTCCTTGTGTGTCCTTTCAGAAGAAGACAAAGGAGGCAAAATGGCTGCAGCAGATTCTGTCCAACAGAGGCGCCAATACAGGAGGCAAAATCAGCAGTCTTCATCTGGTAAGGAGCAGAGGAATTCCCTAAAACTGGGCTGTAGTTTACTTTTGCAGTTAAGTTCAAATATAGATTAAAACTATTTGCTGTGTGCTCTGCAGTGCTATTGTAAATATAATTACAGATTTGCCACTCATAATGAGGTCACTAATTATTGTTCAGGAAGAATAAAAGTATGACTTTTAAAGGTTGTTACGTGTTTTGTTAATGGGTTTGCATGTTTAAAAGTTGCGCTTGCAAACTCCACATCACACACAAATGTTGTGTGCTGTGGATTACTTCATCTGTCCTTATTTTGGACTCTCTTGTGCTTGAGATCAGAAAATTCATGCGGGTATTTTTGTCCACATAGTTTCAAAAAGCAACTGCAGTTCACCTTTTAAATTACCTGTCTAGCCAGATTTTATGGGGACAGTTAGATCGCTGCAAGTATTTTTACCCAGCTCTGATGGATTTGTTTATCACTTGGCTTCAACCAACACCTTCAGTTGATCTGCTTTTAAATTTCGGGTTCTTGTTTTGAGGGAGAGGAGGTTGGTTTGAACTGCAGCATTACCCTGTCAGTGACTGCTCAGCGTCACCAGGAGCATTTTCCAGAGAGTGATTCTTCTACGTTTGCAGATTCTGGTTCTTCATCTTCCTCAGAAGAGGAGAGGCCCAAGAGGTCGAACGTGAAGAACGGGGAGGTGGGCAGGCGCCGCCGCCACTCGCACTCGCGCAGCCCCTCGCCCTCGCCCCGCAAGCGGCAGAAGGAGTCCTCCCCTCGGTAACTCTGCTTTCACTTAACTCATCCTTTCCTGTTCTTTACCTCTCTGTGCCTCTCACCAAATACGCATCGAGTTGTGTCCACTTTGCCCAATCTTGTTCCCAGATGTCCTTCCCGTTACACTCATTTGGTAAAAGTTGCTCTGACCTTTCTTCGAACGCGTTCATTTTTGCCTCAGATCCGTGGCAGATAGATCTGTTTTGTTTTGTTTTGTTTCCCCTCCACTGCTCTCAGGATGCAGATGGAAAAGAGGTGGCAATCGCCAGTGATGAAAAGGTTGGTTAGAAATTCATCTCTTAAACAGGCTGTCATTTATTTTGGCATGGATAAGCATTTGCCATCCTTTGTCCTTTAAACTTGCACACTCACGGCGAGGGAAATTCAGACTGATGTGCTCCTTAATGTGTTGGATCTGGAACCATTTCACTGGCAAGAAGAGAAGGAACACCACCTGCTCTGTGTCCTTCACTGCTCACCCCTTGTTAGTTCACGTCAGCCTGTGACATCAGTAACTTTGATGTTACTGCATCTCACTGATGCCTGAAAACAGCTGAACACTTGTGTTCCTCAGGGGCTTCTTGCTCCAGACACCCAGCTTTGGGTGAGCAGTGCTGGATTCCTGCTGCCACTGACTCAAACCCTCCTGCACACCTGCAACAAACAATTAAGATCTTGATCTGGGTCAGAGATGATGGGAGTCTTCAAAACTCTCATTCCTCAGTTCATGAGATACTTGGAACTACTGGAAGCAGACAATAAGTAAAACAGTGGTGACTTTTTTATTTGTCACACTGTTTGCTCTGTGTTGATCTGGGAGTACAGAAGGGTGCAGGAAGCTGGGTGCTTGATGGGTTTATTAATTGGATGTAATGACCCTTGAGCAGGCTGTAATTAAGCCCCAGCTAGCAGATACTCAGAGCACACATCATGATGGAGGAGATAAGGATGACTCCCTCACAAATGCAGACCTTCCTAATTATGGATCCTGTCAAACATTTCTATGGAAAACAGGTTGGGATTCAAAGGCTTTGATCTTGTTTTGCACCACACTGACTTCACCTACTGCCTGTTGCATAAATACGTGTTTAATTAGGACAATTAGTACATTTGAGGGCTGGGGGGTTTTTGGATCATAAAAGAACATTGTATTTTGGAGAAAACTCTTTATCTACAAAAGTGTGTCTCATAGCCTTGGAGAACAATACCCAGCATATTTGAAATCAAATCTCAGTTTATGCAAATGAGCTGCTTTGCTTTTTAATTGCTCTCATTTTTCCCTTATGCAGTCATTTTATCTTAATTGCTTTTTATAAAAAAAGGAATATTTCACTTTACCAATATTCCTCCCCTTTAAAATTCTAGGCAAGTATGTGTTGGATTAGAATTCCCCCTTCCAGAAGTCTGTTGTAAGCTGTGCAAAGCAGAAAATGGCTCATTTGGTGAACAGCTTTAATCCAGAGAGCTGCAGTTTAGCAACCACCCTGGTTTTTTCACTGCATTTCAAGAAAGAAATAATTTTGGATTTCAGATCCATAGATAAAAGCTGTTTTCAGGAGCACAGTTTCACACTGTGAAGAAAATTGACTCCACCCCAGGCAAAATCAGCACACGATCCATCCATTACTCCAACCATTTGGCCTTTCTGGCTACAAGGTGGTGATGGATCAGGGTGTGCAGCTGTGGAATTGTGTCCTGGCTCCTGTGGTGGGTTCATGGTCACAGTCAGACACTTCTGATGGGCCCAGGGTCACAGTCAGACACCCGTGGTGGGCTCATGGTCACAGCCAGACACTCGTTGTCTCACAGTCTTCAGAAAGATTTAAGTGCATTTTGTTCCATCGGTGCTCGCAGTAGAATTTGACAGTGCACGAAGGAGCTGATTCAGTGTAGCGAGAGCAGAACGCAGAGCACCTCGTGGCCCAGCTGGCAGTTTGCTGATCAATCCCTGTTTTCCCGCAGCAGGAGGAGGAGGAGCCCCTCGCCGCCCCCGGCGCGCCGGCGCCGCTCCCCTTCCCCGGCGCCCCCGCCCCGGCGCCGCCGCTCCCCGTCCCCGCCTCGCCGAAGGTACCACGCCGTGGGCACCAGCTGCCTGCTCTGGGCTTGGGGGCTTCCCTGTGGGCATGGGGAAAGGGCCCCGATCCCAGTTCCTTGGCCGGGAAGCTGAGGGGGCTGTGGTTGTGCTGGTGAGGTTGGGTGCGGTGGGCGCGTGGCCTGGATGTCGTTGGGTTGCTGCTGCAAACCCTGGATGGGAATCACAGAGCCGAGGGATGGTTTGGGTTGGGAGGAACCTTAAAGATCATCCCGCCCCCTGGCATGGGCAGGGACACGTTCCACTATCCCAGGTTGCTCCACACCCTGTCCAGCCTGGCCTTGGACACTTCCAGGGATGGGGCAGCCGCAAACTTTCTGGGCAAGAACTTTTGTAAAGAGTTTTATTATAAGATCTTAGAACTTCTAAAGAATTCTGGTTTAAATTTTGAGAAGCTGAAAGAACTCTAGAGTCCTTTTTCCCCTCTTTGGGTGGACTGCAGGGCACTGCTGACTGATTGCCGTGCCTGGTTGGCCCCTGAACGTTTTGTTCTCTTTGCAGGTCTCCATCACCACCCCCTCGCAGACGTTCTCCTTCTCCGCGGAGATACTCTCCCCCGATCCAGAGGCGATATTCCCCGTCTCCCCCTCCCAAGAGGAGAACAGCTTCTCCTCCTCCCCCTCCCAAAAGAAGGGCCTCTCCTTCCCCCCAGTCCAAGCGCAGAGTCTCCCACTCCCCGCCGCCAAAACAGAGGAGCTCCCCTAGTGCTAAACGGCGCTCCCCTTCCATATCTTCCAAGCACAGGAAGGGGTCTCCTCCCAGCAGATCCAACAGGGAAACACGTTCTCCACCACAAAACAAAAGGCATTCACCTTCACCACGGCCTCGAGCTTCCCACCCCTCCTCCAGCCCTCCGCCGCCGCGCCGGGGAGCGTCGGCGTCGCCGCAGAGGAGGCAGTCACCCTCGCCCAGCACCAGGCCCATCAGGAGGGTGTCCAGAACGCCAGAACCCAAGAAAACAAAGTAAAAAACCCCTTCTTGTCTGGGCTTGGGTTTTACAAGGGGTTTTTGTTCAGTTGTAATGCAGTGAAAACAGCAATAGAATGGTTTGGACTGGAAGGGACTTAAAGCTTATCCAGTGCCACCCCCTGCCATGGGCAGGGACTCCTTTCACTGTCCCAGGTTGCTCCAAGCCCCGTCCAGCCTGGCCTTGGACACTTCCAGGGATCCAGGGGCAGCCACAGCTTCCTGACCAAGGCATCACCACCCTCACAGGGAAGAATTTTTTCCCAGTATCTCATCTATCCCTGCCCTCTGGCAGTGGGAACCCATTCCTCCCTGTCCTGCCTGCATAAAAAGTCCCTCTCCTTCCTTTTTATAAGACCCTGGATGAGGTCTCCCCAAAGCCTTCTCTTTAATTGGTGGCTTTAAAGAAAAACTTTGTCTTAAACCCAACCGTGGAAGGGAACCAACACTTTTCACTAGCTCAGAAATAATTCCATAAGTGGCCATTCTTGATAAACTGCTAACATTCTAAATATTTTTGTCCTTAGTGTGATGCTGCTTTTCTGAGCAGACAGTGAAAAGTGTGGTGCTGGCCTGTGAATTTTTTCAGAAGGAAAATGGAGCTGAATGGAAAGCCTTGCTCAGTAAAAGAGCATTGCTGTTCTCCTGACTGTCACTGTGGTTATAACTTAGTGAAGGCAGAAAGGCAGCAATCAGCTCTGAGCAGCAGCAGGGCTGTTTAACAGCTTTTCAGGCTGCATTATCCCTCTGCATTATGGATCCACTCTGCTATTGCATTGTTTTGCCTTTTTTAACAAATCAGCAAAGCAATTAATCTGTTTATTTTTTTAAATCAATTTAAATCTTCTAAGTGCAGCTTGACCGAGTTAAAGCACACGCGTTCATTTGGCTCTCGTGTTAATATTCCCTTGTTTTGTGTCTCACCTCTGACTGTGACTCTTGGTTCCTCAGGGCTTCCACCCCCAGCCCCCGGCGCGTGTCCTCGTCCCGATCTGCGTCAGGGTCACCTGAGACAGCTCCCAAAAAACACCAAGGACCTGCATCTCCTGCCCGGTCTCGCTCTCCTTCCGCAAACTGGTCACCTGCAAAAAAGGCCAAGAGCCCAACTCAGAGCCCATCACCTGCCAGGGTATTTGTTTGCTCCTAAAGCAGCGCTGCTTTGGGTTCTGGGGAAAGTTGTCAGGAACAGCCCCAGGGTTATTCACAGGGGGGAAAACTGCTTGGGGTCATTCTTCATAGTTACAAACTTCTAAAAACAATTTGCAACATGAATTTTTCAAACTTAACATCTCCAAATCTGGGAAAAAAGTGCTGTTCTATAGAAAATCAGACTTCTGGGGAAAAAAAGTCTGTCCCATTTCATGAGTGCACATGAGTTTCACGATCTACAAAGTGAGGTGGGCTTCTTTATGCTCAGTATCCTCCGTGCAAACTCAGATTATTCCCAGTGGGAAGAGAGCAGATTGATTGTTGTCTTCGCCTCTTCTTCTGAGGTGTTTCCCAGGGACAGTTCCATTCTTTGCCTGAGAATTTTGAAGCCTTAGAGATGAGTTGTAACATCTCTTGAATTATTTATTACAGAATTCAGATCAAGAAGGTGGTGGCAAGAAGAAGAAGAAAAAGAAGGATAAGAAGCATAAAAAGGATAAAAAGCACAAGAAACACAAAAAGCATAAGAAGGAGAAGGCGGCGGCGGCTGCAGCAGCTGCTGCTGTGGCTGCAGCAGACACCACCTCAGTACAGGAAGACCAGGAAGCAGAGACAGAACCCAAAAAGGTAAGGATTGGAGGCTTTGTGAAGGCCCAGTGGGAGCAAACAGGGCGGGTGTGCACTGCACCGCTGGTGTTCCCACGGCCCGGATTCCAGAACGGCACTGGGGGCGTGTGATTCCGTGTGGGGCTCTCGGTGCTGGGAGGGCTCAGCCTGGCTGGCCTGGGGTGGTTGAAGCAACTCTGTCTTTGTTTGAAGGAGACAGAAAGCGAACCCGAGGACAACCTGGATGACCTAGAAAAGCACCTGCGGGAGAAGGCGCTGAGGTCCATGAGGAAGGCGCAGGTGTCCCCCCCCTCCTAGGCCAACCCTTTGATATAATGTACATTTTATTTGGTTTGTACTCAGAATTCAATTTCAAATTGCTAAATGTGTTTGAGCTTTAGAATATAACATTTGTTGTAATAATTGCTAGGTTGAGGTTCACCATGTACAAAGGGCATGGATTTACATTACAAAAGGTGTCCACAGTGTACTAGTGACATTCTTTCATTGACAGTCAGCATAATTTCATTTAGAGTGAGACTTTTTAGAAGCAGTAGGAATTTGTTTTGGAGGTTTGAAACATGACCGTCAGTTCCCTCGTTTCTTTGAAATCCAACAGAGCCTTGAGCAGAATTTGTGAGGGTCTCATTTGACTTCTTTTGTATCACTTACATGATGCTACTAACCTTTGTGGTTTGTAGGCTTGCCCAGGAGTAAAACCACTGCAGAATTCCAAGGAAGTACATCTCTATTTTAATGCTTTCTACTGTTGCCTGTATAGTCTCCATTGAAGCCAATCAAGAATAGCAATTTAGAGTGGTACATAAATGAAAGCATGTTGTTTACCAGGACACTGTGGGTTTATATTGATGTAACATGTTGATTTGGAACACTGGAATTTCATTTGTATTTTTATGTTCTTTTTTTAAAGGGCAGTTTCCATGATCAGCAGTCCCAGAAAACAAAAAATAATTCCTTCAGTTCCATAAATTTTGTTTGTGAGCTGTCGTTGCCCCATTCATAAATCTTGTCTCGTTACGGTTCTTCGGAATGGTCTGAGCAACTTTCAGAGCTGCGTTCTTTGAAAGTTTAGAGGAACCTGAACTTTGGATATTGTCATGTTTTCACTGTTCTTTGTTTTTGTTTTTTTAACTAAAGCTATATAAAGCTTGTGGATTAAACAAAATAAATTTCTAAATTTAAACAGATGTTGGCTTTTTTTATCTGGACGTTTACATTTGCTAATCGGCTTTGTTTTGTGCAGGGTTAATGGCTGCTCAGAGATGAGAAAGTGTTTGATCCACTGTGCTGGCTCTGGAAAAATTGGGGCTTTTAACTGGCCTGGGGGAGCAGGAAAAGCCCTTTAATTAGTGATGCTCCTGCTGAGTTCTTGCAAAGCAGGAGTCAAACAGCCTTACCTGGGCAGTGCTCTGAGAGGATGGAGGAGCTTAAACTGAGTATCTGCTGTGAAAATTGCTGGTCAGAGCAAGTAAAGTGTTTCAAGGCCCTGTGAGAAATGAGCAGCAGGTTTGATTGACTTAGAGAAGGAGCTGTAGTGGTGTGAGAGCTCATCTGAGGAATCCTGGGGACTCCCTGCCTTTCCATAATCATGGAATGGTTTGGGTTGGAAGGGACCTTACAAGTTATCCAGTTCCAACCCCCTTTTCATCACACTGGGAGCTTGCTGGGTTGCTGCTGTGGAATTCTTGTCAAAACTCAAGCTGTGTTTCTGAAATCAGCTCAGTTCTGAAGTGTGAAGTTCTCTGGAAGGTGCTTTTGAATTCCTTTTGTGCTGCAGCTGCAGTAGCTGTGACGTGCACAATGAAATGGGAGATTTGAGGAGTCTTTCCTTGCCCTGGTGCGGGGTTTAAACTGAGGCAGGGCTGCTCTAGGTCCTGGCTGGGAGGGGAGATTCCAGAGCAGCTCCTGCACTTCCCTTGGTGCTGAATCTTTTGTTTCTTCACCAAGTCCATCTGGGTGGATTTGGTGCTCGTGGAGCCACAGAGCCAAACTCAGGACGTGCTGATCCTCACTCACTTGGATTTTCCCTGGATGTCCTGGGCAGAGCCCGCAGGGGTGCAGCTCCCCAGGGTTTAATGCCTCCTCCTTTATCATCCCAATCTTGCTTCCACCTGGGTTTGGTGACCTCTGAATGCCTTTTAATCTTAGCACTAATAGAAGTTCTTTAAATACATCCAGGACCTGAGTCACTGCTTATCTTCCCTCACACCTATTTCCATCTCCTGCCTCCAGGACTGATAAAGGATCTCTGCTGGTTTTGGATGGGCCAGGCCTTCCCTCCACCTTTCCATCTCCCTTGGAGTTCCTATTGTTGGTGCTCCCTGTCTTTTTTTTTCATCTATCCATAAGGAATGGTGTAGGCTTAAAAAGAGCAATTAAATGCAGTGTTTAAAAAGGATATAACTTCTAAATTGTGTTTAGGTTAATATTTTAATTCCTTCCTACTTACCCAGTTGAGTACTAACATTTCATTTAAATAGCAGTTGGGATAATCAGCCCTCTCCTCTCCTCAGCTGTCCCTGTCCCTGCTGTTGCACAGAATCTCTGCTGGGCTGGGTTCCATCTGTGTCTGCTGTTTCTCACGCCACGAATTCACTCCTGATCCTCTAATTGAGCTCCCGTCATCCAAACCCAAACTTGTCTGATCCCTTCCCCACTCCAGCTTCTTGGTTGACCTCTTCTCTCTGTTCTTAAATCCTTTTATTTGTAGTACAGAAATGACCCTGCAGGCCCCTGGTGTGCTGGGGCAGGAGCTGCCTGGATCTCACTTGTTCTTTTTTTCCTGGATCTGCTCGTGCTGAATTTTGGCTTCTTGACCAGGCCACCTTTGTGAAGTGACAGACACAGGGTCTAGGTAAGGGACTTGCTGCAATAATTGTCTCTAACTCCACAGAAAGTTTGCTTGGACTGTGTCACTTAAATGGCACCGAGTCCCAGGAGTGAGCGTGAGGCTGAGGTGAGTCACAGGTCAGTTCTGTGGCTGCTTGTGAAGAAAGATGTGTTTGTTGTGTCAACAGGTGGGACAATGGCAGGTGTGTGTGTGCAACAGTTCCAAGCTTATAGAAACTCAGGGCTGGATTGTTAAATTTTTCCACTTGTGTGACTTTGGCAATTTGCCTGGGAGTGCTTTGTGGAGCTTCCTGAGCTGAGGGATTTACCCTGAATTGCCTCAGGACACAGAACTGTTCTGCTGCTGCTTGGGCAGGGCCTGGTGCTCCCTGGGAGCTGCTGGGAGCCCGGGGATAAATCCCAGCACCGGGGCAGAGTTCTGTGCTGGGAGCCATCCCAAAACCCTTCTCACCTGACACAAATCCGTGTCCTGAGCAGTGAGGGCTGCAGGGAGGGACCCGGGCTCAGAGGAGCAGTTCTGCACTCTGACTTGGTTCCTCGAGCGCCAAACTCCAGATCTGGGTGTTGGTGTAAAAAGCACCTCTGGGAGGAGCAGCTCAGCAGGGCACGGAGCTGTGTTTTGGTGGAGCTCCATTCCAGCTGTCGTGTGTCATAACTTATAATTTAGTACAGGATCATCTCATAAACCCTTGATTTGTCTGCTTGAAGTCCATTGTGGATGTCACCAATGTCTCAAAGCAGTCATAGCACTGACAATTCCAGTGGAATTGTGCTTCTCTTAAATCAGGTCTACTCATTCCAGCAAATTACTGTTGGAAGTAATTATATCTCTTAAAGGATAATAAAAAGATTATTAAATCTCAGCACAATGGGATAGGGAGTTGTGTATTTCCAGATTTTAATCACCAGTTTGACCTCTGAACTTTATCCAGCAATCCTGGATGAGTTCAAAGCGGCTGGAACTGCTCGAGTCCCTTCAGCTGGGGTGTGGAACAACAGCTGGGGATGGTTCCCCCCTGCGGGCGGGAGGCAGAGGATGTCCTGTACCAGCCACTCTTATCTGGGCTCCCTCTGGCTCAGGAACCACATCGTCCCTGCTGAGAGTCCAGCAGGAACTGGACTCCTTCCTGCTGTGTGGCACTCGAGGGGGTGACACAGCTCAGCTGTTCTGCAGCCCTGGGTCAGTTCTGAGCCAGGGTCTGGGGAAAGAAGTGCTTTGCTTTGTTATCATTTGTTCAGTTTAGTTCTGACTTGAGGCAGAGCGTTTCCTTCTGCTGTGAGTGGAGCTCAGGGAACATCCAGCATGGTTAAAGATCTTCTGGTCCACTGGTGATGGTTTGTGTTTGCTTCCTTGGCTGGCTGGAGGCAATCAGGCTCTTAAAGTATTAGAACAACCAATACACAGAGGGAGATGATGTTCAGAGGGGTCCCCAGTTCTCACCGTAGGTTTGTACCTAAACATCTCCAAGTGGCTTTGTCTCACCAGGCTGGGGATGGACTAGAAGCTGTTCCTGAAGGGATGAGGATCACAGTTTGTCATGGAGCTGGAAAGGAGGGTTTGGGTTTTTCTTCCCTCTTTTCCCCAGTGTTTTATTTAAAATCAAGAGCCCGAAGTGCCTCCTCTGGGGTTTGCTGGTGTCTTGTTGTGGGGGCTGTGCCCGAGCAGCGAGCTGGAGTTGTGCGGCTCCAGCCCATCTCCCAGGGAGGGAAAACGCTGCGAAATTCTTCCTTAGCTGGGAGTGTCGGATTCTGCAGCGGGAGCCGGCCAGCTCCCGGGGCAGGTGAGTCAGGTCTGACGCCCAAACCCGCTGGGTGAAGCCGGCACTGGAGCGGGGCTGACTCACGGTGACGCAGCCGCACGGGGCCACCCGTGCCCGTGCCGTGCTTTGGGGCTGTGCCCAGCCTGTTTTGGGGTTTGGATAATCCTAAAAATCGGCGCTGCAGGAGGGAACGTGCTGGCTCCCAAACCAGGGCTGGGGTCACTGCGGGGGGCTGGGGTCAGTGCCAGGAGCACAGCTCCCCATGGGTCGGGATTTGCCTGAGCCTTCCGTGCAAGGTGTTTTAATCACCACGTCATTAATTATCTTTAGCGTTCTTCTTGTGGCAGATTCTGTAAGAGTCGTGGTTTTTCTCACTGGGGATCAATCCATCGGGAATTGCGTGGTGAACACCTCCCAGGGCCAGGTGTGGGACTTGACCTCCGCGCCGGGCCCGGGGGAGGCCGCCCAGCCCGGGATGGGGTCAGGAATCGTTCTGAGCTCCCACATCTGCTTCCCCCGGGCCGAGGGCTTGAACGCAGGAGGGATGTGGGGTCCGGAGCGTCCTTCCTCCCACACAAAGGCAGGATGCGGCCGCCCCGGGCAGCTCCCGGCGTCAATGCGGGCTTTGTGCGCCAGGCCTCGGGCAGGGCCAGGGCCCGGGGGCAGCGGGGCTGCGGCTCCACGGCGACCCCGCTCTTGCAGCGGGGTTGTTCCATCCCGGGGTGTTCCATCCCGGGGTGTTCAATCCCGGGGTGTTCCATCCCGAGGCAGCGGGGTGTTCAGTCCCAGGGCAGCGGGGTGTTCAGTCCCGGGGTGTTCAATCCCGGGGCAGCGGGGGCGTGCGGGGAAATGGAGAGGGACCTTGTCCGGCGCATCCTGGAGAGCTCGGGTTGCTCTTTGCGGCCGCGGCAGGAGTGGGGCTGGGCCTTGTGCTGATCCGGGCGTGGGGGGGCGATGCTCCGAATCCCTGGGAAGTTCAGGATCCTTCTGTCTCACTTAAAAGAAAACACGGAAAACAGCTGTCCTGGGAAAGCAGCGCTGGGGGGAAGGGAATTGTAGGGAATTGTTCGGTTCCCCCACACAGGCTTTGTGTTCAGTGCAGGGGCAGAGCTGCAGCTCGTGTAAATTGTTGTGGCTATGAAATAAATGGAATTCCGCCGCCGACGTCAGCTGGGGAATGGCCCCTGGAGAGGAGGGTCAGCGCGAGGGGCCGGACTCTGCAGAGCACGTGCAGTCCTTATCTGCTCAGCCAGACCTTCCTCTGGCTCCTGTCCCCCCCGACCTGGGCCGGTGCCGTGTCCTGCTCCGGGCCGGCCCCAAGCGCACAAGGCTCGGCTGCCCTGTCCGTGGTGCATCCATCCCCTGACCCGCACGTGGGGTGGGAGAGGGGAATGTCTGTGGGGGCACAGCCTGGGAAGCTCTCAGGAGGTTTTTTATCTGGGGGGGCTTTTTGTAATTCCTCGTTCAGGCTCTAAAACTCGAGCTTCAGATGAAACCAAAGCTGGTGGAACGGTTGTGAGAAATGTGGATCCCTTTTAAGAATAACCCCCCCAGGCTTCCCCTCTCCAGGAGGGAGGAAGCTCCCATTAAAAATTGATAGTCTCCCTGTCAGTTAGATTTTAATTCAGCAAGTGGATTTGACTACTGATGTGAAAAAAATTACCTTTGTCACCGTGCTGATATTTTTTTAATGAGACAGAAATGGTTTGGCACCTTTCCAGCTTATTAAAACCTTTGTGAGTCCACAGGCACCGGCACAAGGGAACGAGAAGGGAAAATTACATTAAGTGCATGATTGGCAAAACAAAATCGAGCTCTTTTTTATTTATTTATTTTTAATCTATTACAAGCCTGTGAATGAATCCTTCTATTATTTATGGGGCAGGATAAAGGGAGCCGTCCCTGTGGCTGCAGGCAGACTCCGCTTTCAGTTCAACTCTTCTTTCCAGACAGGGAAAGTGGACACCTGCTCTTATCCAGGACAGAGATAAGTGAGGGGAGCCGTGTGAAAAGGGAGAAATCCGCGTGTTCTGTGGGAGAGCAGGGCCCTGGGGACGACTGATGTGTCAGTGCTCTGTGGGTTCCCAGCTCGCCGCAGGGTGAATTTCTGCACTGGAAAAAAGCCGTAGCCCTGATACAGGGGATCAGACGTTTCAGCCACTGCTTCCCGGAGCTGAGCCACCCCAGGGTCTCCATCCCGCGCTGCATCAGCCGCCGGGGCTGCTCCATCTGCGGGAGCTGCTCTGCGGCCCCGAGGCGCCGCTGCACGGGCCCGTCCCAAGGTCGGCCGCGTTGCCAGTGGGGATCTGGCCCCTCTCCAGCTCCGCTTCCTTCCTCCTGCCCTCAGCCCAGGGCCTTCCCCGCCTGCACAGCAGCACGGACACGCTGCAGCCAGCGTTGATCCAATTCCCTGCTCCTGCCCTTCTCGGGGGGATTTTTGCAGGGAGGGGGCGAGGTCGGTGCCGAGCTGGGAATGCTGACACGCTGTGGGAATCCTCTTGGGATCCCCCTCCTGCCTCAGTGTCCCCTCAGCGCCACGGGTTCAGCATTCCCTGTGACGTAGGGAAGATTCCCGTTGATAAAGAGCTCGATGAAGCTCATGGCAGAGAGGCCGAGGAGGGGCTGGCCCTGCTGGTCCCAGCCCCGGGAGAAGGAGGCTGTGAGGAGAGGGGTTTCTCCCTGCTGCCAGCAGAGGATTTGGGTTTATCCCCTCCAACTGCACATCCCACTATTAATGAGCTGCCGGGGTATCATTTGAATTTTAATGACATCACAGATGCAGCGCTGCTAATTGCTCATTTGCTTATCTGGAATGAGTTTTAAATCTGTGAAAGAAACCTGAATCACGGAAGCCTCTTGTGCAGCTGCTCAGGGCAGCGTTAGAGAAGCAGCTGCCCGTGGTTTAATCCCCTCAGAGGCAATTCCTCCCCTGTCCAGCCCATTACCCACCTTGCTGCAGTGATCAGCTGGGATTCATGGCTGGGGTAAAAGCAAAGGATTTAAAAGGGGAGAATCTCCACAGCCTTGGTACTCGGAGAGATGCTCTGAGAGCCTGGGGGGGTTTGGACATCCCTGGCTGGCCTGGGGGGCAGAGGGGTGGCTCCAGCCCTCAGTTATCTATCCTGGGTTTGTGCCTAAACTTTCGGCTCTAACTGGCTCTTGTCCTTACTCTGTAGGAGCCCCAAGAGCCTTACAGCAATCATTACACAGACAAACCACCGGGGTAAAGAGGTGATAATTAAAATTGCAAAAGCAAGTACCCGGTGATCTGAAATACCAGAATTTCAGCCTGAGCAGGTCGAGCGTGTGCTGCAGATAAGGAGCAGGGAGATGGGAAGATTTGGGAACTCTCTGGTCCTGCCCCGCAGGATTTGTTGTTGTTCTCCCCATCTGCAGGGCACAAGTGGCTCTGCTGGGGACCGCAGCTGCTCTTTGAGTCGGTGACTCAGGAGGTTGGGGCTCAGCTCCTTGGCCTGCTGTGGGTATCTCAGGGATTTGGGATGTCATTCCCCTGGCAGCGCCTCAGGCTGCGAGGTTTGGAGAAGGTGGAGGAGTTTCTGTCCCTGTGTTTGGAGAGCTGGAGCACTCTACGTGCTGCTGCAATGCAAATAATTTTATCAGAAAGATTATTTCTAAATCCTGGTAGAACTGCGAGATCTTGGCCTCTTGTCCTGCCCACAATTCCTTTTCTTTCCTGAGTACTTGGAAAAAAATCTGGCTCCTTCCAGTGTGACTCAGATAGGAGGAAATAAACGCCACATTCATCATGTCACTGCTTGAGTCAGATCAGCATTTACGCCATCGGTCTGGAGCAGGGTGGCTCTGGGAGAGGTGCTCACTTTGTTCCTTGGGATGAATGTCATCGATCCCAGACGTGGACTTTGCCCAAAGAACCTCCTGGAAAGCTCGGGGGAGTTGGGATGCACAGCTTCACCCCACAGGCAGAGCAGAGATGTAAAACTTCAGATGGTGCCCAGCTGTACAGAAGTGCTGTGGGATTTTGAAGGTGCCAGTCCTGCCCTACACTGGGATGGGTTATCAGGTGCCTGCACCGATGGAACCAGAGAATCACGGAATGGTTTGGGGTGGAAGGAACCTTAAATATGGTTCTGCCGTGGGCAGGGACACCTTCCACTATCCCAGGCTGCTCATCCTTGGACACTTCCAGGGATGGGGCAGCCACAGCTTCTCTGGACAACCTGAGCCGGGGCCTCCCCACCCTCACAGGGAAGGATTTTTTTCCTAATACAGCTTTGGATCAAGCCAGCCTGGAGATAAAGAGGTTTTGAGTTGGACTTGGTTTTTTTGTGGATTTTTTCTCTCTGATGTTGGGCTGCACCCCAGAGGGAAAATACAGCACCTTGGTGTCATTGCTGTGATTGGATTGATCCCTGCAGATCCATGGGAGGGCGGCTGGAAGCTGGGAAGGAGCTGGAGCTGCTGCTTCCCCTTTCCCCACACACAAAGGCACAGGCAGCACACGGAGGCCGCGCTGCCTCTCCACACCTCCCCTTGCCCGGGTCCCTCAGCCCCTGCAGCCCACGAAACACCCCCATCAAACAGAGTTTCTGCCGCTGCAGTCTGTGACAGAAGCCAGTCTGCAGTGCTGCAGCCCAGCTGGGAGCTGCTGGGCTATAAAGGACAGGGCTCATTAGGGGAGCCCCCAGCTACCGGCAACTTCCAGGCTTTTCAGATGATGGAAATTCAGCAGGAAACCTCGGTGGTGGCATTTGATTGCTGCTGCAGGGGGGTGTGGCTGATTTAACCACTTAATCAACCTCAGCCAGGCAAAGCTGGGGTTGTTATTTGGGGAGAAGCAGATTGTGTAGTGCTTTTTTCTTCACCAAATCTCCTTATCAGCCCAGGTGTTTGAATCACCTGGGGACTAGCCTTAAAAGAAAACAGCCAATACTTGAATTTATTTACTTTCAGGCAACTTCTATACATAAAGGTGGGGAAATATAAATTGTAATCAGGCTCACGAAACTATCTTTTCTTTTTCTCTTTCCCAAATAACTTTTCAAACCAGGAATGCAGTGGATTTGGGGCTTTTCTTGAAGGAACTCCTTGTCCGTGTGCATCTGCATGGTGCTGCCGTGGGGAGGTTTCCCAGACCCAGCTCCCTTCACAGCAGCTCCATCTCTGCCTCTTGACCCTTTCCAGGTCTTTTCCTGCAGAAGGGAGAAGCCCAAATCGTTGTTTCCTGATGCTCACAGCAGAGGACAGGCTGATAACTGAATTTGGAAAGTAGGGCAGCGAGAAACCCCGGGCAGAGCAGGGCACGGCCTCCTGCTGAAAGGGGAGAGTCAGGCGTTCAGTTACTCCTGCTGCGCGTGTGGTCCTGGGAGCCAACTTTTCCCCCTCCCTAGATATCACCTCCAAAGGCAGGGAGGTGACGAGCACTTCAACTTCCCCCGTGCTCCACCGGCACCGAGGTGAAAACTGCCTGTGTCAGCATTCCCAAAAAGCTGCCCCCGGTGCCTCCGCGGAGGGGACCCGCGGCAGAAGGAAACCTGCAGACAATGCCTGCTTTGTCCCCCTCCCTGCTCCTCGGGCGCCCTGAGATGCTGAGTCCAAACATTTAACCACAAAACGCATTAATTACCATCCAGCTCCCTGCGGGAAGGACCATACGCCAGTAACCAGGGGGGAAAAAAAAAGGAAGAAGCATGGAAAGTCCATTGATTGTCAAATGACTCCCAAGTGCAATTACTGCCACCCAAAGTTCTTGATGAACGCTTCCTGGAAACACTGAGCTCTCCAACCTCTGCGCTCGGAGCGGTGCTAACCTGGAGCATGGAGCAGAGGAGTGACCCAGAAATTGTGGGGTGCAGTCACCTTGCCACGTAATGCCACGGGACGTGTCCCGTGCTGCTGTCATTGTGCCTCGGCCCACAGCAGAGCTGTTTTCTGCAGATTTTTCTGCGGCAGCTGCGAGCTCCGGGGCCGGCTCCACGCGCGTCCTCAGCTGCTCACTGCAGCTAATCCTGAAGTTTGGCAGCCACGCGGGATGAAAATGAGCTGTCTAGGGACAGCTGGTTGGGAATTACGGCAAACTGCAACCAGCCTGACACTGGCAGAAGTTGGATTTCCCCCGCACTCCTTGGAAATCTGGCGGGCTCTCGCCCTCCCAGCAGCTCCAAACCAAACCTTGCTCGGCGCAGGGGCAATAAAAGAGGAATGAGCCATAACAAAATCGTCCCTCCCAGCAGGCAGGGGATGGACGGAGCCCAAAATCCCTCCCGGGGCCAGGATGGGAGGGAGGAACTTAGAGCTCCTGGGGTTACTCTGCTAAGGGGGCAGCAGCTCAGCAGAGCGTCTGTGACACGAGGGCTGGGCCTGCAGTGGCCGCGCTTCCGCTGCTGCATCCCAGCCCAGGATCCCGAATTAGCTCTGGAATGGGAATGCTGGTATTTATAACCAGGGTGTGTCAGTCCTGCCTTTCCTTTAATAGGTGTCCCTGGGCAGGTTCTTCTCCCAGCTGCGTCCAGCGTGGCTCTAAAGGAGCTCTAATGAACCCGACAGTCAGGACAGGCTCCTGCTTCCAGCCACAGCCAGCTCTGGATGCTCTCCTTCCCAAGCCTCCTCAGCACCTTTCTTCTCACAGCAGTTTCATTTTAATTTGAAAAATGGGATGTTCAGACATGTGTCCCACTGAGTGACAATGTGACCTGTGTGCTGAGCTCCTCCCGTGCCTGAAAAATTCCCTGTGGAAATAAAAACCCATTTTTGAGCCCCAGGGTCAGCGTGGCAACGAATTCCACTGGAGGAACACGCACAGCCAGGGCGGGAGAGGGCCTGCTTTGATATCTTTAACATCTGATGCCTCCACTTCCAAAAGCACTTGGAAAGTTTGAGATGGAAAAATTGCCGCAGAAAGGCCAAAAGTGCCGGAGAAGTGAAACAATCCCACATTGTTTTGCTACTCTGCCAAATGGGAACGAAGCTCCTGAATGCAGCACAAAATAATATCGAGCGAGTGACCCACTGAGCACATGTGGGGGGCCAGAACTGCTTTGTTCCCACTCCCTGGCTCGGTGCAAATTTAGCTTTGAGTAAGTCACTGAACTTCCCTGACTCATGGCTCACCGCTGTTAAAGGTGGGTGATGCTCATTTCCCTACGGATTGTTAGGAGCGCTGGTGATTTATTATGTAAAGCGTGGACAAATTAACTCTAAGTGTTATTAAAAAAAAAAAATCCAGAATAATACAAGCAGCAGTTAGTGAAGGAGGAAAGAACTGAGAGCTTTCAGACCGTTCTGAGCATCGTTAGAGGTTTCATTTGAATGGGGAGCATGAGGGGTTTGGTAAGTGGCAGCTGGAAACCAGCAAAATGTCATCTGAAAGTGAAATAATTGGAAAGATATTAAAGCAGAGCCAGGGCTGGTGCAGCTGGGTATAAATGAAACAAGCTATTAGCTGCTCTGCGAGGTACCAGCAGGGGAGAGCTTTTGTTAGAGCAGCAATGCAGCAGCGGTGAGGGAAAAACAGCCCTGGCAGCTCCTTTGTGGGGCTGGGGAAACAGAAAAAGGCCCCGAGTGCCTCACAGACCTCAAATTTGTTGCTCTACACCCACCTTTGTGGGCGCTGTGAGAGAGCTCTTTGTGCTGAATCACTGCCTGTTCTCAAGCAGGTGGGTCTGTGCTGCGGGGAGCCCCGCAAAGTACTTGCAAGTTTGACAAAACCCTGTGATTTTAAACTTTCTGGTGAAGCAGAGAGGAAGGCTCGGTCCCTGGCTGAGGGGGAGTACCTGGCTCGGTGTCCCTTGTCCTGGAATAAGGACCCAGCTCTTGCCTTTCCCAGCAGACAGAGGATCCAACTTTCCCTTGCCCCTCGTTAAATCAGTCCCTGAATCCACATTTGGCCCCAACTGGTGCAAATTCCCTACTCTGCCGTGCAGAAAAGCGAATGCAAAGCCTCAAACAGATGCTTGTGGAGTCTCTGGGACAACCCCATTTAAGGGAAATTTCTTTCCTTCCCTTCTGTCCCACCCACGTCTCAGCAACAACAGCGGTGGGATGGTGCCCTTCGTGGTACAGGCTGCAATTAATTAATGGGTAATTACCGAGGGAGGTTCCTGGCCAGGGCTGGACTGCACAGCCCCACGTTGGTTTGGTTCCAGTGACACACCGATTTCCAGCTCAGACCGTCCCACCCCGTGAATCAGCGAGATTCCTTGGACTCTAGAGACGGGTATTCCACTGGCTCCCGGGGAGCTGCGGCTGTCCAGAAGCTGCAGGAATGGGCATGAAAAGGACTTTGTCACATCAGTGGCCCAGCCCTATCAGCTCTGGAGAGGGGCTCGCAGCAGTTTTTCCTGCTCCAGATGAATTCAAGGGCATTCAAAGCTGATATTTGCGTAAAGGCATCCGGTTATGCAGAACCGAGGGCAGTGAACGCCTGGAGAGAGAGGAGGTTTTGTTATTAGCAGCGAGCGCTCCGTTGGTAACCATTCCATGTGGAGCCATCCCGGGCTGCATTTGGGTACAAATTACAGGGAGGCTCATCGCGGGTCACAGACGGCATTGAAGTCACTCCGTGCCACCTGGGGGGATCCCACAGCCCCGGCCTGCCCTGGGAACGGCTCTGCCGAGACGCTCAGGTGCAGCTCCACTCAGACTATTAAAAACAGAGTCTGGGCTTCCAAAAGGAAAAGCAAGGACTGGGAGCAAGGGCGGGAGGCGCCGAGGCATGAAAGCCGCTCTGTTCCCAAGGGCTGGGCTCCGCAGGCGTGAAGCCGCATGGGGAAAATGTGATCGCGGGCTCTGCTATTTCAGTGGCGAGGCTGGAAAAAGCGTGGTTTCCTTTCTTTCCGGCGTTTCGCCCAGTTCTCCCGCACATTTTTCTGTCCGGCTCCTCAGTCCCTGACCTTAACGGTGAGGGGAAAACTCGGCCGGGGACTCAGCTGCCTCTTGGGATGGGTTTCTCCCCCCACCAGGAGAGGGGCTGTTTGAGCTGCTCTGGTGTGGCGGGGCCGTGAGGGGGAAGTTTCTAGATTTGAAGGTTTTCTCTGAGGGTGAGGCGGGCTGAGCCGATAATGGGGGGGGACACATACCCCGACCCCCAACCCCCTCCCCGGGGCTGGCAGCGCCCACAGGGCTGTGGCCCTGCCAGGGCCGCTCCCAGACGTTGTCACCGAGCACGGCACCAGCCGCGGCCGGTGTCTCACGGCGGGGGCGCCCCTGGCTGACACGGGGGTGTTCCCAACGCCATGGGCGGGGGACCGCGGGGACCCCCGTCCCTGAAGGGACTCCGCGGCCACCATGGCGGGCGCTGCCCCCTCAGAGATGTCCCCTCGCGGAGGCCACGCCCCTCACGGAGGCCACGCCCCTCAGCGCTGCCCAGCATTGTCCCCTCAGGGAGACCGCGCCCCTCCCCCTCAGGCCACGCCCCCTTGCCGCGCCCACGCCCCCTCAGCGCTTCGCCCTCAGCGTTGCCCCCTCAATTGTTGCCCCGC
>VXAZ01007221.1:212184-260645 GCA_013399875.1 Gymnorhina tibicen
GGCCCCGGCCCCCCCCGCGCGGCCCGGGCGGGCTCCGGGAGCGGGGCGGGGCCGCTCTCAGTCGCGAGCAGGGCGGGTTAGGGGAGCGGAGCGGCGTCGCCGTCCCGGCTGTGGCAGGCGAGGCGAGGCGAGGCTGGGCGGGGGCTGCAGCAGCGAGAGCAATGGCGCTGTCCGTGCCGGTCAACGGACTGAAGGAAGGCGACAAGGAGCCCGTCATCGAGCTCTTCGTCAAGGTACGGCCGCGGGGAGGCAAAAGAAGGGAGGGGAGGCGGGGCGGGGGAGTCCTCGTCCCGTCTGGGCGCCGAGCGCGCGCGCGCCGCGACCGTNAGCGGAGCCGAGGGCGTGTGCCCGGCGCCGGGAGGGAGTGCGGGAGCCGCGGTGAGTCAGAGCGCGCAGATGGAGCGGGCGATAGCGCCGACGGACCGCAAGCAAAGTCACTTTTTTTGGGGAAAAAGTGCGGCCCGAGTGCGTTTTGCTGGAAGATTCTCTGCCCGGAGCAAAGGGTGCCGCGGGTGCGGGGCAGGACCGCGGGCAGCGCTGGCACAAGGGAAGAACCGAGCGCCGCAATGGATCGCGCTCGCTCGGCATTGTGTGCCCAGCAAAGCGCAGGAAGGCGGCAAAAAAGCAGCAAAAACACGAGTTACTCCTCGCTCCCCGCCCCGAAAGTCTACTTTTTATGTCGGGAAGCGAATATGTAAAGCAACACCGGGTTTTTTATCCAAACTGGAAGAATGAGCGTGTGTTGTTGTACTGCCCTTATCTGGCAAAGATACCATATGGTATCTCCACATGTTTTGCATTCATTTATTGCTGTATGATGCAATATTTTGCATCCTCCGGGGCTCTGGTGATGCAGCATCTTACTTTTACTTCGTATCTAAAGTAACACCAATTACTCCGTGCAATCTTCTCTTTCTGTGCTTAAATGTCCTTTAATGCAAGCCTCTGCAGAAGAATATTTAAATTCTTCAGATGAAATTTCTTCCAACTGCAGTGGAAAAATCAGGGATCTCTTTATCTGGGAACTTGGGAATTTGCTTTGTATAAAAGCCACGATGACAAACAGGAAAATTTCCAGCTAGAGCTTTGAAAATAAGTTATTAAATATAGATTTTATTTCTTAAATGAGAATCTAAAAGTGTTGGATTTTTCCTTTTTTCATACTTCTTAATAATAGTCTCAAGAGGCAGTAATGGGACCCAGGGAGAGCATTGCAGTGGAGGATTCCAGACCTGATTTTGGTCAGAATATTTAGGCTCTTAGTGTAGAGGTTAGAACTTAAAACTGCAGCAATTAAGTTACAGATTACTTTGAATTATTTATAGCAGTGGATCTTTAATATAATGTGCCAGTTTATCTTCATCTGTCCTAAAGTTCGTCAGCTGATTTTTCTTACTTTTAAACAAATTCGAGCAGTGATTGATGGCAGAATGATTTGGGGGCAGCGGGAAATGAGCTTTGTGGGTGTGTTTAAAGAGAATATTTCATGCATGAGGAGTGGCATGGAAAATGGAGTGGCTGTAAAAATAGTTTTGAGAGAGATGTGTTCGTTCTGATTAAATCAGAACTGGACCAGTAACGCTGTGAGATGATATGAAAGGGGGAAATCAGGGAATTTTTCTGTCCTTTTCAGTTGAAATTTCTTTATTGGCATGGGTTTAAGAAGGCTAAAATTGGGGTTATCAGTGAGGATTTTTTCCCTCAAGGAAACCTTTTCCCAGTGTTATGGATGACTGCTGCATGCTGAGCACTGTCTGCCCTAAGGATAAAGTTAAAGGGTTAAAATGAGAAGTTATTCTTGTCTGCCTTCACGATCTTCAGGTAAAGGTTATTTCCCTGTAAAATCCTTCGGGTAAAGGACAACCCCCAGCAGACAGACCAAAATAGTTATTTCACCTGGGTGTTGCTCCTGTCCCACACTTTATTGAAGCTGCTGAGGATTATCAGGACAGCGTTTTTGTAAAGCCAATAAAATCTTGTTTCCTGACTCATTTAGATGGTCACTTCAGAAAATGCAAGCAGAATATGTTTATTGAAGAAAACCATAAGTGTCTGTCTAGAGGAGCATTAAATTTGGATTTTAGTCATTTTTTTTTCAACGAGAAGCTCAGTTGCAGTTTTTTCACGTGGTTGAATCTAGAAAAAATCTGAAGTTACCGAGTGTTTCTCCACACAGATAATCCCTTTTCAAGCCGTGTCTGGGATCTACCTGTGCACTGTTAGCCAGGGAAGCTCTTCAGGCAGAGGTAGTGGAAAGAGTTCTGGACCAAACTCGAGCTCTCAGCGCAGTGCCCGCGGCCCAGGGGCGGTGACTGCATGACCTGAGCACAAAGGATTGTAGCAGCCAGACTGAGATGAAACAAAGGTAGGGATTAAAGCTTGAGAAACAAACCTGTGAAGCAGGAGAAAGAGTCTGGCTCCGTGCCCAAACCGTGGGGTTTGAGCCTTATTAAATTGTGATCAGTAGCAAAATAGGATGGGCACGGCGAGGGGAGGAGCACACACGTGGCTGGGGTTCAGTTAGGAGTAACTCTGTCAGGGTGTTGTCACCAGCAAATCGTTGGGATTTTTGTCTGAAGACAGTGTATCAATCTGCTGTAACTTGTATTTTCATAGTCTGTGAGAACTCCGTGCAGAATTAGAATACTTAGGTAGGAAAATCTGTTACAGTGCTGACACTGAGGTGGTAAATCTGTTTGTTGGTGTCACAATGAAAACTTCCAGCACTTTTTCATTCCAGAGCCGGTGGGCCGCCTGTGGTCTCTTTTAAACCAACTGTAAATATTTTCCAAGTCTTTTCTCTTGAGAGCTGATCAGGAGAAAACCAGTGATGTATCTGATTTCATTTAGTTTCCTCGTATGTTCCATGTTTTATTAATGAGGGAGGCTTCCATTGTCTAACAGGAATATTTTTATGTGCCCTAGTGGCATTTCAGAGCAGTGAAGGCTGCATTGTGGTGAATGTGCTCAGAGAAACTTGAGCTCTGGGATCTGAATGCAGCTCGGATAGGTCACTTGGAATAATAGCTGCGCTTCAGTTGATGGTGTGTGGAATTTTATTGTAAATAAAAAACGTGGTGAGGTGACTTGGTCAAATAGACCCACTCAGCTGTGGAAATCACAGGACGGAGTTACAAAACTGCCTGTGCAGTTCCTGGAAGGGAGTGTGTGAGGATGGAGCTGCTGAAAGCTCAGCCCTGGGTGTTCTGGAGGGCACTCGGTGATTGCATCCTCTGCTAATACCAAGGTGAAGACACAGAGGGTCAACAAGTTCAGCGTTAAAGGAAACAAACAACAGATTCCACAAGCGAGACATTCACAGTCGTGTATCTGCTGGCATGGGATGGGTTGGAGCAGATGCAGGGAACCAGTGAGGAAGGTGCTCCCCTCTGCGCTGGGTAACGTGTGTGTACTTGCTAATTAGTCAGACCTTGGATTTCTGGCAGCTCTCAAATAAGATGTCATTACGAAATTGGGCACCTGTGTTGAAAATCAGATAGAGTCTACTATCTGTTTACCTTTGAATTGTACTGTCAGTACAAAAAAAAAAGAGCTGTGATTTCACATTTAATAAATACTCCACTCTGGAACACTCCCAGTGACTGTAGCAGAAGCTTGTCTCCGTTTTTGTGTATCTGAAGCAAACAGAGATTTGGCAGGTGAACTGTTTGTTTTCCAGGCTCGGGGTCTGTTTTGTTCAGTGCAATGCTGGGGCCGTGGCAGGAAGGGGATGTGAGCATCTCCAGCAGCAGCTCCGTGGGAGCTCAGGGCTGGGCAGAGCAGGGTGATTTGTGTGGATTCAGGTCTGCCTTTGTCTCACCCTGTGCTCGTTTCCTTACGTAAGCTCTGCTGTGGCGCTCTGCAGCCCTATGGCTCTGTACATTGATTTATAACAAACCATCCCATGAGCTTCTTTGTCATCAGTTTGCTTTTTTTCACCCACAGGGTAGCTGTACAATTTAAAGGCACATTGGTACAAGGAAATAACAGGACTAGAGACATGCAGTGCTGCTTCTCAGAGATAGTCTTGGCAGGGTTATTGCCTGATAATCTTATTAGATAAGTCTCCTCCTTATGCACCAGATCATCCTTGGAGGGTTTGATGTAACCTCAGCAGCTGAGAACCTCCTCAGCCTGTCTTTGATATGTGTTTGGTGTAGACAGCAAAATGTCATGTGAGGGTTATTTCTTGGGAGTGTTGTAAAGGAGCCCTTTATAAACTGAGGTGTAACCATTTTGTTGTATCCTGTGCTCAGTGGGTATAAATCAGGCCTTTTCCTTCTCTGGCCAGCAAACTGTAATTCCTTTAAATTCTGCCTGGAAATTCTCACAACCAGAAACATCCTTGGCTTTTTGCTTTGAGTCTGGTTGGTGATACAGGAACTGGTGCTCTTGGTACAGAGTTGTTTAAAAGTACAGAGATGGTCTCAAGTGTAAACGTTAATTTTTTTGCAAATCATTGGTAAATAAGCTTAAAATCTCCTGGTAATAATTTCCAGAGGGATTACACAGATGAGTTAGCTTTCCTTCAGTCAGGAATTGCTTCTGACTAATGGTTGTATTCCCTGGCATCCCTTCTCCCCTTCCCAGCGATTAGCATCCAGACAGCTCTGATTGTCAGGAGAACTTGTGTTTGACTTTGCAGCTGAAATGTGTCTTAACACTCAGGCACTTTTCCTCCTTTCCCCTTAGAGGGATCTAAAAGCTGTGGGAATCCCCCCATTTCAGCTCGTGGCCCTTCACAGGCTGTGGGTTGGGTTGTATGGGCATGGGCAGTGGTGCTTGTGAGTCACTCCCTCCGTGGGTCAGATGCCAGGGACACATTCCTGGAACACAGATCCTGCTACAAAAGACAAATCTGCCCTCAGTTTTCCCAGCTGGGATTTCTCAGGGTGTGCATTGAGGGCCTGAAGTGGAAGAAGCCTGTGTGTCAGAGCACATGTTGCGGGGCATACTTAGGGCCCGGATGCTGTCAAAAGTCAGGGATAAATGAGCACTGAGGATCCAAGCCTCGTCCAAGCTTTTGTGTGTCAGTCTGTGACAGGCTGAGTGTGCAGTGATGAGTTCACAAAGCAGGGAAGGGCATCATGAACACCAGCATTCTTGTGAAAATGTATAAAGAGAGCGAGATCCTCTTTAAAGAGAGTTTTGTGTGGACATAAAGATACTTGATTGTTGAGAAGTAATAAGATCTGAGGAATCCTTACATCAATTTAGGGAGTGGGTGGGAGGGCCTGCTAATCTGGCAGTGGGCAGCACTGGGCAGGATTAGCATGCTAAGAAGTCAGTAATCATTCCCCTCCCAGCCTGGGGTGACTCATGGCACTGTCTAGTCCTTCCATGGCTATCCTGACCTCATCTTGGGGATGGAAAGAGAGTTCTTTATTCGAGGAGCAAGACTGACTGTCTTTTAGTTGGAACGGGGAGAGCAGAGAAGTTGTTGGTTCTCTGGACATGGATTTTTGAAGGCTGAGTTGTCCCTTCCAGAAATCTGTGTTTGGAAGGATCTAATTGGGGAATTCCTTGAACTCCAAGCTAAGCAGTAAGCTGTGTGCTTCTGGGAAGCGACTGCTGGACTCTAAAGTTAGATTTTTAAAAGTGTTCATTAGCTCAAAGGGACAAAAAAAGCCCTGAACTGTTATTTTCTCACCAGCGTGTGTTGAGATTGTGTTTAAATGAAACATTTGTTGTGATGTGACAAACACAAGGCCTGCAAGCTTTTGTAGCAGTGCCTGCATCAATCCCAGCTTCTGGCTGGGCTGGACATACCACTTAAAAATCCACAAGAAGGACTTTTAAGACTGGATAACTGTGCTTGGCAGTAATTGGATTTGTTGCCTTGTTTTGGTAGATGTTCTCTTTCCCCAGTGAACTGAGCAGTGCAGTTCTGTAAAGCTTTAACTGGACAGCGTGGGAGAAAACAAGGTGGTTTTTGTCTGCCAGGGTAGGCACTTAGTTTGTCTAAGACAACAAAATTTAATTAAGGTGGTGGTTGGTTGCAAATTGATGGTTCATGGAAAAATAATTTACATCTGTATTTGTTATCCATCTAATTTGATTTTAATCTTCAAAGTATCTTGGTAAATAACCCGTAACAAACAGGTTGTTGTCCTAATCAGGTTTGGGGTTTTTTTCCCTGCATATTTTTCAGTGTGGAATAATATAGTTTTAGTCTTAAAATAGATGCTAGGTGCTCCCTTGTGGTATTAAGAGTTTGTGCATATTTTAATAGTAAAAACACCCAAACCCAAAATTGTTATGTTGTCTTCATAGGAGTTTAAATAGAGGTTTGACTTCAGGAGCTTTAAATCTTTTCTTTAGAATATTTTTTCCCTAAAAAAAAATATAATAGTTAATTTTCTTAAACTTGCTTTGAGTAGTTTGGGGTTTTTTAATTCAGGTCAAATGCATTTGTGGCACAATCTGGATTTTTAGGCTGTTTGCTCCTGCTGAAGTGAAAAACATAAGCTAAACTGCTGTTAAATACAAACATCTCTGTGTGGGAATTCTCTGAGAGTTCAGACTTATTCCTTGTATTGTTGGCCAGACAAAGGGCAAGGAACTTACCCGAGGAAAGGAAATGACTGAGTTCTGCACACTGAATCTCCATATTAGGTATAAACTAAATATAGGAGTGTAATCCAGGAGTGAAGTCATATCTGTATATTTTCCTGGGAAGAGCTAATGGGATCAGTCAGTGCTACTGGACCAGCTTCAGAGTTTTTTGGCTCTCTTGAAGCTTTACTATTTTGGCTGGACTTTGCTGCTCTGTCCTTTGGAGAGCTGCTTTTCTGAAATAAAGGAAATAGCTTTTTTTACGTGGTTTTTATCTAAAAATAAAATCAAAGCAAGCCTAAGTAGATTTCTGTGGCCTTTCAGAGTGCTGCCTTAGGTGCCCTGGTGAGACACCCTGTCCTGGAGCTCGGGGAGATAAGGACACGTGTCCCAGAGGAGGAAACATAGGAGGATCCCATCTCCCGGGGAGGGGGAATTCAGTCAGGGAGGTGCCTTTTAGTTGTGCGTTGCTTGTGCTGGAGAGGGAGCAAGCCTTCCTCAAACCCTTCATTCTGAAATAAAAATTCCAGCCCCGCTTTTGGTCTCTGATGATGTTTTTTTCTTCCCAGAGCTTCTGAATGTGCTGTTAGCAGAGGAACAAGTTCAGAACTGCACTGCTCTTTGAGAGGCTGCTGAGAACTTGGGCAGTTTCTGTCTTCATTGACACCTCCTGCTGTGGGCACTGCTGCTCACAGCCCAGGCTGGGGGCAGCTGTGGTTCTTAGCTGTACATCCTGTGTTTTACCAGCACTTGGAAGCTCCCAGGTGGTGCCTTTTGGGCTGGGGTTTTGACGTGAACCTGCTCTGGGCTCTCCTGCTCCTGGGAGAGTTCAGTCCAAGTCAGCTGGGCTGGAATGAGCTGGAGGAGGAGGAGCAGCCCAGGGTGAAGCTGGAGCAGCTCTTGGTTGTTCTCTGCTCATCTGCCCAGCCCCTGGCTCATCTCTCTCTAAATGAGGTTATAAAATACCACAAACACAGCTCTGTTTTGCTGTCCCACGGAAGTGGTGCACAGTCAGAGGTTTGTTTGAAGAACTCTGAAATGCCACAGATACAAATTCGACTCGGTTCTTCTGAGCCCCAGTGACAGGGTTTGCAGTTCTTTCCTCTCATTTCGATGCTTCGTGATTTGGTGGGGGAGGTTTGGAAGTGGGTCTCCTGGGCTGTAGCCAAGGCACACACTGTACTTTAACAAATTTAATAAGTCCAGGGAGAGAGAATCACTGTCATGAACAATTCCTGCTCTAGGTTTTATGTGCTAGAGGCCCAAAGGCAACTTTCAGGCCGTGTAAAAGAAACCCTCAGTGCTGCAGAGTTAATTGTCTGCGTACAGTTTCCTACCAGAATATGACGAGATTGTGTCAAGATGTTACCCAGCACATCTTAGTCAGTGTGGCCCTGCTGATCATATGGGGTTTTGTTCAACACGAGCTCTCTGTGCAAGATCTTGCCACAGCAGAGATGCCAGGCTTGTGCCATTAGTGAGTAATTGAATTTCCCCGTGCCAGGGCAGGAAGTGTCCTGGGTCTGTCTGTCCACGATAAACCCAGGGTTTTGTGTTCCTATCATTAAGCTCATTTCTTCAATGAAGAAAATGGCGATTTGTATTTAAAGCAGGTTTGGGACTCTCCATTTGATTCTCTCAAAGGATGGCCGTGGAGTAATTCCTGTTCTCCAAAGGACTAGAAGCACTTAATTAAATTCTGCTGAGCTGTGAACTTACTTCCATACATCATGAGGATCCCATAACTTTCTCCAAAAGCTTTTCAGTTAGAATTGGGTAGCAATGAGTAAGAGTTACAGGAAATTGGGCAAGACAAGTCTGCTAATTATTTCCTTGGGAACAGCATCATGGGGCTAAAAATAACATCATCCTAAAATGGCCAGTGCCTGTTCCAGTCTGGTGTGTGACACAGTGGTGACTTATCAGAAAGGTAATGACTTAAGAGGCAGCTTGAATGGGCTGACAAACATTCCTTTCCCTGCTCTAAGAGCCAGATCTCAAGTGAACGCAGGGACTTCAGTTAATTATTTTGAAGTATTTTTCGAGTTTAAAGGAATTTCAGCTGATGTGGAACTTGGGCTGATTACAAATGGTCACAGAGCTCATGAGAGGCAGTGTTATCTCAGGTTGGTTTTGCCCTGGCTGTGTTAATGTCAGTCAGCATATAGCAAATATGCACTAATTATCTTGGGCTAGTTATCTTTGAGAATTCCAGGTGTGAGCACTGACCTCTGATGCTTTTTGTTTTCCATTTTTCCTATGTTTTCCTCAAAGGAATGGCTATTTAAGGTAGCAGTGATGGCCTAAACTGTTCAGTAGAGCTAAATCTGGGTGGGGTGTGGTGGTTGTGACTTGAGAGTTTAACTTCACACAGTGTTACCAAATTAAAAATTCACTTTCAAAAGGCACTAAAGGGCTTGTGCTGATCATGTGAAGATAAGGCTGTGGTACAGGTGCTGGGAGCTTCATTTGGAGCTGGCTGAGGTCAGTCTGCAGCTTGAAAATAAATGTGCACTCCTTTCCTGAAAGGCATTTTCTTACTTGTGTGTGCCATGTAATAAGGGACTTGCTTATTTTGACACTTCCTTTATGAAAAATGTTACCTTCTGAGGTCAGAAGTGTCTGAAAGGTATCAGGGAAGGTTATGCTGGAGTTCAGTTACCAGTGGCAGTAGGAACAAAGGTGAATTTGGAATAGGTGATGTAAAGTGCCAAACTGCTGCCCTGCGTGTGAGGAGAGTGGTGCTGCATGTTTTATTTAGAATCTTCTTAACATTGTGGAAGAAATACAGGAGTTAGCTTGCTTGTCAGAGATATTAACAGTGTGAATAAATCTTCTTAATGGGTCCTAGAAGCTTATTTTGTTCTCAGCCTGAGTCTTTCGTGACTTTTGAACTCAGTTTAGCAGTAAATGTGCAGGATAGGTTTCAGAGTAGTTCAAAGAGCTGTGCTGTGGTGTCAGCTGGAGTACACAGGATGTGTGCCCTGACACCTGAACTGTCTCGAGACTTGCCTTTGCTCCTGTGTGAGGTATCTGCAGATGATCTTCCCATATGAGGGTTGGAGAAAGCTTTGCTTGCTCACTGTCAGTGCTTTAAGACAGTGACAATGAGTGGTTTAAGTTCTTGTCTGTCCCCACAGTGGCTGCTCTGCCTGTCCCTGTAGGCTCCCAGTGACAGGAATGAAATGTTTGATGTGCACTGAAACATGGCAGGAAGGTCCTTCTGATGCCCTGAATCCTCTGCAGGATGTGCTGTTGGGTTTTTCTCCCTCATTCCCACCTGTCCTGGTTTTGTTCCTTGTGGCAGGGAGCTTCTTTGGGCTGTCAGCTGTATCAGCCCCATTTTTGTGCCACCCTGTGTTGAGATGCCCTGTTCATGTATGCTCTGCCTGGTGGCACAAGGAAAAGCTTTGCCCTGGAGGCTGTGGCCCCAGCTGTGCCCTGTCCTGAGAGGCAGAGGTGACAGCAGGAAGTGTCCCTGTCACTCAGCCCTCGGATTAAATCTGGTTGAACCGGATTCAGTCAGTGCCTGACTGCCTTGCTCCCTGACCTGTTCCTCCCCTAAAAACACAAACCAACTCCCTTCTCAAACTGCAGGTCTGGAAGGGTGACAAGGAGTGGAACGCTGTTGCAGATAAGCTTTTCCAGCCCTGGTCTCTGCACTTTGTTACCTTGTCACTTGTTTTCCTCTTTGAACAAGAGGAAAACATCAATATTCATCAATATTTGAGCCATTGGGAGCCTTTAAGGTCTGCTTTGGTTTGCAGGGTGAGTGTTTGCACAGAGCATCCCTGAGGCTCATCCATCCACTGCCTGAGCACACAGGGAACAGTTGGAATAATGGCACCGTGGGGAGCATTTGTTACATCAATTACTGTCACACTCCTTCCACGGGTGTAATTCTTCACATCTTATCTGAAAACACCCTCAACGAGCACCACAGAATTCTGCCTGTGCAGCTTGGCGAGATAAAGGTCCAAGGGTTTGGGCTGATACACCCAGACCCTTTTCATGTGTGGAACATCAAACCACTGCTTTCTGCATTCTCTGTTCTTTTATCTCAGGAGCCTGGAACTGCTGCAGGTTTTTCACTTGAATCACTTTGGTAGTTCACCTTAAACCATTTCCTCTCAAAACAGTAATCCTTAAAGGATTATTATTAATTACTCAGTTTTGGAATGAGCTTACTGCTCATTAAACATGCAAAATTGATTGTTATCTGCTGGTTTGAGGCAATGGCTTTGCATCATGCTGGGTTGCTCATGCAGTTTTCTCAGCAGGTCTGGTTTTCATTGTTACAACTCGAGATGTATTTCAAGGTTGCCGAGTTCAAAATCCTCTCATTTATTTTCATTTTCCCCAATCTGTTTATTGGTTGGGACATTATAATTCTCTCTAGACTTTGCAGAGTGCAGATTTCTTACTTGGGGGAGTGGGGATTTCCTTGGTGGTGCAATCAGATGGCTCCAGTCGTTGTCTTTGGTGAAAAGTATTCTGTGAGATGCTTCTAAAATGTCTTTATGCCGCTTCATCCAAACTTCTTCTACCACTTCTGGTATGTCAGATCTGGGAGAAATTCCCTTGAGAGTTTTGGGTAAATTAAGAAATGGTTTTCTGGTGTTCTGCCCTTTCCTTTTGTTTTATTTTTGTAGGCAGAGACTGAGCTGTATTACATTGCTCATCAGATGCACTTTGCCTTTATTATTATTCTGCAGTTATTTGATCCAGTTTGGGAAACTCGCAGTGGGCTCCTTTTAACTGGGTAATATTTGAAACAATTTTGCAGGAGTCTTTGGGACCAAGGATTTCTAGAATTCTCAGATCTGAGCTGTGTAAGAAGGGCTTTGTGCCCTTTTAGTGTTTCTTTGCTTGTCTGGTTTTTTGTTAGTCTTGCAATAAACTTCAGCACTCCCTTGCTAAAGTACATCCACACAGGTTCTCGTGTCAGGCCTCAGGTTAATTTTTATGCAGCTGTAAAGACAAATATTTCACAATTTAAATGGATTTTTTTCCTTCCCGTGGCTTGTTCAGCCACTCAAACAGATGTTTGATTACTCTCTGGGGTTTTTCTTTTGGAAAAACAGGCTCGTTTGAATGAAATCACTGCTCAGGGGAAGAGAAAGGGAGGAGGTGGCTTTCGAGCTAAGCTCAGACTTCTACACACTGGGATAAGGAGATTTTTTGGGGTTTTTCCCTTTCCAAAGGGCTGGCACTCCTGCATGGGCCGAGCTGCTGGGCGCTGGGAGTTGCCAGGAGTTTCACTGTGGCTGTGATAAACCAGGTTGACTTCTCAATGAGCAGCTGATCTGGGTTACTGCCTTGTAACTCTCCCATTCTTGTTTGGACTTCCTTTCTTATTTAATGTTTCTTTAAAAATAGCTTTATTTGTTTTTGTAGGACACCGTAGGGCAGTGCTCTGGTGTGTGTGTGTGTGCTCTGCTCTCCCTGTGCCACGTCTTACAATTAACAAGGTCCTTTTTGCCACCTTTTCAGAAGTTTTTTTTAATTAAAATGTGTTTGTGGGGAGAAACACACAAGTGAAAAATTCCATGTTTCCTCACTGTGTGTGAGGTGTGGCATTTTTTCTGTCTGGTCCTAATCCCCACAATTGAAAATCTGAAATTCAGTGAAATTAGATATATGGTGAGGTTTTTGAATGCATATCCTTCAGTGGGCAATGGTAGGATTGGAAATTAGCCCTAATTGCAGGCAGTTTGGCATTAGTAATATTACTGGTAATAAAGATTTTTAGACTGGTTTTAGAAAGAAATTGAAATAAAACCCCAAAGCTTCTTGGTCTAGAATGACCATAATCTTGTTAAATTAACAAATAACCTATGCTGAGGTTAGTGTAAAGAAGTCAACGTTTAATATTTGCTTTACTCTGATGGTGACGAGGATTAGCCACTGAAGATATCCTGGAATTTTATGGCCTGGATTCAGAGACAAGGCAGTGACAAGCAGCAGTTATTCCATGATTAACCCCCTAGTGACAAATGGTGTCCGATTTCAGAATATTCTTGCACTCTGTAGAGTTTAGAGCTTCCTGCCAGCACAGCTCTGTTCTAGGGCACAAAATCCGAGCCCGGAGTGACTCTTGCAGGAACAGCCACCAGAGTGGTGACCCTCGGCAGAGACTCCTCGGGGACTGAGGGAGAAGCCAGCGCTGCTCCCGAGGAGGGGCTGCAGCAGTCGGGGCATCAAACACAGACACAAAATGGGCCTCTCGGGCAAACAGTTACAGAGCAGAATTCCTTGGCTCGACAGCACCGGAGCCAAAGTTTCTTGGCATTCTGGGTGCATTCCTTTTCCAGTATGTGCTCAGAATAACTTGGGACTTTTTGGAGCAGAAGTGGGACAAATGTTTGCAGACAGAAAAGTCTGGGCTCCGTTTAGGCTGCTGGGCTTTGAAAGTGCACCAGGGTTTGTTCATAGCACTGGCTGTTATTGGGCTCTAATGCTTTCTTCTGACTCAAACAATCCCAAAATCCTGTCTTGCTTAAACTAAAGCAGATGCTATTGGTTGGTTGCTCACTTTGAATGCTGCACTTGTGTTGGGAGAGAAGGGAAGTTTTGGGATAAGTGAATGCATTTGACCTTTCTTGGTCACTTTGATTTTGGCTTAGGAGGATGGATCTTAGTGAAAGCCACAGGTCAGTGCTATGCCTGAAAATTTAAACAACTTTTTGAACAGTTCTGTGATTTTAAAGTAGCTTTGCCTTGGATTCCAGTGGGCCAAGGGATGGGGATTTAATGGGATGGGGATTTCAGCCTGTGCTGTTACTGCAGTGTAACTCAGGGCTTTTGCTTGAAGTAGCTGGGTTCAAGCTGCCATAAAACTCAAAGACAGAGATCAGTTCTGAGTCAAAGAATTACTTCTGCTTCAAAACTTTAATTACCCTGGGCAGTACAAAGTAAGCATTTTCTTTAGATGGGATGCAGTGTTGTGTTTTTTCAATCCCTTTTCCCAAAGGTAGATCACATCTGACACGTGGCAGCAGAAAAAGCAGATGAACATAAATCTATAATTTACCTGCAGGAAATGTCAGTTCCAGTGTACACACAGGGATGTAACTGGTGGGAACTGCTGCAATTCACCCTGCAGCGTGGAGGGACAGTGAGGTGTTAAACATTAACACCCAGAAAAGCAGCTTCTAGAATGCAGTCTCCTGAGCAGACACATGGCAGAGGTTAAGACAGTCCAGTAACAATAATCTGCTGCGAGTTTGACTTTACTTTCCAAAGATAAAGTAGGCAATTTGTAGTTTATGGCATAAAGACAACTTCCTTTTTCTTTCAAGTCTTCATTAATGACACTAATAAAGGCTTGAACAGCCAGCTCTTTGGAAGCTCCGACAGGAGGGCCACTTGCAGAAATGAGTCCATAAGCCTTAGGAACATTAATTAATTTATAAATCCCCAATAGCTGTTAAAGGAGACTCAGCTTTATCTGCAAAAGCCCCGTGACTTTACAAAAACCAAAGCAGCTTTCTGAATTTAAGACAGTTTCACTGAAAAACTTTCTATTTTCCTGGCCTTTGAAAATCCTGCTGTTACTCTTCTTAACTTGCAAAGTCTTTCTTAATTCTCCTCACTGTGGTGATGAAAGAATTGGCCAGGCTTTGAGAACTGCACTGATGAAAATCACTCTTGGAAGGACTCTCATAATAATAAGCAAAATCCATCGAAACTCATCTAATATAAAGTATATGTCAGGATAATCTGACATATATGGCTGCTTTAAGCACTGAACCAGTTCTCAGAGGATTGAATTTTATAACAAAGGTTTCCAGTGCCTCATTCTAGCCCAGTAAAATCTAAAATTTTCCAACTCAGCAAAGCATCCTTCATTGTCAGAGCGAGGATGAGATGTGTGCTATCGCTGGGGAGCTCACTGCTGCTTTCTAATGGACCTTTGTTGTGGTAGGACAAAGACTGATTGATAA
Source organism: Gymnorhina tibicen (assembly GCA_013399875.1). Taxonomy (NCBI): domain Eukaryota; kingdom Metazoa; phylum Chordata; class Aves; order Passeriformes; family Artamidae; genus Gymnorhina; species Gymnorhina tibicen. The sequence continues at coordinate 226,686 of VXAZ01007221.1, forward strand.
ATTGCCTATAAAAAGTGGCTTTGGGATATTATTTAATTGTCAGTGAAGTCTCTATGTACTCACAGTTATGTCTTTCCTCACAACACCTGCAGTACAATCAATTCTCAGTTCCTGGCTGCAGTTGGCTCCCTGTAGCACTGCACGGGGAGAGATAGAAGCACTGAACTGGAAGATGACTACAATTAATTAGCTATGCCTTGGAGAAGAAAGAAAAAAGAAAAATAAAGAGCAAAGAACAACATTGACGTTGGGAAATTGCCATCAGAAGGTGTGGCTGCTCAGAGGGGGATGTTCTGCTGCCAAGGGCAGCTGCATCATCTTCAGTGTCACAGATAACTTTTGTTATTGAGCTATTGTTACTGAAATATGTTTTTTACATTTTTTTGATCAACTAGAGGACACGACAAGTAAAAACTTCGTAACTGTGGCGATTTCAGTTGTACTGGGTGTGTGTTTAACTGAAGGTGTTCCAGTGTTTGTGAGCTGTGCAGATGGCACAGTCCTACCCCCAAATTAATGCTCTGTTCTGTCCTGCAGGCTGGCAGTGATGGTGAGAGCATAGGAAACTGTCCCTTTTCCCAGAGGCTCTTCATGATTCTGTGGCTGAAGGGAGTGGTGTTCAGTGTCACAACAGTGGACCTGAAGAGGTAAGAAATCCTTGATTTATTGGCCCAGCAGGAGTTCAGCACCCTTCAGTACAGTTACCCTTTGGTAACAAAGCTCAGGCCAGAGCTTTTATGGCTTACAGGCTGATTGTCTGAAATTAAAATCTGTCCTAATAACTGAGGCAACCTGGGTGTAAATGGGGCATTCACTGATGGTCACTGATGGTAACCAAAAATAATGGGTCTGGTAAGTTCTCTTGAATTTGTTCAGCGATGCTCTTCTGTAAAACTCACACAGAGGCTTTTATAACTGAATATTGAATCTTCCTTTACTGACTTTACATCAAGATCCCCTAGCTGGGGACAGATGGATACTTTTGGTCGACCACCCTCAGGTCAAATCTCCAGTGATTGTTGGATAATTGTCACAAACAATGAGCAGCCTACTCCTTTTCTTAACGTTTTTAATAATAATTTTGATTATTGTGCAATAATAGGTAATGCAATGAGGTAAATCCAAGTGAAATGGTAAGGATAAAATGTAGAATATTCTGCCTTTGTTCAGTGTCAGCCAGATAAGCCATGATGCTGTCACCTAAATTGCAACTTCTCCTCTATGGAATGAGTACCTCGGTGGCTAAAAACGGTGAGAAGTGAATGCAGGAGTCTGAATTTCCTAAGGTGGGGCATTCCTTTCTGTGAAAGTGCTAAATCCAGCAGGGGCCTTGTGTTTGCTTTGGGTGTGAAGTCATGTTTTCCCAGCACTGATGTAAAACTCTGCTGGTCACAGCTCTGCAGAGAGGGGAGGCTGCCGGTGCCTCCAAACCTGAATTTCAGGAATAAAGCCAACAGAAACACAGCATTCTCCACTGAATCCAGCCTGTAAGGGAGAAATCACCCTGCTGGACTTAACCTCTTGTGGTTTTTTTGAGGGAGGTGACTTGTTTGGGTTTTAAAAATCACTGAAGTTGCTGCTTCAGTGCTGGCAAGGAGTGTTAAAGACTTCCATGTGTGGTGAGGGGGAGAAAGCAGCTTTTGTCAGCTCTGGGTGCATTTATAGCTGCTCAAAGAGCTTTTCTGGCCAGTGTGGGATTTCCCTGCAAATATTGGTGCTGCCAGCCCCATAAACCAAATGTGTCACAGCTTCCACTGAGCCCTGCCTGTGGTTTGTGGAAACTCAGGAGCAGGACTTGTGCTCGTGGGACTGTTGGTGGTTTGGGATTTCCTCTACCTTTAACGATGGCTTTGTTTAACCTACTGCAGTTACTGGGGTGGGGAGGAGGAGGAGAAGGTGGACAGAGGTATTTTAGGCTTGGAAGGCTTTTTACTGCTGCAGTTTAGATATCATTAAAATGCCAAATATTCCTGATGAATTGGCTTTATTTTGTGTCCCCTTGGCAACGCGGAGTTAATTGGATGGGGGAATGGGATGTAAGACTAACTTCTAGCATATAAATTGGTTGCAGATGTTTAAAGTTGACCTTCCTTACACAAGGAAAGCTTTCTTTTGGGATTTTTTTTCTGTTGAGGAGGGGAAAACACAAAATAAGTGCAAAATTTAAGATCTGCAGGGGAATAGGTCAAATAAACCACCTTTGTGTTGTGCACTGAAGGGGTTCTCTGCAAAAGGAAACAAAGGACCACTGAAGCTAATTCAGGTTGGAATAGATATTGATACAAACTTAATTCCTCTCAGACTTTATTTAAATGTTCATAAATACAACTTCAACACTGTGGATTGATCAGTACCCAGCGGCAGAGCAGTGAACCTTGCAGAACATCACATCCAGCTAAGCACGAGGAAATGTTTGATATCAGATGGGGCTGTTTTCCCTTGTTATCACCACCAGAATGATAAGAGATGTTAGGTGGTGCCTTAATATTGTCACAAGAAACTGCTTTTACAAGCACGTTATTCAAGGCAGTTACCTCCTCTGCTCTTTGTTCCTGTTAGACACGAACTTGAAGAGCAGAGCAGGAATTGTTTTAAACAACTGAATTTATTTTGTTGGCCAAAAAAAGAAGAAAGGCTTTGCTTGCCTCTGCCTCATAACGTCACTGCCGCACGAGAGCGAGGCCAGCTCTGGCTGTTTGTGAGGCTGCAAAGGTCACGGTTGGGTACAAAAGTTTGCAAGCGAGGGGCTGGGGACGCAGGAAAAACCGAGCCTGGACTGCCTGGCTCTGCCGAGCTCTCTGCCCTCCACAGCTGGGCCAGCAAAGGCACTCTGCAGTTCTCAGCTCGGCTCTCAACACACCAAATACGCACACGGGCGAGCGAGGAGGGCTGTCCCGCCCTCTGCAAGGAGTCAGGCATTTCTTCCCTCTCTTCGGGCACACAGAGGCTTCATTCTTCCCCTTCTGGGCAGCAGCATTTCAGTGCTCAGAGCTCTGGCTTGTTCTGGAGGCCAGAGCAGAGCTGCAGTGCATAAACCGTTTGTTGGGCTTGGAACAGCATTCAGGGCCAGCTTGCCTTCAGCTGAGTGCTGAAATCCTGTTTGAAACATCTTCATTTTGAGTTTTTGCAGTTCCTTTTGACAGACAGAGCTTAAATAACGATACTAAATATTAAAATTAAATATTAAAGGCTGCCCAGAGCTGAATGCAACTTCAGCAGTGTGAAGTACTGCTGAGGGACTGGGCTTTTAGTGCTGACTTTTCCCCATGTTACTCTCCAGATCCTGATTGCAGTACTTGTGTAATTTATAAATGTATTACATTTGGGGGCTGGATTTTGTCTGCTCTACAAGAAATAATTTGCATGCTAGTTGCTATTCTGGTTTGTGGCAAAGCCACGAGGTGTTTACACCTTAATTCTGGGGGTAGTGATGGCCACATAATTAACGTGGCCCTGCCTCCAAAACCCCTGGTAAACTTTGGGGTAGGCTCAAACCATCTTGGAATTATTTGCAGTGGTTACAGAAGGGTTTTTTTGTTTGAGTTTGGTTTGTTTTTTAAGCTCTCCAGCTTTATCTCTGAAGTAAACTTCACTGTTACATTAACTGACTTCTTGTTTGACTGTTAAGGGAATTTGTACCCTGAGCCTTTTAAGGCTGTTCCTGTGTACTTGTGCTCCAGAGGCTGTGGCAAAGCAGGGCTTGTTTAGAATCTCCTGGCAGGAGCAGCAAACTGGAACTCAAACCCTGAGTTACGTTTGGGCCTGGCCTGTGCAATCCTAATCTCTGCTTTCTTTCTCCTGAAAGATCCAGGTTGTCTGACTGGATGAATGAAGTGCTCTGAGATGCACTCTGGTTCTGTGGAGAAGTTTTTTGGTTAGTTCTTTGGAATAATCTGTTTCTGAACTAAAGCTTGCCTTTGATAGTACTCCTGCAGATCCGGTGGTCTTGCCCGTGTTTGTTTTTAAAATAACATTCCTTTTGAGGAATTTTATCTGGCCAACATGGGGAATTGGAAGGGAGCCACGATGACTTCCTGTAATTGTTGGGAGTTACAAAGCTGTATTTAAATGAAGTGTTAAGCTCCTTAAAGCATTACCCGATGACAGACTTTAAATCCTAAAAGTGAGAGAGTGGTGGCAACTCTTAGTGAGAAATAACTTCTCGGAAGCTTAAAAATTGAAAGGAGTTAAATTCTTGTATTCATAAGATTTCCATCCCCTGGCTTAAAGCAGGGCATGGAATATTCTAAAGTATGAAAATCACTTTTCTCATTCGGCCTTACAAGTAAGCACACTTTGGCACTACAAAAGGGGCAGCAGTGGGCAGGACATGAAATTCTGGCAGGGGTTCCTAATTTTGTAAGAAATGGAAAACAAGATAAACTTGTAAACTGTGCTCAGTTTAGAGTCCAGGAGCCCTTCCTGAACACGCTGCTTTCTCATGCTGCCCCGCAGGACTGCGTGTGTGGATGGTACCAGTTTCGTTTCCCTGTCTGGAGCTGTCAGGTGGATTTCTTGAACTGCAGTGGCAGTTTCCTGTAAATCCAGTTCCCGGATGCCTGAAGCTGGCTGGGAAACGTGGCCGTGCTGGCCCAGGCTCAATCCCAGTTCAGGAGTTGTGGTCCAGTCTGGGTTTGTTCAAACAGCAGCAAAGGGGCAGCTTTACCTTGGCACAGTGTCCAGCTGGGCCAGTGCTGGTTGTTGCTGGGCCAGCAGGAGGTGGTGGCCAGGCTGCTCTGCTCTGCCTGAGGGAAATGTTAGTTAGAGCTGTTAGAAATGGCTGAGTATCTCAGCTTTTTTGCTGTTTCTCTCGTGTCTGATACTAACGTGGGGATTCCTCTCCCAGGTGTGCTGCTCTTGTTTGTAAACAGCTTTTTTTCACTGGAGGAAAGCAAAGCATGATTTTAAACGTGGTGTTTAAGCATCTGTCAGCCTGCCTGGAACCAAACCTCCTGGGCACGTAATAAATGGTTTATACACTGTGCTGTATCAGAGTTGCTTATTTCCAGAGCAGCTCTGTGTGAAGAGGGAGGATTAGCACAGATTATGCTATATATAAACTGTTCTGTAGGGCTTGGGAAAGAGGGAGAGTGTTTGTGTGGTGTGTGCATAGATATCCCTCTTGTAGTCAACATTGTATCGATTGGAGAATAAACACAGCCAGAGGCAGGAGGAAATTGTTATTAACGGTTTTAAATTAATTGTTAGCAAGTGTATTCAAAATGTTTAATTGTAAACTCACTTTCTGGAGAGAAAACCGGTGGTATCTACTTAAAAGTGAGGATGTGAAAACCTCAGCAGCGCTTTTGTGGTTGTAGCAGTGAAATTGTCCCCTGCTCGCTCTTTATTGGTTTGCATCTCACCCCAGAAAACCAGCAGACCTTCAGAATCTGGCTCCAGGCACTCACCCACCCTTCATCACATACAACGGGGAAGTGAGAACAGATGTGAACAAGATTGAAGAGTTCCTGGAAGATGTTCTGGCCCCACCCAAGTAAGTGTTAAAGTGATAATTTGTCACCTCAGATAGGCACAGTTCTCACAGGGGGTTTCTGCCCTAATTAAGACGTTCTTCAGCATCAGTAAACTGAAGACATGGGAAATAATTCTTGCTTGCCATACCTTCCTCCCCCCAGCTCCTTCATCTTTATATCAAAAGCTGTTTTGTCTTTCAGAGTAATTTAAAATCACCCTTTGTATGGCCCTGTCGTCCTTCCTGCACTTTCAAACTCTTCCTGTTGGTGACAGGCACAGGCTGTTCTGGTGATGTGTTCAAATAATGCAAATGAAGATGAGTCTGCTGTACAAAACTTAGTCCTGACCTGTAATAAACTACAGTGAGAATCTGTTTTAATGTGTTCAAACTTTCTCCAGACTCTTGGCTTTCTGCTCTTCAGCTGGCAGGCAGGTCCAGACACTGCCTTTCACAGACTGAACTGGTTTGTCTTTTTAGCACGGCAAGACTTCAGATTTTTTGTTAAAAGATGTGGAGTCCCTAATTCTCTGGAGCAGCTGATATCAACAGAAATGGAAGAACCCTGTGTTGTTGTTTAGAGATCTGTGATGTGCCCCCTTGGCAGCACTGGCTTCGGGGAGCTCTGTGACCCTGGGCTGCCTCAGACACTCTGCTTGTAACAAATGTGTGATTCAGAAAGCAGGAATGTGCTTTGGTGTTCCCCTGGAAAGTGCTGGGTTTAAAAACCCTCAGTGTGTGATACTATGCTTCAGAAGCAAGTCTGAAAAAGCATAAATTAGTAAATCCACCTGATGTAAAATATTTTTTGAAGTGCTATTTTGTGCTAGTTCATAGATAATGAGCACCATTCTGCTAAATGTGCTGTAGATCTGCTCCTTGCTGCTTTTCAGGTACCTGAAACTCTCACCAAAGCATCCAGAATCCAACACTGCTGGAATGGATATATTTGCCAAATTTTCTGCATTTATCAAGAACTCTAGACCAGAAGCTAATGAAGGTGGGTCCCTGGGGGGGACAGTGCACTCCTGGTGTCATTGCCTTGTGTTTTTCAGAGCAGCTTTGTGGGAATTGTCTCCCTGGCAGCTTTAGCTGCATGTTGATGGACACTCAAGAGTCTCATGAATTAAATCTTGTTTAAATTTAATGTCAAAGATTTCAACATTTGAAAGAGAACTTCAGTTTTATCAGAATTTCAGTGGGATGTGCATGGTTTGTAAACATCCCTGCTATTGGATCTTCTCTGTGCAACAGCCACTCGAAACTCTTGAATGAAGGATAAATATTTTAACATCCAGAAGCAAGTTTCAGGCAGAGTTTGTGTCATGTCCCAGTGGATGATTTTCTGCTGCATTTATGTCACCTCTCTAGGACTGAGAGCTCCCATCCAGAGTTCTGAGTTAAGCTTAGTTTGTGTCACTTTAAAGGATTAAAACCTTTTTGTGTGGAGGGAAAACAGGAGATTTAACATGAGAGACCAATAAGTGGTAAAGAACTCACAGCTGGGACTTTAATAGTTCAGCACAAATCAGTTTTGTCCTCAGAGAACTTAGAGGGAAAACCAAACTCAGGGAATCAGCATTCCTTTCTGCCGCATTTCAAAGGGAGAGATGCAAAATATTTGTCAACAGTTGGGAAATAAATGGGGATTTTATGGGGTGTGCTGCCCTCTGCTGCTGCATTCCATAAACCTGCTGCTGCATTCCATATCCTGCTGTATCCCAGCACCAGCCCGGGTGCTCTGTGTTTGGTCAGGGCTGTTTGCTGAGCATGTGACGTTAAACAGATTATGTTTAAATGTATATAAACCCCAGCATAGCTTAATTCTAATCAGTTTAAGCCAGGTAGGCACAGTCTTAAGAAAGTGACATAAGCCACTTCTTAAACCAAAAATAAACCCTTGTGGACAGTCTTACAGTAGTTTAAATTAGTGCAAACTCCTGCATTAGCCAGCTCTTAAATAACCTGCATATGTGGGATATTTGAAGGGATTCTGGTCCAGTTTCAGTGTTCTGGTGACCACAGAGGCAGCCCCAGCAGCGCTGTGGCCACAAAAACTGAACAAGGGTTACAAATCCTTCAGTGTTTCTGGGTAGCACAGGGGTGTGGGGGTTTGTAGTTCAGATCTGGTCCCAGTCTCAGTTTATAATTTGTTTTGAAATCATCCCTTCCTGTGCAGCCTTAGAACGTGGCCTCTTGAAAACCCTGCAGAAGCTGGACGAGTACCTGAACTCCCCTCTCCCCGATGAGATCGATGAGAACAGCCTGGAGGATGTCACAGTCTCCACCCGCAAGTTCCTGGATGGCAACGAGATGACCTTGGCCGACTGCAACCTGCTGCCCAAACTGCACATTGTCAAGGTGAAAAAAACCTGGGGCTTTCAAGTGGAAGTGCAGGAGGAAATATTTATGGTTTGGGACATTGCTGAGCCCGGCTGATTTCAGCTGTTCCGTGAGCTTGACTGCACTGTGTAAGCCCTGAGATTGTGCAAGATTCGAGTCATTCACAAGGGCCTTGAGCAGTGGAGGTCAGTGCAGGGGTGAAGGACGGGTTGGGCAGCAGAGGATTGGAATGGCAGGATCCAAACCCCATTTCCCTGCACTGACCCCGTGCCTACAGGGAGCTGCAGAGCTCACAAGAAGGAGGAAGGTGAAGATCAGGTGAGAAGGTAAGGGCTGAAGTGGTGTCTGCTCACTTGTGCAGAGAAAACCGCTCCAGAACAGAGGAAATGACACAGTGTGAAATAGAGGGATGGTATAGAATAGAACCAAGTTGGAATCTTGGAAGAGGCGGCCTGGGATAACCACAGGAGTGCAGATGTGCCCACAGAAGTGTGGTTTGGTTCTCCTGCCTGCCTGCAGTGATCTGTGCCAGCTCCGTACTGCAGATGGAGCCACAGGCTCAGTTTCTGCCCGGCTGCAGAAGCGTTTCCCCGGGTGAGGACAACCCCAAAGGGAGCGAGGCAGGAGCATCCCTCAGGAGCAGCTTCTGGAAGCTTCAGGAGTGACCCCAAGTGTCCAAGTTGGAAGGCTAACTTCACAAGAGAGTGACCAGGGCTGGAAAAGTGTTTTAAGCTGAAGAACGTAAATTCGTAACGTCATTCTTTTGTTCCAGGTGGTGGCCAAAAAATACCGCAACTTCGAGATTCCCAAGGAGATGACGGGGATCTGGAGATACCTGACAAATGCTTACAGCAGGGATGAGTTCACCAACACCTGTCCTGGAGACAAGGAGATTGAAATAGCTTACAGTGATGTAGCCAAGAGACTCACCAAGTAATCAGCACTTGCAAAGGATGACTCCCTGCGTATCCCATAACAATGCTTCTAACAGACTGCTCTTTTCATATCAAATAGCAATTGTTCTTTGCATGAACTCGCAGTTACTCCAAGTCACGGTGGATAGACCAGGTACAGTAATTACCTAAAGTTTGCAGACTTAATTACAGGCTTGTTTTTCCTGACCTCCTCTCACAGCCTTTGGGTATTATCGATGCAGTCGTGTTCCCGTTGTGCCGGGGTGACTCTGGATTCTTCGCCCTGAAGGGTTGTCTTGCCCCTGCTGCTTTTCTCTGTAAACATTTGGTCCATGATTTGTCCAGGAATTGGTTTAGGATCCTGTCTCACTGTATGGTACAAGGAATATTTATGTATTTTGGAATTTATTGCTTTTCCAGAAGATCTGTACACAACTGTCATACCTGTGACACACTGAACTGTACCTGCTTGTCTATCCTAGTTACATAGAGAAGGGAACTTAGTATCCAAAAGAGCCATTTGCAAAATATTTGGCAATGTTTTGTTGATTTGTTTTGTTGTATTTTTTTTAAATCTCTTGGATTTGAAGTCACGGTAATGGTTGAGAATGGACTCAATGTGGAACTTGGATTTGAATGACCTCAGCATCAGGGAAGTTTGAATCCAGGCTTGAGAGCTGGGGCAGGAAGCTCAAAGCTCTGAGTTAATGTTTATTGTGTCTTCAAGAGCTTGAGGAGATTTAAACACCTGCATTGTCTGAATTTTGAGTCGCAGCAAACAAATAATTGTCAGGATTTACCATCAGGAAACAGCAGAATTGGAAGCTGCCCTCTGTTCACCTTAAGAATTGCAAGTGGCTTCCTTTTTGGTAGTTAAGAGCCTTTGTTTTGTATAGGTCTTTTTGGTGATTTTTACTTAAAAATCTGTTCTGTGGTCCCTCAAGTCCGTGGAAAGTGTAGTGTCCTAACTCTGGGTGGGGAATAGCAGTGCAATGATTAGTGATGCAAAATGGACTGAGAGCCATGAGATGGGAACTTTTTAATGCCCTTTCTTCCCTGAAGAAAGCTAAAGTGACCTTTAAAGAGAACATTTGCCTTAAATGATAGTAGGGTGGTTTTTTTTTTTTCCTGAAAGGAAATCTGGGAATTTTGTAAAGAGGTGGTGGTGGAATCCAGTCCTTTCCATTGGATTTATCCCAATTGTTTGTGCACCCAGACTGCAGTTTTGCATCCTCGTAATCATTGCACTACTATACTTAAATCTTTTTACAGCAACACTGAGGAATAGCACTACAATTTTTTTAAAAGCAATTTTCAAATGTTTCTAAACCAGGGAATAGTTTTCTTGTTTGAAATTAATGATTTTGATGCATGGAATAAACTGCTAGGTTATTTTTAAAAGACCATCATAAACAACTCCAAAGAATGCTAGACTTATATGCCTATTTTTTTGTAAAGATACTTTTATATTTAACTGATTTTAGAAGCTGGAAAGTGCTATTCCTGCTAGGTTGTTCTTGGAATATTTAACATTCTGCAATAACGTGGAAATGCTCACATAAACACTTTTATACACTAATTTTTTTTTAATTTTTTTTTTTTTTTTTTTTGGTAAGCACTGGCTTTCTGAAAACCAGCCTGACTTTTCTAAGCATCCTGCTTTTGCTACTTTATATACCCGTGGAGTTAGTCTGGCATAGAAGAGGTAGAGAACCAGATCCATATTTGTATACCTGGCTTGTGGTGCCTTGCCTTGCCTTCCTAGAGCTAGAATTCCAATATAAAGGCACTTAGCAATCCTGTCACATCTCTTTCAGAGGCAACTCTCTTAGATACACCTAATCCCTGTTCTGATTTGTTACAGGAATGTTGAGGCACAGAGGGAAAATCCTGGGGGGTGACGTGGTTAGGAAAATCTTAACTGTAGCCCTTGAATAATTACTGTATTCTCATGTCACCTTCTCCTCCTGAATGAAGTTCCCCAGCCGTAAGGATCCTCCCTAGGGCTCCAGTCTGTGCCACAAGGTGACATCTAGAGAAAGGAATGACTTTTTTATTTGGGTCAGGGCATTTTGAATGGCACCTAAGGTGAGAAAGAACCCAAGCCCAGCCCTCCGTGGTGTGGTGCACAGAAGTGTAGGAAGCACGTGATTGTGGGCGTATCTTTGTTAAGTTTTTAGCTCTCCTTTCCAAACCAGATCAGGATGGCCCTTGGAAGTTGTGCTGCTGGGGTTGTGGGAGTCAGGCCGTGCTCCCTTCCCGAGGGAGTGATCCCTGGAGTGCTGGGCACCCACAGCCACGAGTTCTGGGGTGCAGCTGCTGCAAACGAACCCCCACCTCCTTCAACAGAAGCTCGGGCTCCTTCTGGAGATCATCCATTCCCTCTGCTGTTCAGGCAGCCTCCAAACCATTCTCATTCTCTCTCGGTGTTTTAATTGTGTCTGAGAGCTTGTAAACAAAGTTCAAGCTCTGTCTGTGACCAGTGGATTTCTTATCTCGGCACAAGGGAGCCTTTCCCTCGGAGATGGAATTCCAGTGAGCCCCAGCTTGGCGCTGCTAAGTGTCCCGGGTGTCTTTCAGGCTTCCTGCTGCTCGGTTTTGTTGTGGCAGGAGCTGCCCAGCCCCTCCTGGCTCGGGGAGGGAGCAGGAATCTGGTGGAGAGGAGCAGCTCCCAGCTCCGTAGGTGATCCCTGCAGAGCAGTGGGGAAAGGCAGCGTCTGGTGTGGGCAGAGCACTTTCATCTGGCCCCAATCACCAGCTCCACACTAATTAAAAAAGCCCTTTCATAACTATGTAAATTCTTGACTTCTGTCAACTTGTTTACAATCTGATCTTTAAATGCATTTTTAATTTCATCAAACAGCAATTAATCTACCCCCTGTTTAAATTTAAAATGCTGCTTCTAGCCCCTTCTCCAATTTAAAAACAGCAGTTACCCTTTCAAGTAGGCATTCCTGTTTGCAAGTTGGTTGCATGTATTAGCATGCTGAATAACTTACTTTATTCTCGAGCTGAAATATGCTTAAATTCGCATTAAAACAGGTGACTTGTGTGTTTCCTGAACACAAAGGGAAAATCCGTCACCTGCGCCCTGGTTTTGTGTGGGAGAACGGATTATCCGAGGTGAATTATTACTATTTTTGCCCCCCTTAACAAAGCTTTCCTTCTTGAAGAGGTCCCTGCTGTGGAAAGGCCGCCTGTTACACAAGAGCCGTGCGAGCTCATGGAACAATTCCATCCCCTCCACAGCTTCCCTGTCCACCTCTCCCCTGGATGTGCCACTCGGGCAGTCCCAGCTTTTAGCTCTGCCTTTTCCCATAAAATCGCTGTTTTCTCCGCAGTGGGCATGCCCAAACTGCTCGAGAGCTGCGTGCAGCTCCACGATAAGAAGAGAGATGTAATCAAATTTTTATGCTAAAGCAGCAAATTAGCATTTGGTATCAAAGCAGCGCAGACAGGAATAAATGGGAGCTGCTCGAGCCAAACCCACCGATGCCTATCTGGGGGCAGAGCAAAAAGCGGGGAGGTGCAGCCAACTCTGCTGTGCTCCCTTTGCCACTCAGAACCACCTGAGCACATCCAGTGAATATTTTTCAGGAGAAGGCTGTAACCCGAGTGGGAAATGCTCCATCTGCCTCAGAACCTGTGCCACCGACTCTTGTGTTTGGTTTCGGGAGGGGGTGGGAGCAGGATTGGGGGACGGAGGCTCCCGAGGTGGGACGTGGAGGATTGGAGCGTGGTTTGCAGAAATACTTGAAGAGTTGATACAATTTGTTGTAGTTTGCTTATGTCTTTCACTTTCTGGAACATCTTTTACAGATTATACCAGTATACTGCTGGCAGCTATTGTTAAATAAAATTATATTTTCACTACCAAGCAGATCTTTCTCTTATTTCTGAAGATTTCGTGTGTAATTCCAGGAGTGATGGGCTGAACTACACAACACAACTTATTAGTGCTTACATTCTCCATTTTTGGCCTTCGGGTTTAGGGATTTTTCAGTGGTGCTGTGATTTAAGGCAGAATTGGTGTTACTGTAACCAGCTGTGGTGCCCCTGAAAGTTTAGAACTTTCTTAAAATTAAGAACAAGTTGGGAAATAATGACTTTCCACAATTTCTTTAGGAGAAGTGAGGGTTTGTTTTTTTTTTTCAGGTTTTAAGTGGAAAGAACAAATCTTGGTAGCCTGTTTTTCCGTGGAATGCAGGTTTTCAGAGATGTGTGAGATTCGATTAAAAAGACACCAAAAAATACCCCAAGTTTGGTTCAGCTTTATCCCGAGTGGCCATTTCAGGAACTGAGATTGAACTGCTCCCGTTACAGAATTCCTGGACTTCAGCGCTCTTGCTCTGAGTTCCAGATGTGTTCCTGATGTGTTCCTTTACTGTCTTTTGCTTTCAAGGAAGCCTCCACCGCCCCAGCAAAGCCCTCCCAACCTTGGGTTTTGTCTGAGGCTGCCACCGAGGCCCCGGCTCTGCAGAGCAGGGACCTGCAGCCCCCGCTGGAAGTGTTCTCCCAGCCTTCCTGGCCTTATCAGCTGCATCTCTCGTCTGTCTGCTGAGTGTTTGGGGTGTAGCTGGGCTCTGATTTTTGTTTCTAAAAGGAAATTTGTGGAATCCAGAAGACATTCCTGGAGCCTGTAATCTGGGATGCCATCGCCTGAGCTTGGGCAGGAAGGAGCAGCAAATGCAGCAATTCAAGCCTTGGTGGGATTAAATACTTTGTGTTTTTGTGTGTCCCTGCCAGCCCACACCACGGTGCCTTGGCTTTACTGACTGAGGTGTGAGGTCAGAGGTGCTTTGGCAGGGAGATTTTGCAGTCTTTGGTCACAAATCTATGAGAGAGGGATGCAGGAGCCTCTCCCTGTGTGGAACAGTGATGGGGAAGTGTTGGGCTGGGAATGATGATGTCCCACGGGGCAAATGTCTGGGGATGTGGGACAAGTTTTGTGTAGAATCATCATTTGCTGCTCTTAGCAGGTTAATGACCTCTGTATTTCTGCCAGATTTTGTTCTTATCACACCCCAGGTGACTCAGGTTCCTCCTGGACATCCCAGCAAGAAACCAGCTGGATTTTGGCTCCAGAGAAAGCTGTGGAGCCCAGGGCCAAACAGTTCTGTGTAGCTGCTGACTGAGCAACGGGGAGACTTTGAGAGTCTGAGGGCAGCTGGTGAGGCTGAACGTTCCCTGTGCTCTCCCTGTGCCACCTCCCTCCTCCCAGAGGTCCGATTTTCTCATTGCAAAGAGGCTAAACCACGCTGTTTGCCCAAAGTTGTGCTCACTGTGCTGTGGAAATCCCAGAGTTTTCTAATTGTTCCCTCAACTCGTTTTCCTTACAAACAGCAGCACAATACAGAAGCTAAAAGGCTGAGGAGACCCTGGGAGTGTCTCTGAGAGCTGCACTTCCTGGTGTAGGAATAAAATTGTTTGTGAGAGGGTGGTGGAGATTTTTGTGAAAGGGAGAAACCTGGACAAACCTTTGTATTCGCTGGGGTGGAAAAGGAACTTGTGGTTGCCTGAGGGCTCTTGGACAGTGAAAGCTGAGCACGAGCTGAACGTTTTTGTTTCTGAAAGTCTCCAGGAGAGGAGGGATGTGTTTAACTGTAGTGGCTTCCAAATTCTTCTCCGTGGATCACAGGAGGCCAAGGAGAGCCTTTGCTGGGGAATCAGGAAATGGTGTTTAATGGGAATGGTCCACCAGGACCTGACTGACTTCTCAATCCCGAAAGTTTAGGAACTGCTCTTGAGGCCTGTGCTTCACTGAATTCACTCTGCAAAAGCAAAATCCCCTGGATCTGGAGAACGGTTCCCTCCCACGTGCTTGGGTTTGTGGGGTTTCCTGAGCTCTGTAGGCAGAGGGGTGAGACTGGAAGCACTTGAGCCTCCCAGGAAAGAAAATGCAGCAGCTCTGGCAGTACCAAAGTGTTTTAGTCTGGGTTAGTGTTTTTCCAGGACTGCCAGAAGCTGTGGCTGAGCGAGTTGGGGTCGTGATGGCAGCGTTCAAAACCAACCCCAGTGGGGGAGGTGAATGAGTCACGAGGTAACTTCTGAAAAGTCTTAATTTAGGGGACATCCAGAGCCTGGCCTGTGGCTGGGAGAGGTGAGCAGTGGAGGTGAGCAGCCCTCCTCCCCGCAGAGCCTCCTGCACTCGGCCTGGCTAAATTTGGGATGAGCTCTCCAGGCTGATGCTGGATGCTTTCCAAAGCTGGGAAAAGAGAACTCATGATTCTTTGACTCAAGGGAAGAACTGCTGTGTTCTTACCACTGGACAGGGAGATGAAAACAGTTGCTAAACAAAGATCAAACATGTGAACTTTATAAATAAACAAACAAAATTGATGCTAAGGGACGTCTCAGCTCCTTTGCCTACGGCAAAGGGCTTGGCAGGACCTAGGGAATGACTTTGTCAGTTTGCACACGGAATTCTTATTTTAAAGAGGCTGATTAAAGTGATACCGCTCCTCTTAATGAGTCTGAAGGCAGCGCGGGTTAGAACAGCCCTGTCCACGCGCGGGGGGAACGTGGGGGAGAGCAGGAATCATTCACGGGGCTGAGCTCTGGGCGCAGAGCGCGGCGAGGCTCTGAAGGATGCGGGATTAAAAAGGCTGATCGGGAGCAGCCAGACACCGAAGGCAGCAGGTTTGAGAGGCTGCCAGGGAGGCAGCTCGGGCGAGGGGAGCGGCGCCTGCCCGGCCCCGCTCGGCAGCAGGGGCTGCTTTGATCTGCTGCGCATTCCCAGCCTCCTGGGCCCGGCCTGCCCGCAGGGAGATGGGACCCTGCCCCAGCGAGGGGATTGCTCGGTGTTTATCGAAAGCTGGTGCTTGGAGCAGGAGCAGAAGCAAACACATTTATCTGTAGTTGTCTTCTGTCCAGTTTGTGGAGGGACAGGAACTGCTGTGGGCCAGGGTCCTGTCAGTCCTGGCTGCCCATTCCCAGCATCGAGGACCCTCCATCCTCGACAGCTTCTCCTGTTCTCCCTTGATTCCATGACTTTGCTGCTGCCTTTCTCCGGATGTTTCCGATGCAGAGCAGCTCCAGCCTCCTGCAGGGAGCCCAGCAGCTCCAAAGAGCTTCTCCCAGCTGCTCTGTGCACGTCCTGCTGTGTGCACACAGCTCTCCCAGGGGAACTCCAGCTCCTGGATGCTCCTGCCCTTGTTGTGGGATGCCAGGAAAAAGATGAAGACCCCCCCAGTTGTCTTCCTGAACCGTTTCCTGCCTGAGGCTCTGAGCTGCATTAGAGGCTTTGCTGCCTTTAAACACAGAGCAGAAGAGCTGGGCCCTGTGAACAGCCACGTGGAGCTCCTGCACAGTTGTTGGAGACTGTTTTTGGGGTGAAGTTCTTGTTGGGAAGAGCCTAATGAGGAATAGGATGATCTGGATCCCTGGAGTTGACTTTAGAGGCCGTGAGTTCATTTCTCACCTGTGTCAGGCTGTTCCCATTTGTAGTGGAAATGTAGGGTAATTAAAATGCAGGGTGAACTATTCCCCTTTCCTTGATTGTTTTGGTTTTTTTTTTTTTTCATTTCAATTAATTTCATTTCAAAAATCCAAAGTAATCATTTCCTTTTGGTGGTATTTCCCACCTGTAGCTACAATCATCTCCCTCTGAGATCCCAGTGGAGACCCTTTGGAGGGCAGAGTTTGGCTCCTGAGCCCACACTCACGCTTGTGGCTCCAGAAAAGCCCCAGCTCTGCTGCACCTCCTGTCAGGAGGCTCCTGAGGTGGAGAGGGGAGCTGAGGTCGCTGCCCTGGAGGCTGCTTGAGGACAAGGACACGTGCCCTGAGGAAAGTGGCTTTTCTGAGCAGCGCTGGTCCCAGTGGCTGCAGTTTATCAGCTCCCCTGGCTGCTGGGAATGAGGTTCCTCAGGGCCCCGGAGCCGTGCGAGCGCTCGGCCCCGCTCTGTGCCTGGGAGCGGAGTTTTTCCACCCGACCTGCGGGGGTCGGTCTGGATCCGTGGGCTCCTGCTGGGGATGTGTTTGGAGCACGGCTGGAGAACGGAGCCCGTGCTGTTCTTTCTGTCACCCAGGGCACCTGGACAGCGTCAGCTGCTGCTTGGCTGCCGGGTGGCATCACCTGTGGCACAGGAGCCAGGATGCCCAGGCAAGAACAGAGGGTAGGAAAGTGCTGGGAGCTTTTACAGCTCCTGCTTTTGGGGATTTAAGGTGTGGGCAGGCATGTGCTGCTTCAGCTACTTCTGAGTTTTAATTTCCTCAGGCAACAGCTCTTATAGGGACTGGGAGTTCCTGCAGTCTGTGTTTGGTTGTTTTTTAAGGCAGTGGTTGGCTCTTCATCTTGCTGTGCCCACTCAGCCAGGAATCAGATCCACAGCAGCACAGGAACATTTACTGCAGGCTCCGTGCTTGGGCTTGGTGGGTTTGAAGTGTTCAGGGTGAGATTTCTTCATGGGCCTTTCATTTCCCAGGTTTTTGTGGCCTTGGAGCCAGAGTCAGCGCCCAGGGAGGAGTGTGGAACAACGCTGCTCTGACCTTTGGGTGAATTCTTCTCTGGGAGGTTCCTTGAGGGAAATTTTGCACACTTGCAGGCAGCTCACAGGACAGAGATTGTCCCTGGGTCCCTTCAGGCACCAGAGTGTGACAGCCCAGCTCAGGGAGTCTGAGATCCTTTTGTCCCAGCGGGCGGTGGAAGACGCACATGAGCAAAGCTTCTCACAAGCGTGACCTGCCCGAGGGGGTCGTGATCCAGAGGGATCAGTGTCCAAAATCCCTTCTCAGGCTCCTTCTGGCCTTCCCCTCCAGCCCAGACTTCCCTTATGGGCAAAACTTGCTCATCTTTCCCATGAAACCTCTGGGTCTGTAGGGGCTGCTGCCCTGCCTGAGCCAGCTGGCATTTCATTGTCTTTGGGCTGCAGGATTTGGGGCAGGCTGGGGTCAGGAGGAAGGCTGGGGGTGATGAGAAACCTGCTGGGGGCTCCTGAGGGCAGCTCCTGCTCCAGAGCTGAGCTGCAGGTGCTCGACTCTGGCTCCAGATGGTTTTAAGGCTGCGCTCGAGGAGGGAGAGGCTGCTGGAAGCGCTGGATGGCTGGGAGAGAAGGATCCCGAGTATCCTAACGCGACTCGGTGTCTCGGGAGCCTTTGAAGTGTTCTCCTGCCATCCCTCCCGTAGCAGCACCTTTCATCCCTCGCCAGCGCTTCCCCAGCTGGAGCCATGAAAGGGAAACTACAGAAGCCATAAATCCTGGCTGGTAACATCTCCAGTGGGGAGATTTCACAACGAGCCCGAGCTGCCGCAGAAGATAAGAGAAGGCCTTGAATCCCGGGCAAGTCGGGGCTGGTTCCCGGGAAGAGCTGAGCTCCGCGGCGTCGTTGGGGGTCCCTCCGGCTTCCCTGGGCGCAGGAGCTGCCTCTGGGTGCCCTGGGGTGAGGCCCCCAGCCTGGGGCAGAGCTCCCCAGCCCCGACCCCGGGGCAAAGCTGTGTTTTGGGCGGAAGGGCCCCTCTGCAGGGCTGTCCTGCTGTGGTTTCGCTGCTCCCGAGGGTTGATGTTATTGTGCCCCTGTTTGAGCAGAACCCCCTGTGCAGAAAGGCCAGGAGGGAACCCAGCCGCCCTGACCCCCCAGGATCCCTGCTCTGGCCACGCTGTCTGGCTGGAACGGGGGATGAAAGGCGAGGGATCTTTGTATCTTCACTCTCAGAGAGCAGCCCCAAGGCTCCCGGCTTTATCAGGAGCGTTGGTTCAACAGAGGGGAAAAACAGCCTGAGCTGCCAGCCAGCACAGGGAGTGATTCCTGGGAATGTTTCCCAGAGTGAATGGGAACGTTGTTAGTGGGCGAACTGGGATCAGTGCTGGACTCCTGATTTTGTTCCCAGCCTCGCCGTGGTGCTGATCTGTGCCCAGCCTGGGGTGCGTTTCTGTGCAGAGCTCACATCCGAGTAAACACTTGGCTCTGCAGGATGTGCCTGCACATCAAACTGCGTGCCAGGGGCCTTCCCCAGCTTCCCACGGGAGCCTTTTCCTCGTGCCCTCACAGCACCAGCCCAGCAAATCTTGTAAACTCAGGCCGGGAAGGACGGGTCAGTGGGGCAACGAGTCCAGTGACCCCCACGAGAGGGCCGGTGGCACAACAGTCCCAGAAGGTCCTGAGGCTCCGTGTCGGGGGCTCTGGTTTCCCACTGGCATCACTTGCTCCCACATTAGGAGAGGGAAACCCCGGCCCCTGGAACGCTGGATGTGCTGTGGGTGCAGCTGCCCCGCAGCTCTCCGTGAGGACAGCCTGGGCTGGGCAGCTCCGGGGGAACCTGGAACTGTGTTCCCAGTGCTGGGACACGGGGCTCAGCGAGACCCCAAGGCCTGGGGAGAGGGTGTGGGGTGAGGGACACGGCGCAGCTGCTGTCACATCTGGCCAGTGTCCTCAAATACGAGTCTCAGACCCGCAAACCCCTCCGGTGTCCTTGGCTTTGCTCTGCTCGCTCTCCCCCAGGCATTAAAACTGATCTTCCTTTTGATTCCCTTGCTCTGAAGCCCCCCCAGCAGCACCAGCTCCAGCTGCCCTCCCGTGGGGACCGTGCCAGGTTTCCCTTCCCGTCGCACGCGGCTCTGGAATCCGGCGCTGACACCCAGACACAGCCCAGGCTCCGAGGAGGCACAGGCTGTGTCTAGGAATTCACAGCAGCAGCTGTTGGTGCAAACCTCAGCCAGGCAGGAGCTGCCCTTGCCCTCCAGGGATGACTTGGCTCTGTCAGGGCTGTGCTCGCTCAGACTTTCTTGGAAATGGAGCCTCAGTATCCAGCGATGGGATCTCTCTCTCTTTTTGAGCTGAAAATCCTCAAATTGCTGCCTTAGTGATTATTGGGATATAGGATAAGCCTCTCCACCTTGCCTGCTGTCACCTGCTGGAGCAGGTGATGTGGATTTGGGGGAATTGGGACTTCTGGATCTGCTCCTGGCCGGGGGGCTTCAACTTCAGTGTGCAAAGGGCTTCTCAGGGCCCTGGAGATCCCTGTCGGACCCACAGCTCCGTGCACTGCAAACCCTCCCTTCCTGCAGCGTCCCTGTCTCTTACACCCTCCTTGTTTCCAGAGCAGTGGGAAACGGGGGGAGATTCCCAGGAAAAAGTCCTGGATGTACCGGGAGGATGGAGAGCAGAAACAAGCCCGGGATCTCCTGGGTCCTGAGCTGGCAGCTCCCTACGGAGCCGCCCCTCCTGGACACGAGGCAGGAATTCCCGGACCCCGCAGTTCGGTGGGGAAAGGCCCCGTTTGTGTCGGCAGGGTTTGGGAACGTCCTCCCGGCGCTGCCGGTGCCGAGGAGCAGCCGGGGCTGTGCTGATCCCGCCGGGGCTGTGATGATCCCGCCGGGGCTGTGATGATCCCGCCGGGGCTGTGCTGATCCCGCCGGGGCTGTGATGATCCGGCCGGGGCTGTGATGATCCCGCCGGGGCTGTGCTGATCCCGCCGGGGCGGTGCGGATCCCGCCGGGGCTGTGATGATCCCGCCGGGGCTGTGATGATCCGGCCGGGGCTGTGCGGATCCGGCCGGGGCGGTGATGATCCGGCCGGGGCTGTGATGATCCGGCCGGGGCTGTGATGATCCCGCCGGGGCTGTGATGATCCGGCCGGGGCTGTGCTGATCCGGCCGGGGCTGTGATGATCCGGCCGGGGCTGTGATGATCCGGCCGAGGCTGTGCTGATCCCGCCGGGGCTGTGATGATCCCGCCGGCCTGTGGAGGTCAGCCTTGGTTCGGGGAATCTCCGGCGGCTCCGGGAGCAGCCGGGCCCCAACCTCTGCGGCTGCATCTTCCACCCAGCCGGGGTTTGCCGGCCCTCGCTGCCCTCCTGCGACATCCCGCGGCTTTGTCTTACTGATGCAGAGGGGAGAACACGGGGACATTCGGGCTTGGCTTGGAGAAACGTTTGTCCCTGCATCCCAGGGTCTGCCACGTCTCCGATGTGCCGAGCTGTGCCTCGCTCGGAGGATGCAGAGGTGACCCTGGGACAGATGGACCCTGGGACTCCTTTTGGTGCTTTTCTGTACTTTGGGGTGTTGTTTGTGTATTTTTTTTTTTAATTCCCTGGATCTGAGCCCTTTGGGTGTTACCAGAGCAATAATTCCTCTTCCCTTTTCCCACCCGATCAAGCCAGGAGAGCCTGAACACCGTGGGGGCTTTGGTGGCTCAGCAGCTGCTCCCAGGCGCTGCTGCTCCCTGGTAACCATCCCACGGAGCTCCTGTGCCCCGGCACAGCCAGGAGCGTGCGGAGAAGGTGGATCCCTGTTTCAGACGAGCTCATGTTCTTTGCCATTCCCAGGTTTCTCAGGATGCCACAGAGAGCGTTATTAAGCAGATGAAAGGCCAGGGAACGAGTTTGCTGTGCTTGTGCTTGCCCAGGGCTGAGCTTTCTGCCCCTCCCCGGGTTTTTAGTGCATCCATCCTGCATCAAAGTCACTCCAAGGAGCTCCCGCAAGGACCCGTGATGGTGGTGATGGAGCAAAACCAGAGAGTTTTCTGCTGCCTGAATGGTGGCCGGGCTGAGCTGAGTGACAATTTCATCTTTTGCTTCCTGCGGCCTGTTCTACCCAAAAAAAGGGCAGCTCCCTCCTTCCAGAGCCTCCCCCACCTGCCCTGCTCTTTGCTGACTTGTGCATTCCTCCTTCCACGTGTTCTAAAGACTGGCCCCAGCTGGAGCGTGGTGGGACTGGGCAGGGCGTGACATTCCTCCGCTCTGGACCGCGGGGATTGGGGCTCACCCTGGCCAGGACGTGTGGGCAAACTCCTGGAGCTGGGCTGCTCCTGCTCAGGGCACAGAGGGAAGGGAGCCCCTGGTAGGAGAGATTGCTCTGCCCAGGATGCCGAGGTTTTACTCCGGAGAACAGAAGGGCAGGGAAGTGGTGCCGTGCCGTGGGGATTTCAAGTAGCAGATAAATCAGCGTAGGGCTGGGGAGCCTTGGTGGGACCATGGTCAGGGGTCTCTGGTCTCTGCTGCACCCGTGGCTGGTTCTCCCTGCTGGTTTCCACGGGCTCTGGAAGTGCTGGAATTGCTGCTGGAGCTCCTGGGTTCCTCAGGTCCTGGAGAGCTCTTGGCTCTGCATCCTCTCTCCAAGTCCAACTCAATCTCAGAACCACCAGGGATCTTCCTTCAGCTCCATCCCTCAGGATCTGCAGCCCCAGAGACAGGAATGTGGCTCCTGCCCATGAGCAAGGACATGCTGAGCATGGGAAGAGGCAGGAGAGGCTGTGCCAGAGCTGCTGGAGGCTTCCCCGAGGCTTTTCCTGCCCCGTGCTGTCCTGCCCTGAGCGAGGAAGTTGGGGCTGGAGGCTGCGAGGTCAAACCTGAGAGGTTAAAGTGGCTTTTTCTGGAATTCCATAGAAGAGAGGAGGGACTGAGAGCCTGGAGCAGGACAAATGAAGGGAAAGGGAGCATCACCTGGAGAAACCAGGGCTGGGAAGAGGCACCAATCCCCACGGAGGGCACTGCTGTCCCAGGGAGAGGAAACCAAAGGCGCGGATTGAGGTTGGGTGGTTGGAAAAACCTCCAGCTGCTGGGGCAGTGCCCCCGCGGGGCTCGGCCGTGCTGGAGCACCCAGACACGCTGGTCTGGGTAAACACCGGCTGCCTGGGGCCGGGGAACAGGTTTGGTGACTCCAGCCCTGCTTCTCTGGGGTTTGTGGGCTCATCCTGGCCGGGGCCATCCCTGTCCCACCGTAAACACACGCGCTGGATCTGGGACAAGAGTTCACATCCATATTCCTCTGGTTGGCTTCTGTCATCTGCTGCTGCTCTTGTTGAGAGCTGCAAAACAGCCCCCGGCCCTGAGAGGGATTATACAAATGAGGCTGTTGTAGGGCTGTAATTTCAGAGATTCTTTTTTGTTTTTTTTTTTCTTTTCTTTCTCCTTTACTAAAAAAACCTTTTGTGCACTTTGGAGCAAGCTTGTCATATTTCTTGGAGTCTCCAGTGACTCCTTCATCCTACAGACTTTCTGGAGTCCTCCTTGTTAGGCCGAGGACTGCATGATTCATTGTGTGCTGGAGATTTAATACCGCACGTAAAACAGGCCCAGTTCAAATTTGTTTTCTTTCTTTCCCCCTCCCCTCTTTTTTTTTTTTTTCCCCCCTTTCTTGGCTTCTCACTTACATCCTGGAATTTCTTTTTTTTTTTTCTTCCCGAGATATAAAATAAATACGTTCCCAAATATGTCCAGGAGGAAATGATCCCGTTGGATTTTTCAGCTGCTGTTTTAAGGCCTCTAAAAACAACTTGGAGCTGTTCAGCTTTGTCAAGGGCTGGCTCTGTGTTGGGAAGACCCTCTCCCATCTCTTCTGGATCTCCACGAGCAGCTCAGCCTCTGCTGCATCTGGAAATGTCTGTCCCCAGCCAAAGGCTTTTGGGGTTGCTTTTCCAAAGGTGACATGTAGATTTTTTTATGCCAGAAGGGACCTTTCTGCTATTGTCCCATCCTGGTGTCCATCAGCAGGTGGGTCTGATGTCACCCATGTGCTCAGCAGCCACCTCAAGAGCCGTGGCTGGGATCAGGATTTTCCCAGGACAAAGTCCTCTGAGGGGCAGTGAATTGGTGACCTGACCCTGGGAAGAATTAATTGAAGCCTTTAATTAGAGGTTGCCTGCAGTGAGGTGCCTCTGTCCTGCCCCAGCTCCTCTTCATCTGCATTTTCCAAATCCATGGTAATGAATTCCCGTCCCTCTCGGCCATGACCTGAGAATCGATGTTTCGGAGAAGCCCAAGGCTGGATTTCCTGGGATTTGGTTCTGCTAATGAGCTCCTAGAGCAGCTCCTGACCTTTCCTGCAGCGCTCGAGGAGCCTGATTTCCAAAAGGGCCTCAGCACTCCCGCAGCAGCAGGGGCAGCCTGGAGCCCATTCCCAGGATTCAGGGGCAGCCTGGAGCCCGGTCCCAGGATTCAGGATCCCTGCAGGAAGGTGGACGAGCTGCCTGAGCCCGCTGGGTGCTGACGATGCTCTGCTGTTTCCCGGGGGCACTCGCCTCCGGCCTGCAAAAACTGGGGCAGGGAAGGTGGGAGTGGGGTCGTGCTTCGCCCCAGCTCAGAACCCGCAGGTTCGGCTCCGTTTCTTTTCCCTTTGTGCGGGGTCTCGCATTCTCGGCCGAGGAAAAAGCGTTCCCGGGGCCGTGCCCACCCTCGGGACAGACGAGAGGTCCCAGCCAGGAGCGCTCCTTCCGCAGGTGCGCCCGGCACATCCCCGCCGCCGGCTCCGGGGCCGCCGCCGCCTCCTCGCAATCTGCAGCCATCGCGGCGGGGCCGCTGCGGCCCCGGGGCCGGCCCGGGCTGCCCCGATCGCCGCTTTCCCTGCCCAGCCCGGAACCGCGGCGGGGCGGGCGCCGCTTCCATGTGGTTCCGCCACCGGGGGCTGCAGCTTCCCGGCCGGGGTGGGGCCGGAGCCGGGGGCTGGAATTGCTTCAGCCACCAGACTTTAATCGGGCTCCGAGCTGACTCAGTGCCCGCGGGGGCCCGAGTTAAGCTCGCTCTCTGCACACCGTGCATTACTTCTGTATGTATTTATGTGGACGGGCGGTGGGGCTGCGGGAGCAGCGCAGGGCCCTGCCCCCCCCGGCACCGCAGGCAGGGAGCGATACCCCGAGATGGGGAGTTAAGCGAACCTGTTTCACCCAAAGCCGGGCCCAGACGAGGAGCCCATCTGCGGTCGCTGGTGCAGCTCAGCCGCGGCTGAGGCAACTCCTCAAACCACCGCGGGTCGCTCCTCGGGGGCTCTGCCGGCGCTGCCCCCGCTCCTCCCAGCCCAGGGTCACACCCTGCCCCTGCTCCGGGGGCTGCCCGCTCCGTCTGCAGCCGCGGCGCTGCTGCTCTGGGGCTCCGGCTGTCCCTGTCACCCCTTGGCGTGTCCCCGTCACCCCAGAGCATCTCCCCAGCTGCTTTTCATCTTATTTTTCCCATTTACAGAGGGCGAATATTTGGGTTGTGTGGCGGCCGTGTCCCCTGCGGAGCCACCAGTGCAGGTGCCCCCGAGGGCTGGAGATGCTGAGCTCGGAGCAGAGAGGTCCCAAACCTCCCTGGCTTTAAATTTGGGCTCCCTCTGTGCCTGCTGAGCACGCTTGGCTGCTGGCAGCGATGTAGCAACTCCCCAGCACACATGTTCGTGGTTTTGAGGGCTAAATTGGACCTTGAGAATTAGCAGCCTTGTAAGTCAATAACAACATGTCCTAATGAATGCAAGATGTCCCCAGGAAATGAAAGCTCCTCTGCTGGACTGGGATCCTGCGACTGGGGGAGAGGACCAGTAAACAAGCAGGAATGCTTCAGCTGGAGATGAGCAGGAGATACAAACTCGACATCTCGGCGTTGCAAACACACCCCGAATGTGGGTGGTGGTGGCGGGGGGAGCTCGAGTTGTGAAACGTGGCCGTGTCTGACTCCTGAGTGTCCCCTGCGTCTCCCCAGGGCTGGGAACCGCTGGGATGTCCCTGCTGGCCCTGCAACAGCCCCCTGACCCTCCAGAGCCTGCCCTCGGGGACCCTGCACCCTGTCCCTGTCCTTGTGTCCACGCTGGGCAGCCTGGATGTGGCTGAGCCACTGGGGAGGGCTGGGAGCAGCTGCAGAGGGGAGTTTTGGGGTTGGGGTTGGCTTTGGGGGGTCTGGGTGTGCTGGGAGGAGGGGAGAGGGGCTGGATAACACCAGCTGTGGAGTCCCCTGGGCTGCCCCCATGGCATGAAGGGGCTGTGGGAGAGCTGAGGGGGACGTCTGGGGGTTATTCCTGTGCCACCTCCCCTGACCAGTCCCACCCCTGGGGACACAAAGCTGCTGTCCCCTGCAGCCTGGCCACTCTCAGCCCCTTCCCACCCTCAGCCCCTGTGCTGGTTTCATCATTTCACTGCTCCACGTGGAGAATTTCCTTCTCCTTGGGTCTGCAGCCTTGCTGCCGGAGCATCCCATGCCCTGCTCTGGATTTGGGGTTTTATCGTCCTCCTGCCTCGATCACTGTTGGACCATTTCCTGATTGCTCATGACACGGACATGGGGCTCTGCTGTGTCAGGAATTCAGCCCATGGCTCTGGGCCTTGAAGCCTTTGCTGGACACCCCCCAGGAGCCATCCCAAATGTGTCCCGTGATGACTCCTCGCAGTGATGGCTCCTGGGCAGTGGTGCTGGGCAGTGGCGGCTCCTGGCCGGTATCAGATCGTGGCAGCCCCAAAACCAGTTGGGAAGGGAAAAGTCCCAGTCTTGGGAAACCCTTCAAGCACCTGCACTGGTGTGTGGCACACCCCGGTGCTGACCCAGAGCAGCTGGGGCAGAGCAATCCCTGGTCTGGCTCGTGGGCATCGCCAATGCCACGTCCTCACGGGACAGGGGACTTTGTCCTCGCAGGACAGGAGATCAAGTGGCGTCATGGTTCCCTCTGGGAGATGGGACCTTGTGGGTCTCGTCCCTCCAACCAAAATCTTTTCCCCAAACCTGCAGGAGCCCAGCACCTGTGAGACCTCACCCAGCTCCACCGAACCTGGAACTGGGCTGAAATCGTCCCAGTGCTGTGATGCCCACCGAGCTGGACACGGGGGTGGAACCGGGAGCCCCAAGAGCTGCTGCTGGATCAGGATGTCCTCGGCGGGAGCGGGGAAGGGAGCTGGGAATGGCAGCGTTGCCCAATCCACGCGCATGGAAATGAAGTGCTTTGTGCGCAGAAAAAGCCCTCGTTCTGCAGAGGCGCTGGGTGTGTGCGCGTGTGGGAGTTCAGACTCTGCAGGAGCAACCTTGGATGCCTGGAAAAATCTCCTTTGTGCATTTAATTAGCGGTAAATCCCATTTGCATGCGAGATGCCTCTCGGTCTGAAGCTGCTCGTTGATCAGCAACTGCAGCCCGTTTGTATTGAGAGCTTTGTTTGCCTCAGACCGCAGCGGCGCTGCCGGAGCGGGGCCGAGCGCTTTGCATTTCAAAGCCGGGCAGGTACCGGGGGTGATTTCACAACCGGGACTTCGGCCCGGCCTCCCCTCCCACTTTCCCCGCGAGCTGGGGACGCTGCAGCCGCTGCTGGGGGATCAGCGCCCTGCCCTGGCGGGGTCCGGCCAAGGGGATCCCGGGGCTGCTCCCCGGCTGTTGTGCCGGGCAGAGCTCCCCGAACACCTCGGGTTTGCTGTGAAACAGCGGCGCTGGGAGTGGAAAGGGGCTTCTCCAAGCGGGAAAAGCCCTGGTGGACCTTGGTGCGTGCAGGGGGACGCAGAGAGGATGGAGGGAGGCTCCATGCCGGGTGCCCGTGGGAAATGACGGAGTTGGGGTCAGCACATCCCTCCCGCCCTTCCCGCTGGGCATTTCCTTGGCAGTGCCAGCTGTGCCGCGTCCCCAGGCCAGGCTGTGACCCCACAGGTGCTGCCCAGCCGGGGCAGCTGCCCAGACCTGCGTGTTTTCCCTGCGGTCACTGCAAACCCTTCCCAGAAACCAGCAGAGTGTGGGTTTGGTTCAGGTTCCCTTTTTCCTGCTCTCTCCCCTGCAGCGCCCGTGCCGATGACCCGGGACACCTCCCCGGGCTGTGCTTTCCTCTCGTCCCGGCAAACCCCAGCGGGACTCGGGGACAGCCGGGTCCAGCCCGGCCGCTCTCACTCGCCCCATCCCGCACTGGGTGCTGGGACAGCTCCCGGGAGATGGGAATGGGCAGAGCAGGGCTGGTGCAGGGCAGGGTGTGAATCCCGGGGGTTTGGGCCCCAAAGGGAGCTGCTCCTGCTCCCAGCTCCTGCTCCTGCTCCCAGCTCCTGGTGCTGCTTCCTGATGTGGCCAGAGGGGGCCTGCTGCTGCTGCTCCATCCCTTGGAGATGTGAGGAGGGGGCTGATGGTGAGTGAAGGATCTCCCCTCTGATGCCCAAATTTCCTCCCTCCGCTGCAAAGCCAGGGTTGGACTCAATTCTGCATTTCTCCCCTCTTTTAGAGAAAATGGGTTTGGGGATGCTCCCAGAGTGGGGTGAGTGGATGAGGGGTGCTGGGGACACCCGAGCCCGGTGGCTCCTGGGACAGCCGGGCCCTGGAGTGGCTCAGCCTTGGCGCAGCCCCTGGTGACAGCCCCTGCTCCCGCTCACCATCCACACAGCCCGGGAGCAGCGGGAGCAGCGTTCCACCCGGATCCGCCGAGACGGAGCGAGATGAAAGCAGCGCCCGAGGTCATCGCCTCAGTCTGGGGCAGAGCTCAGAGCCTGCACCTTCCCCGTCCTCCCGCAGCCCCGCACGGCCCATCCGGGGCGGGTTTCTGTCTGCTCGCCCTCTCGCTTTGTCCTGTCCATCGCTCCGAAACCTCCCGCGCGCTTTGATCTGCGCCGCGCCGCTCTCGGCGCCCCGGGCCCGTCCCGGCCGGGGGAGGGGACAGCCCGAGCCCCGGCCGAGTCCCGTGATGAGCTTTTGGCTTTTCCGCCCGCTCCAAATCCCCGTCACCGCATTAAAGAGGTGCCCGAGGAGGAGGCCGAGGTCCCTTTGCCGAGCTGCGGAGGGCCGGGGCTTTCTCTGGCCCCGCTGCTTCAGCGAGGTCCCAGCTGGCCCCAGAGAGGAAAAAATCCATTCCTGGTGGCTGGGGAGGATGGGGAACATCCTTTCCTCCCCCGGGAGCCGCAATCCCTGTGGAGATGAGTAATCCCCTCTCTCCCCAGATGTCCCTGCAGGCTGGGAAAGGGATTCTCTGCACGCTGGTGGCCCTGGAGCCGAGGGGACCAGCAAAGCCACCGTGGTCCAGACAGGATCCCTGCTCCGACCCTGCATCCCTGCCAGCTGCACCCACGCTCCCCTGGGAGGTCTGGAGCTGCTGCTCCTCCCGGGAGGCTGTTGGGAGCTCCGGGACACGTCTGTCCCTCAGCAGTGCCCTGGCTGACACACGTCCAGTGCTCCAGTCCCTGTGCTCCAGCGAGGCCAAGGCCGATATCTGGGACTGGAGGGAAGAAGAGGCCGGATCCAGCCCCTCCATCCCGGTGTGGATGTGTCCTTCCCCGCAGCCCAGCCCCTGCATTTCTTACCAGCCACTTTCTGGGCACCTCCAGCACCTTCCTGCGGTGGCAGCTGGCACAGAGGGGCTGGAATTTCCTCCTCCTGCTTGGAGGAAGGCCCAAAAGGCCTGGCTGACATTTTTAATTTGTTATTTTATTTAATTATTATTACTTTATTTGCATTTATTTGGCTTTCCAGCCAAGCAGTGGCCAGCGGGACCGCTGGCATTTGTAGGGAATTAGACTGGACTCGCCGTGCTCGGGTTTTCCTCAATGAACCTCGGCCAGTCCAGACCTCCCTGAGCCTCACCTGAGGCTTGGGGCTGTGGTTCCTCACACAAAAATTCTCATTATGACCCTGTTTTCTGTTTTAAAAACTCAGAATAAAAATCCCTTTGCAGCTGTGAAGCAGAGATTTGTTCCCTGGCCGGGAACGCTGGTCCCTTCTGGAGCAGCCCCGAGCTCTTTCTCACTCAGGGGGTGAGGTAGGGGAGCAAAGAGTTAAATTTACTCCCTCCACCTGTATATTTTCCCAAGCCTTCCGATAGCAATCGGGAATGCAGGAAATGCTGCATCGGAGGGGTCTGAATTCACCAAAACTCTGCCACGAGTCAAACTTATAAAGCGAAGTTTATTTGTGGGGTTACAGCAGGCTGAGGTGTCTCCTGTGAGGGGCTGAGTTCTTTAAACCTATCCCAGGGTTGGGGGTTTTTTTCCATCTCTGCCTTTTAAAGTGACCAGGCTTGGGAAGAGGGAGAGGATTCATGGAGAGGGGCTTGGTTTTAATCTAATAAGGGTTTTTTTTCCCCTGTAGGCAAATGCTGGAGCTCTTTGTGGCACAGATCAAGCCCGGCCTGGGTTACAGAGGGGCCTTTGAGTGGGATAATTTCAGCTTGTTTGGAGCCTTGGCAGAGACCTGGGGGGGCTCAGCCGTGGCCCAGCTGTGGCTGCCCAGCTCCAGAGGGGCTCAGCACCACTCGAATCTGTGGGATGCTCTGTGGGATGCTGGTTTGGGATGCTGTGCTGGCATGCTGCAGTGGGATGCTGGTTTGGGATGCTGGTTTGGGATGCTCTGGTGTCCACAGCCACACAAGGACCACGAGGTCCTTGGTCGTTAACTCAGCCCAGCTCTGCGTGCTAATTAACAATTAACAAAGATCCTCAAATCCATCGAGGTTCTGTGGGGGTGTTTCATAACCTCTCCACTCCAGTGGGAGCCGCCGTGCCCCTTGTGCCAGGGGAGCACATTAAAACTTCCTAATTAGATATTAAAAAATTAATGATTTGTGTTTCTTGTGGCAGGGGGGAGCCGGGTGCTGGGTTTGGCTCCTTGCTCGGGGCTCTGGGCATTCCCAGCTTGGAACCGGCCTCGTGTCCTGCTGCTGGTGCCTGCCCGGAGTGAGAGGGGAGCGTGTCCCGTCCTTATCCCGTCCTCATCCCGCCCTGGAGAGGCGGCAGCTCCTCCTGCCTACGTGAGCTCTGGCACACTTCCGCTCTCCTCGGCTCCCGGAGCCCTGGGGCAGGGAGCCGGGATGGAACTGGGATGGGCAGAGCCGTCAGCCCCTGCCCTGGCAGCCCAGCAGCTCTGCAGGGGACGAGGAGAAGCCGTGACCCCGTGTTGTTCCCACCCTGTGATGGGCTCATCCCTGCCTGAGGAAGGGCTGGCAAGTGCAGCCCCATGGCCGGGCTCCCCTGGAACCACATCCCATGGAATCACATCCCATGGAACATCCCAGCCCCCCCAGATCGCTGCTGCTCGCACCCAACACCCACAGGGACCCCGGCTCGGGGAGCAGCTCCAAAGTCAGCTCCAAACCCAGCTCCCAGCTCCAAACCCAGCTCCCAGCTCCAAACCCAGCTCCAAACCCAGCTCCAAACCCAGCTCCAAACCCTCTTCCCGAGGCGCTGGGTCAGCACGGCTGGGGCCGGGGTTTGGCACCCCGTGCTCAGCTCGCTCGGGTTTATTCAAATCGCTCTAATCCCAGGGGAGGAATCGGGGGTAAAGCCAGGCTGGGAGCGCTGCAGGTGCTCCCTGGGCGCGGGGCAGCGGGGCCGGGCACCGGCGGTGGCACCGGGCCACCACAGCCTGGGTGGCCCTTTCTGGGCGGTGATTAATGAGCGGTAATTGAGCTGAGCTGAGGCTGAGCTGCCACCTGGAGAGGGGCAGGGACAGCGATAGGGGCGAGCACGGCGTGTCTGGGTGCCCCGGGCACGGCTCAGCCGGCCCGACCGGTCCGACCAGCCCGGCGCGGTGCCCAATTTCGGCACCAGCCGCCCAGGGCTGGGCTCGCACCTCCTCCTCCCCGCGCCGCGTGCCCAGAGCCCCACCGAGGTGCAGGAAAGGGCTTTGGTTTGGGGTTTCCTGCAGGAAAAAGCACAAAGCCACCCCAAAATGCCAGCTCGGGTGGGGTTTGCGTGAGGAGGGGAGCGCTGGCTCCTGGCGAGGCCCGGAGGGTGACGCTGGTGGTGACTTGGACACAGCGGCGGAAAAAAGCTGGAGCAAAGCTCCGTGCAGAGAACCCCGGGGTGGGGATGAGCCCTGGCTGTGGAGGGGACACGGGGCCGTCCCAGCGTGGCACCGGAGCACGTGCAGCACCCTGGGGCTCCTCGGGCATCGCTGGCACCAGGTGAGGTTGGGGGTGATGGGAAGGGGCACCTGGGCTCTCTCCAGCCCTTTAAGCCTCACCCTCAACAATGCCAAGGCCAGGAACCTACTTTACACTCACTAAAAAAAATGGAATTAAATTACACTAAAAGGCTGATCTCCTATAAAAGGGGATTTAGAAAAGCCACCAGCTGGTGCACCCAGGAGCAGGGATGGAACAGGGCAATAAAATCATCTCTTTAGGCAATCTCCACAAAGCTGGAGATGATTTAGAGGGTTGGAAATGCCTCTCAGCTCCGTAGCTCAGAGAGGTACGTGGGTGCCTGCATGTGCTGAGTGACCCCGCTTCCTCTCCATGGAAAAAAAAAAAAATTAATAATCGACATCCCCCTTGAAGAAAATTCCTGCAGCGTTTTCCACCCATTTCTTTTCCCCCCAAGTGGATTATCTCCTCTGGTTCCAAAGCCACAAGAAAATATCATCACATTTTTAAACCGAAACCTCAAGGTAAATAAAGGAAAGGGTTTGGATCTGCACCCAGCCCTCGCCACTTCTATCAGGGAGAAAAACGCCGGCGCAGTTCCCCGCCGATATAAGATAGAAAGGTGGAGAACATTTTTTAAATGTTCTGAAAACATTCCATCATCTATAGGAATCAAAGCCCCATTGAAAGCTACAGAACCCCTCACATTCGAGGGTTTTAATGAAAACCAAATTTTTTTTCAGGCCCTGTGTTTTTCTTTGCGAGGATTTCCAGGGGAATACAACTGGAGCAGGGGGCGGACGTGGGGAACTTGGCTGGAGTTTCTCCTGCCCCAATAGGGCTTTCACTGTGGGGCTTTTAAAAATGGCTTAAAGATAATATGGCCTCGTATTTTTGGACTTGTCAAAGTGCTCTGGATCAGCGCTGGGTTATTTTCCACTGGAAAATAAATGATGGAGCAGGGGCAGGAGAGGCATTGGGGGTCTTGGGCGCTCGCCATGAGAGGAGGGCTCCCGAGGTCGGGCTGCCAGGCTGTGGGCAGGAAAGCAAAGACCAAATTCTGAGCTTAATCTTTAATGGTGTGGAGCTGGGCAAACCTCCTGCCTTCCGTGCCAGGGAAAAACATCCCCTGAGCTGCGAACTGCCCGGCCCTGAGAGCGGAAACCTCTGCCCACCCTCCTCGGAAAGCAGCAGGGGTTGTGTCCCCGTGAAAAAAATCGGCATAAAACCCTCCCCCCCCCCAGCTGCTTTGGGTCAGCTGAAAGGCTGCTGGTAACAAACATCTCTTTGGTCCGGGTTTGGTTTTCCCACTCCTTTTAGTCTGTCCCCACGTGGAGGTGTCGCCATGAGGATGAGGAGATGAGGATGAGGATGAGATGAGGATGAGGATGAGGAGATGAGGATGCTGGCGATGAGGGGCTGGCAGAGCTCTCCGCCAGCCCCATCCCACAGCAAGGACCTTCCCTCGGGTCTCTCCCTCTCACCAGTGCCCCAAACCCCCCGGAGTCTCTCTGTGCCTGGAAGGGTCCCCGGTGGAGCTTGGGGGAAGCTCTCTTGCCCACCCAGGCAGGGACAGGGTGCTGGACCACACAGGTCCGAGGCAGCACGAGGGAGGGGTGCAGGGAGCCCCAAAAACTCCCAGTGACAGTCGGGGCAGCCTGGGGACCCCAGAATTCGCAGGAACACTTAATCCCCTCGTTAACGTCCCCCATCAGAACAATTCATTCTTTCACTCCGGCTTAAACACCCAACTTTGCTTTACAGCTCATTTCATTTATGACTGAGAAATGAAATTACTGTATCGATTTCATGGCAGACAGTGAAAAAAACCCGGGTGGGTGTTCCCGGCCGCAATAAACCCACCGGCTGCAAGGACGAACAGCAAAACCTGCCAAGGGGGGGGTCTGGGCTGCAGCCACCCCGGGGACACACCGGGAACAGCACCGGGAGCTGCACCGGGACCGGCACCTCCAGGACCGCCCTCCGGAGCCAAACCCGGCTCTGCTGTGGTTATTTTCCTGCCCGAGCTAAAACCCTCGCTGTGTATGTTTGCAGGGACCCGGGGGCTTTGCAAATCGCTCGGATGGAAAGGAAATACTGCACCTGGTAGCAGTGGTGTGAAATATCCCTCCTGGAGCCCCGCCAGGGCCCAGCCGGGGCTGGGGAAGGGGCTCCCGGCATCTCCGGAGGGGGATCACTGAATCTCCGTGCCGTGATGGAGACCCCGAGCTGATCCTTGGCCACTCACCCCATCGGCATTGCGCTGTGGGTGGTCACAGGGCCGGGATCTGGGTGATCACAGGGCCGGGATCTGGGTGACCACAGGGCTGGGATCTGGGTGACCACAGGGCCAGGATCTGGGTGATCACAGGGCCGGGATCTGAGTGACCACAGGGCCGGGATCTGCATGATCCAGCCCCAAAATGTGCCTGGGGTTTCCCCGCCGTCCTGCTTTGCTGCACGGTGGTGCTTTGGGCAGGAGCTCAGGGCAGCACCCGCTGCTCCCACCGCTCTCCTGATGCCCCGGTGCCATCCCAGGGATGATTTGGTTGCCCAGCCAAGAGACTCGTGGCTTTTCCAGCCCCGTCAAGCTGAAGGCACACGGTGCTGCCTGCCAGGAGCCCGGGGAACATCACCAACAACCCCAGCAGCCGTGCGAGCGCCCTGCCCGACCCTCGGGGGCTGCAGCAACGGGGCGGACGCTCCCAACCCGCTCCCCAGGCGGGTCCCGCCCCGCCAGCG
>VXAZ01007221.1:260729-300371 GCA_013399875.1 Gymnorhina tibicen
TCCCGGGGGGAGCGGCGCATCCCGAGGGGACCCGGCGGCCGGGGGTGCCCGGGTGGGGCTGGCGGGAGGCGGAGGGAGCTGCGGGTGCTGCGGGTGCCTCGGGGAGGCTCCGGGAGCCGCCGGGCGCGCGTCCCCCGCCACGCGGGCCTGCCCCGTCCCGCGAGAGCCCGGCCCACGCAGCAGGTGCCCGCCCGGGGCGCTCACCTGGGGGATGCTCCGGGACGGCCCCGCTCGCTCACACACGGGACGCGGCCCCGGCTCCCCTGCCCGCCCCTCCTGCCCTAATTAGAGCCCGCTATCGGCCCATCTAACGCGGTCCCAGGGTTAATGAGGCCTCGCTCTCCGTCGTGCCCTGCCCCGGCGCTTTGAAGTGGAGCTGCGCTCAGGGCCGGGTGTCTGACAGCGGCGGGATCCCGGCGCTGCGTCGCTTAACAGCGTTTTCAGCTTCTGTGGGCTCAGCCAAGAATAAAGACTCACATGAGCCTATTTTAATTTAAACTCTTCTGATCTCCCGGCCCAGCCCAGCCTCTGCACAAGAAAACACCTTCCCTGCGTCCCAGGCTGCTGCTGGCAGGAATTAACAGTTACACGGGGGCCTTGCTTTGCATGGACTAAATAAAAATAAAACGTGTGATTAAATCAAGGAACAGCACACGAGGTGCTTGCTGAGGCTTTCAAGGTGTGGTTTTTGGGGCTGCCAGCACCGGGATGCAGGTCCTGGTGCCATCGGGAGGTGACACGGCCCTGCTTGGTGGCATCTCTGATGTGGTTCAGGGCTGGAGGGTGGTGTCAGGACAGGCTGGAGCTGGGGAGAAAGGGCTCCCTGAAAAATGAAACATCCTGAACAAAATGGCTCCTATGACCTCGGAACAATGTTTTTATTGGGTTGGGTTTGTATTGCACCAAACTGGAGAAATTCTGAGTTATCAGGAATGAAGGATTGGGGGTTTTTTTTGGGTTTTATACTTTGGGCACTGGACCAGCCCTGCACCCCCTGCTCCTCTCCCAGCTCCCATCCTCCCCCAGCCAGCACTGAAGGAACAGCCAGCTGGGGATCCCAGCCAGCAGGTCCTGGCCTGGCTGCGGATTTGCCCTTTATGGATCCCGGGTTAACAGCTCCTGCCTTTTCCAAGCAGTGGGAACGGCACCGGTCACCTGCCAGGGGTGGGAAGGGGACAGAGCCCAGCGAGCCCAGGCCGAGGGGGGCAGCGAGTTTTGAAGAGAAGAAAAAGTCTCATTTTTGTGCCCGTCTGGGAATTAAATGGAGGGGAAAAAACCCCCAACCACTCCTCTATATAAAATATATGTGTATAAATGTATATAAATATATCTCTCCCCCAAGGCGCGAGGTCCTGCTGAGTAAGTGGATGTGAATGACGTGTAACCCAACACTTGCCCAGACACCCTAATGAATTTTCCATGTTTTCCATCATTTAGCTTCTAAATAGGCAGCATTCACAAAAACACCCACCCCAACCCCACAAACCCCCCATCCTTTCCAGCAGGAAGGCCCTGCAGGAGGATTAACCCCCCGTGGATGCCCACGGAGATGATGCCAGAGCGGGAATCTCGTTCTGCTCCAGCTGGGTGCCCATAGCAGTGATTTTTTTGCCGGTCCAGAGGGTCCCTGGGGGTGCTGGATGGGTGCTCTGCACCTCTCAGGGCCATCTGGTTCTATTTCAGACAAGCTGGATCTCATTCAGATGAACAGAATTGGGCCTTAATGATGCTGATTGCTCATTTGGGCACGGTTCATTAAGGGCTTGATGTGGGCAAGGCAAGAGCCAGGATCCTTCCCCTACATCCTGTGTAGCCCCGGAATTTGTGCAAGTTAAAAGATTATTCACCAAGGCAGTCTGGACACAACAGAGTCATTAAAACAGAGGCTGGGCTTTAGAGTTTGGGCTGGATTTAGAATATAACAAGCTTTTTGCTGACACTTTTGTCAGCTCTGATCTCAAAGGAAATAGTCTTCATTTTTCCTAGGAGATTTTTTTAGTCCAAACTCCACGCAATTTAATATCTGAATGCTCAAAAAACAGCTTTCCAGGCTCCAGCTATTTTTTTCCCCCTTTCAGTTTTCTGTTGCAAAAGAAAACCCAAACATTCCTGCTCTGACTGCCCCACGCTGTTGCCTCCAGCCCTGTTTTTCAGCTTCCCCCTGGAACAGTGGGAGCCCTTGGGTATTTGGGAACCTTTGGGAGAGGCTGCTGCACCCCACAGCCCCACACTGCCGTGCTGAGGTCCAGCTTTCCCATTTAAATTCAATAAACTGGGGCAAAACCTGTGTGTAAGCACGATGCTGCAGCAGCACGTTGGATGCTGTGCGTGGTAGGTGGCCCGGGTAAAAATATCCCCCCTATAAAAAATATCACCCTTATGAAAATATCACAATAGTAATAATAATAGTAATTAATAGTAGTAGTAGTAGTAGTAGTAGTAGTAGTAGTACCCATATAAAAATAATGGCCATATAAAAATCACACCCCTCTGGCCCTCAGATGCTGGGCACATTTAGCACCATCAGCTCCTTTGGCCTCCCGTCAGGATTTTAGGTGCTGTTGTGTCCCCCTGGCACTGGTTTTGTCCACCACATCCTCATTCCCTCCATGGGCACCAGCACCAAAACCACTTGGCAGAGGGCTTGAACCCCATGGATTTCATGGGTGATCCACTGCATGTCAGGACAATAAAACCCTTTTATTTGTCCTCTTTCCCCCCATGCCCCCTTTCCTTCTCCTCGCTTCCCGCTGCAGCCCTAACCGAGGCTGCGAGAAAAGCACGGATCAGTTTGGAACAGAAAGTTTCTGTAAATAACAGCTACACCTCAGGGTGTTTCCTCTCCCAGTAGCTGCGAAGAAAAGGCAGCTATGTCTCGGGTTTTCCTTGGAACATATTCCCGCTGGCCAGGGCTGAGGAGCCGGGTACGAACATTTATTGTGGTTTGGTTTGGGCTTTTCCTAATTTTTTTTTCTTCTTTTTTTTTTTCCTCTTTCCACGCAAACGCCGCTGTGGGCTACGCTCACGGAGATGCTGCAGAGGGGAGGCAGAGCTTTGGGAACGGCCCCGGCGCTCCTTCCCCGGGCTCATGAATAATTCTGGCGCTGAGTGCCCCGGCTCCTCGGGAGCCCCGGGCCGCAGCGCCTTGGCATCGGATCCTGTTGTGGGCTGGGATCTTTTTATTTCTGCCTTTCAGCCGTCGTTTGCGTTCTGGAGGCGAGCGCTGAGCGCTGAGGGGTCTGGGCTCGCAGCGCCCGGGAGTTTGGGTCCTGCTGGAGATTCGTGCGGAGCTTGTGCGGCTCGGGACGGCGCTGACAGGAGGAGGGCAGGGAGGGGATGCAGGGATCACCCCGCCAGGGCTGCCCCCGGGCACGGGGAGTGCTCCAGACCCCTCTGGAGAGGTTTAAATGGGTTTTCAAGGAGCTCAGGTCCTCCCACCCCATCCCATCCCTGCCTGCCCTCCCCCCGGCTACCCTCGTGGTGCCAAACTGTGGCCAAGAGCAGCCAGGAGCCCCCCCCCGACACCAGATCCGGGCACTGGGGTGCTCTGAGCGGGACAAAAATCAGAGCCTGGAGAAAGAGCAGCGTGAGGAACTTTCCTCTGCACGGGAGCAGAGAAAGAGCAGCGTGAGGAGCCTCCCCCTGCTCCGGGCACGGCCCCCGGCGAGAAGTGACAGGCGGGAGGCAGCGCGGCCACTTGTAACCATTTGTTTATTGTTCCACATGGCATTGACAGGATTACACGGCGGCCCGAGGCCACGGCCGCGGCCCTCGGAGCAGAAATGACCCCATACCAGAAAAGCAGAACTGTCCCCCGAGCCGCGGCTCTGTCCCCACGCCGTCCCCGCGGAGCCCGGCCGTTGTCGGGGAAGCCAGAGCAGGGAGACTCCTCCAGCCACAGCTTTCCCAAGGACTTCTCCAGGAGCAGCCCCTCCTCTTCCTCTCCCCCTCCCCACCTCCCCCCTCCCCAGTGACAAGTGCTACAGGTTAAAAATTGGGCTACATATTAAATATAGGGCATTACCTTCAAGTAGGGCTGGGGTATTACACAAATAACCACATTTTTTGGTATCACTAGCATTTTTTTTTAATGTCCATCGTGAGACACCATTAAAAAACCCAACAACTTTAGCCTTCTTTATCTACAAAGATCTCTGATCTCATCTCCTTAGTCTGGTGTTATTTTACCCTGCACATACAAGTATTAGAAGCATTATTAAGAATCGTATCCTTCAACACATTTAAGAATTATATTATTATAACAAGTAAGACCAAAAATTAGATTTTATAGTTAAATATTCTGTGAGCCAGACAAAGGGGCTTTACTGTACAAGCGATTGTGCATTTTTTTTTTTAAAAAAAAAGCAAATTATAGTGCAAAGCAAAAAACATTGGCCTGTCTCGTGACCATTTGCATACAACAGAGGTGCATCTATTTACACCTTCACATGACAATATGTCATAAAAACATCGTTGCCATTCTTTTTATTATTTTCTCTTTTTAAACTCACTACAAACAGTCTTAAATTAACCTACAACTACGAATGCCTTGTTTCCTTTGTGCTTTCAACCAGTGGGATGGGATGACAAATGTAAAAAGGCATCAAAACACAGGCTGCCCTGTGCAGCTCCAGAGCCGGCGAGCGCCGGCGCTAAGGCAAGTGGAGGTTGCAGTTTTGCTGGGGTAAGGCTTTTATTTTAATTATTATTATTATCATCATTATTATTATTATTGAAAAGGTTCGTTCTCCGTTGCTTGTGGAACTCTGAGTGGTCATGGCAGCTCTCCAGGGCAGCCAGGACGTGCTGCTCCAGCCTCACCGCCGTAGTGCAATTGCAGCGCCCGGTGCCGAGGGGGCCCGGCTGCCAGCTGGGAGCTGGGGACAGGTGACAAGGCTGGGGCGGTGTGACTGAGGCACAGGGGCCGGGAGGGCAGCTCTGGGGGTTCCATTTCCCTACGTTTGTGGGGAGCATTTTTGTAAAAGGCGTGGTTACTGGTGGCACTGGGGCTGGGACTGTCCCCTTGCTGCGGAGAGGGCTCTGCAGGGCAGCGGGTGCTGCAGTTGTGGATCCCCAGGAAGCTGTCTGTGCACCCTCAGCCCTGCCAGCACGAGGAATCCTGAACCCAGCCCCAGCTCCCAGGCCAGCAGAAGGCACGGCTGGCCTGCTGGAGGTGACAAACCCTGTGCTGCGCATCAGAGCCAAGCCCCTCCGGCCTCGGAGGAGCCCACGCCACCCCTCCAGCTGCCTCCCGTCATGGCCTTGTTTGGTTGCAATGAACCCGGTATCAGCTGTGAGGGTGGGTGGTGCTTGGCAGACCTGGTTCCTGCAAATGCCACCTGATGCCACCACCACCAATGGCACCTCGAGTGCCCCCTCTTTGGCTTACTCCTCTACAGCGAGATCCCCGAGCTCAGGGGGAGGGACGGGAGGGTGAGGGCATGGAAAAGGCTGCAACAGCATCAATTCACAACATTCCCACCACCAGGAGTAGAAGTTGCTCCTTTCTCCAGATCTCAGAGCTTTCAGGATGACCTGACACGCGTGAGTCAAAATAAGAAGGTGTGATAATCCTCTGTGGGTGAGAACATGGGAAAGGACCATAACAGAATTATGTTGCTTTGCCACCAGCTGCGAGGGGATGAAAGGAACACCTGGAGAACGGTGGCAAGGCCGTGCCAAAGGCTCCTGAGCCCCTTGGAAGTGCATCTCAAACGTCTCGGATTGTCCTGAACGCCGCCTTCACTTCGGCCACCATCACTGAGGTTTGCTAAGGGGAGCAAAGAGCTGAACGGTGAGGTCAGGACAAGAGAGCAAACAAACAAAACAAAACATCTCCGTAAAAGGTACATCTCGTGTGTAAACATAGAGGGGAGGGGTCGGCCAGGCCCGGGGTCAGCCACGTTACTGATTGACAAACGACGACAATGACACGAAAATGAACAATACAACCTCTGTCGTCAACAAATAATAACAATAATCACATCACAGCTCCTGTTCACGTGGCTGACTGAGCCCCAGTGCCTCTGGCTGTGCTGCAAAGCCCACTGCTCTTTGGTGCTCAGGGACCCTTCACCAGTGGGGAGGGAAGGACAGGAGACAATGGGGTTTTTATCTTTTTTTTCTCCTTTGTTTTTTTCAGTTCGGTCCTCCTGCACTGGCAGAGAGATGGCTCGGACGACTCCCTGGTGTTTTCTCTTCTCTGAACCATTTTGCAGAGGAAGGGTGAGCTTCTTCTCACTTTTGAATGCTTTGTGTGGGGAAGAGGTGCGAGTGAGATGAACGAGAAGTGTTCCGCAAGTACCAAACATCTGATTCCACACGTCCTCGGGGTTTTTTCCCTATGTACAATCCACATACCTAAAACACACGGAAGGAACCACATCAAGCGACACATTCAAGCCTCGTGGGTGTTCACCTTGAAATGTAACGAAGGTCTTGGTCCATCTTCGCTTGATGTTTGCATGCAGAGGATCCTGGTTTGCTTTGGGTTTGGGAGACTTTGGTTTACCTTTTCCCTTGGCATCGCTTCGGTCGCTCCCAAAAGGAGCCAGGGTGGCTGATTAAGTTAAAGACATCGGTGCCCCGCTGAGTTCCTCCTTAGTAGGGTCTCCAGACGGACTCATCCATCCTCCCCGTGGTGCTCATGGTGGTGGGGGAGTTGCTGTGGCTGCCGTCCGCGTCCACGCCGTCGTTCTGCGCGCCCAGGCTGGGGTTCATCAGGTTGTTCCCCGCCGAGGCGCTCGTGCAGGACGAGAGCATGCGGGTGGGCGAGCGCTCGCCTCCCGCCACCATGGAGAACTGGTAGGAGCCCGAGGACGTCCCGTAGTACAAGTGGTAGGGAGAGGGGTTGGCCTGGAAGGGCCCGCTCTGGTTCTGCGTGGAGCCGGGGTACGGGGGCGGCAGGTAGGTGTGGTGGAAGCGGGTGGTGGTGGGCATGCTGGTCATGCTGATGCCCCCGATGCCCGTGGCCGAGGGCGTGGCCGTGTAGGGGAAGGCGGCGGACATGGCGCCGGGGTAATGCATCCGCGGGTCGGAGAAGCGCGTCTCCGTCAGCGCCGGCAGCGTCGGGAAGGAGCGCTCGAACTGCCGCGGGTCCGAGAAGGGGCTCAGCTCCGACGTGCCTGGCGGGGTGCGGGAGGAGAGGGGGCGGTTAGAGCATTCCCAAGGAATTAGAAGGAAAAGCACCTCTTGGATCCGCCAGGGAACAGAGCTGGGGGGACTTAAATAAAAACCCTAAAACCATTTGTTTAAGTTGCTCCCATTTCCTGTCCTAAAATTTGTTGTTTCCTATCCAAGAAGGGACACGGCTAAGCTGACTTCTCTTAGGGGTCTATTCATCTCCGGCAGATTAAAGCAGGACACCCCATAAACACAGAAAAAAGATGTTTAGCCATGACATCAGCTGTGTAGTAAATAAATGGAGGCAGGCCCCAGACGGCCGGGCCCTGGGATCATCCATCGCTGCTGTATACACACACACACACACGGAGACAGGCAGGAAAAGCTGGAGCCCAGACCAGCCTGCTAAGCCTTCTTGTGGGTGGCCTGTTCGTGCTGATACCATCAGGGGATGGAGCTGATAAACACACAGCTGAAAACTCCCAAGCCAGGAGCCACAATATCCCTCTGCTTGAGTTCTCTGTGTATTTTTCTCCTTCCAAGAGGATAAGGAGAGTGAGAAATTCAGGCTCTCTGCTGGGGGAAGGGAGACTCAGGGCAGCGTGGTGGGGACGTTCCCCAGCTCTGTTGGATAATGGAGCCCCCCACACCTTTTCCTGGAGGGTCTAAACCCAAAGGGGGTCGCAGCCAGCTTGGAACTGGAGAGGGACCTTTGCTCGGTGCTGTTGGATGCCGTTCTCCTGTGGGAAGCCCAGGTTAGAGGTGGGAATCCACAGCAGAAGCTCCTTTGAGGAGCTGGAGGCATTCCTGTGGCTCTCTCTGCTGTCCCGAGGCTGATGCCATTCCCAGCAGAGCCCAGAAACCTCTGGCCTTGGTGCATCGAGGCAGAGAGAAATGAGGTTTGCTCTCCAAGCAGAGAAGCGAAACCTCTGTCCTTGAGACCTCCTCTATTTTTCTCTTGTTAAAAGCAGGGCCTTTCTCCTTCGCTAGTGGGATACCATCCAGCCTCAGAAGTGACTTTTTTTGGTCACATCAGCTGGATTTTGTATCCCTCAGAGCAAGAGAATGTGAAGTGAGTATGCTAAACACGCTTGTTGGTTTTGGAGATGCATATCCACACAAACACACGTCCAGAGGATTGTGTGGCTGCTCTGCATGCACAGGGACGTGTGTTTTAGATCTATTTATTACAATGAAGCATTTTTAACTTCTCAGGGCTGGCGTTCCAGGCCCCGAAGCATTTCCCCAGGAGAAAACACTTGATTTAATCCCTTCCAGCTACCCAGTGACACAGGCACGCTCTGGAGGAGCAGGTATGGAGGGGATTTGATCTGAACCTCCCTTCTGATGCCAGGTGAGTCCTTCAGCCGTGGAAGGAGAAGGGGAGGGGAGGATCCTCCCTCCCCTGCAGCCCTTTTGCGGGCGCCCAGCAGCGCCTGCCTTCCCACGCAGGCTCCACAGAGGGGAAAGGCGGGGGAGCACCTGGTTTGTGAACGTGGCTGTGGCTTTGGGGCGAGATAAGAGAGGAGCAGCTCAAAGCTGTCCCGAACCGCACTGCTCTGCACACAACCGGCGCTGGAAAGCGCCCGTGGAAGCGACTGCCCGGCCACTGCTCCGTGCTGGGCTGGCTGGAAAAGCACAGCGCCGGGAAAAGGGCTCCCAACCTGATTTCACAGCCCGGCAGGACGCTGGGACCCATCCCAGAGCCGTGCTACAGCCACAGCCGCTGCCAGGCACCGGGAGCCGAGGTTTGGAGACCAGCTCTGCGAGAAAGAAGCGGCCTGACCACGGCCCCGCGGCTTTAGCAATCCAGCAGCATTCACAGCTCGAGATAGGAGCGTGGCGCAGAAATCCTGCCTGCGCCTGGACTGGAAAGTAAAAGCGCTGTTTTCTGAATGCCTCCCCTTAAACTCAGCAGCCCTGCACTGAGAAAAAAGCGGCCTCCAAATCCCCCTCAGCCCCCCAAACACCCAGGCTGCTGCTCGCTGCCTTCCCAGATGACAATCTCCAGCGCTCAGACCGCGCTCCTTCATTACTTTTCACAGCTCCATAAATAATATTCCATAAAATGCAAATCGAAATCAAACCTGAGCGCTCAGGGCGCATTTCCCTTTTCCTCTATAACGCACTCAAAGAGGGTTTTTTTTTAGAGGCTACGTTTTATTGGCCTGAACTTGCACCGTTTGGCAGCGGGTCCCTGCTAGTAATTTAGACAGGAGCGCGTTAAGAGTGTTAATTACAGGCTCTGTGTGTGTGACAGGCACGGCGCGGCGAGGCCGTGGAGACACTCAGGTACTGCCTGCAAAACACGGGTGGGCAGAGAGGGCACTCTGCCAGGCTCTGAACCCCTGCACAGAGCACTCTGCAGGGCTGGGATCCGTCAGTTTGGATCCCTCAGAAAGAGAATCCCTCAAGGCGACCCCTCAAAGGGAACCCGGCGCAGCCATGAGGCGTCCGAGCGGCCATGACCTGCTCGCCTTCATACCTAACGGCTTTGGGCTCTAAGCCTGGTCCAGAATAAAGCTCCGGCTTTCCCTGACCGGTCCGAGGCTAAAAATAAACCCTCAAACCACCCCAAAAAGAAAAAAACCCCGGTGGCCCCGGCCCGCGAAGGGCCCGCCTGAGGCGGCCGCGGCCCCGCCGCCAGCAGGGGGCGCCCCCCGGGCCCCGGTGAGGCGGGAAGGAGGCGGGAGGGAGGCGGCCGCCAGAGGGGGCCGGGGCCTCGCCATCGCCTCAGGGCCGGCACCTCGGGACTGCCCCCTCTGTCCTGTGTCCTGCACATCAGGGCTGCCCTCTGTCCCGTGCCCTTCACCTCAGGGCTGCCCCTCCATCCTGCCCCCTTCATCTCACGACTGTCTCTGCAGCTCAGCACCCTCACCTCAGCGCTCCCCCCTGGCTCTGTCGCCTCAGGGTTTCCCCTCCATCTTGGTCCTTGCCTCAGGGCTGCCCCTCCGTCCCATCTCCTTCACCTCGTGACTGTCCCTCCGCCTCAACGCTGTCGCCTCACAACTGCGCCTTTCATCTCGGTCCTCGCCTCAAGGTTTCCTCTCCATCCCATCTCCTTCACTTCAGGGCTGGCCCTCCATCCTGGCTGCCTCAGATTGGAGCCACACAGCCCCAGCCCCTGCCCTGCGTCCGAGGAAATCTCCACTGAAACAACCCCAGCGAGATCCAAACAAAACATGGCCATTAACGCCCTCCATAACCACCTAATTCAGCAGCAAGGACCCTTTGTCACAGCCAGGATCAAACAGCAACCCGGGGCAAGCAGCTGCTGAGCAAAGCCAGGGAAAAAGGAGTGGGTGAAGAAGCTGCACCCTCAGACCCCGCGCTGCCTTTGGAATCACAGCTGAGAATGGGCTTTAAAAACCCCATCTCGCTGTCCCCTTCCCCGGCACATCTCACACACATCTGCTCCGGAGTGCTGCCTCCGAGGATTTACTACGCTTTTCCCTCGCTTACTCGCCGTCCAGCCCCCATTTGCTTTTTTGGACCCTGGCAATCCGAGCTTGAGTATTTCAGTTGTCCAGTTGCCAATCAAAATATTTGAAGGAAATGTTTATTTTCTTCTCGAAATCACACCAGCTGCTGCACTAACTGAATAAGCCCATTTAGCTGTAAGAATTTAACCATTGTAAGAGTGAATTGAGTCCCCCAACTACTCCAAAATCTGACCCAATCTATCAGCGGAAATGTCAATGTTTTGGATGGGAGTTTGGGGAAGTGTGGAATGTGTATTAAATAAAAGCCATGTAAAGGTCAAAGCCCTGATTAGTAATGCCACTGTCTCCTCCTTAGGGCT
This sequence comes from Gymnorhina tibicen, assembly GCA_013399875.1. NCBI lineage: Eukaryota > Metazoa > Chordata > Aves > Passeriformes > Artamidae > Gymnorhina > Gymnorhina tibicen. Next base: position 271,654 of record VXAZ01007221.1, read on the forward strand.
GAGCTGCCCCGGGGACCACAGAGGCCGGGACACACCCCGGATTTAATTGTGCAGCTGCAATTTGCACCTTTTGAGGACCCCCAAGTCCCCTCTCACGTGGGGCCGGATAGAAACAGGCTTTGAAAGCTGCTCAGCCCCTTTCCAGATAAAACATCAGCGCTGCAGTGACACAGCAGCTCTCTCTCTGCCTCGGAGACAACGCAGATCTTTCCTTGGGTGGGTGGCGAGGAGATAAATGCAAAGAGATGCCCCTGATGGGAGCCAAACCTCGGCTGGGTCATGGTGGCAAGGGCTGGCCGTGAGGTGGGAAGGGCTGGCTCGTGAGGCTGCCAGCCACAGAGGTTTCTCTGGGTGTGTTCAGCCACTTCCCTTAAGACCACGCTGGGTTTGGGAGCTGCCTTGGATGGAGTGGAACTGGTCCCTGCACCCTGGCTGGGTCAGGGCTGGTGGATCTGCTCTGAGGTCCCTGGAAGCCTTGGAGGAGACGAGGCAATGGGCCCTGCAGATGGTTTTAGGGACTGATGTGCATCCATCCCAGCGGAGCAGCGGGTGCTTCCACTGCCTCCTAACGCAGGAACACCTCTGCTCTGCCCGGGGGGAGGAAAGGGCAGCAAAAGCAACATCAGGACCTCTTCAGTGCCGCAGGGACACCTAACCAAGCAGCTCACCCCGGGCACGTGGCGGAGCACAGCCTGATGTACATCATTATCAGATCGTCCGGGGCCAGGCAGCGACGTGTGGAACCTGAGCAGCTCCGCAGCACCCCAGATGCCGCCCCCTGGTCCCCACCTTAGAGATGTGGGGAGCACGCGGTGGCTGATGAACCCAGTCAGCAACAAACCTGAGCTTGTGTGGGTGTTACACAACAAATATTCCCAGTGTGTGAGACACATAAATAAAGGGAATTTAATAAGAACTTGATAGTGTATTTAATAGGAACTTGATAGTGTGGCACTCTCCAAGTGTATAGAATATAAAATATCTTCAGCCTGGCCATATATCACTGTTCTAATTCTATGCATATGTGTGCCTTGCAAAATTGTCATGAAAAATCTACCCCGGGGGAAAAAACCCTCCTTTCCTGTCTCACTCCACAATGATTGACGACAATGTAAACACTAATGATACTTTATGCTTCTGTGTATAACACACCAGCGTGTGTGTGACCAGTGGGGACAGACGTTCCCGGTCTGGATACACCTTGGGCTGGTTTTTCTCTGCTCATTTCTGTCACGCTTGGACCTCCACGCCATCTTTGAGCATTTTTCTGACCTTCGTCCCTCTCCGCTTCTTTCCCGTGATCACAACAACTCCATGTGGGAGCATGGAGAGGCAGGTGGCCAGAGAAGGAGAGAATCTCCATGGGAAGGTGCACGAGATGCATCTGATCTGTGAAAGCCCCAGCTCATCTCTAGAGAAGGCGCCGCTCTCCTCCCCACCCACGCATGCAGGCACGCTCTCACGCCTCTGTCACGTATGTTAACAAGTTCATTTGTTTCCAAGTCAGAGCCAACTAAAAAAGAAAACGGCCCCTTCCTCCCAGCCCACGTAAAATAGAGCAAAATATATTTTGGGGGAGGAGGGGAGGTGTTGAGAAAAAAAGGAGGGTGTGAACAGCATCCGTTGTTACACGCCCATGGAGCGCTGCTCTGTATCTGATAGAACCAGCTCACTAACTGGGTGCATGGACTTCCTCTGCAGCGTCTGAAAAAAAACCCAAACCCCAAACCAAAACACAACAACACACAGGTCCTTATCACAGCATCGCCAGGCACCACCTCAACACTGCCAAGCACGTTTACTGCTCAGTTTTGTGATTCTCCCCGAACACCGTGTGCTGCCGTGCACACACACACGCGGCCCCAAACCCACCCCGCTGAGCAGCACAAACGCAGCTCCTGGGTCCTCTCCCACCCCAAATACTCTGGGCAGCAGCAGAGCAGGGAAATTCCCAGGTGTTCCCAGCTCAGTGAATCATGCACCGCATCCCAACCTCCTCTGCAAGCCCTTCCAAGTCCATTGGGACCCATCCTTCTGGACCCATCCTTCTGGGGAGGACCATGCTCCTAATTCCAGTGTGGATTTATGCAGAACCAGTTCAGCCCCATGTCCTGTGCCTGCAGTGTCCTCCAGAGCTTACATTAGCTCCTCTGCCTCGCCGTGTTTACCCCCTCGATGTATTTACACAGAGCAATCAGCTCTGCTCCCCGCCTGCCCTTTGCTAGACTAAACAAGCCCAGCTCTCCCTGCTTCCTCTCCCGGCACAGCCTCGCTCATCCCAGAGCCCTCTGCCCGCATCCCCCTGCCCGGCACATCCCGCAGTCCCCGCCGCCGCATCCCGCGGAGCTAATGAATAACGGTGCTAATTGGAGCGGGTGGGTGGGCTGAGCAGGGATTGCAGGCGCTCCCCTCCGCCCTGCCTGCGCTTTGCTCTTTACCTGTATTCAAAGCGTATTAAAACAAATTAACAAGCCCCGACTACATAAAAGGAAGCTGCTGGATTTACAACCCAGCCTGCAGCTAGACCACCTTGCCTGCCGAGCAGGTTTGGGCCAGGCCACGTCTGCCATGGGAATCCCACTGCGGAGGGGTGATGGCACAGGGGGCTGCAGCGGCCAAGAGCCCGGCAAGGCAGCGGCACCCCGGGCTGGGGGCTCCCCATCCCGCTCTGACTTTGGCACTGCGGATCCCAGCACACTGGAAAATCCCGTGGTAAAGGCAGGATGGCATCCCCGAGGCAAATTCCGAGGGACTCCGTGCCGTTCTGTAGGGATGCAGCACCATGAGCTGTGGCTGGAGGACAGCCACACGTCTGTGGCACAAACACAGTGGTCACGGGTGCCCGGACTCTGTCCTGGGGGAAGCTCCTGTCCAGCACTGCTCTGTGGTTCATCTGTGACAGTTCCATGCCAAATTCACTGAAGGGACATCACAAATGTAAAGGAGAAGAGCAGAAAAGCAGTTTAAAGATAGACACAGAAGCCTGAAAGCAGGCAGGAAACCCATCTCGAACGTGTTCCTTCCTTTGAGGCTGAAGCTGAATCCCACAATATGTTTTCTTCCCACTAATGCTTGCCTAGCTTCCTTTGGAAACAATTTAGTCTCTGCCCGTGGTAGAATGTTTTTATCCATTAAGAATCGGATATTTTAAAGAAACCATAAGTCAATCTGGACAGGGATTAGGAAGCAGCAATTCAGTGTATTTGCTGGGCCCATAATTCAGGACTTAACCTCAGAGCAGCCACGTTGCATTTCGGAAACAATAGGGGCACTTGCTGCCTGTGCCAAGAGGCTTCTTAAAAGTAATGTAATACTTTAAAAATGTATATTTAAAAAGAGAAAGAGAGAGAAAAACTTGACTTTAAATGCATAGGGTGAAGCATTCTGCTGATGATAAAAATGTTGCGCTGGCCTGAAGTAATGGATTGAGAATGAAGCTGGTTAAAGCTGAGCAGTTTCCAGATCAGGAGATCTGAAGCTCTTCACGAGTGAGCACAGAGTCTCCCAAAAACCATTCAGCAGGCACTAGGGCTAGGAGAGGCTTGCAAAAGGATCCAGTATTTACTGTTCTCCCTGTGGAATCAAGGGAGTTTGGCTTCTCTGGAGCAAAAAGGAAGAGTGTGCAGGGGGATGTGAAGTGCGTCAATCGAAACAGCTCGCTCTGGCACCGAGGAGATCCAGTCTAAAATCCCGTTGCAATTGTCCTGGTGAGCGCAAGGCCCCTCCATGCTGCTGGACAATGCACACAATTGCTTTTGAGTGGTTGAAGATGTTTCCACCACAGAACTTGAGCGTGGGCGGTCCTGCTCTGCTGCACTGGGAACAAAATGGTTCAGCCTGCGCCACTGCCGAAATGTGGGCAAGGGAGGACACGGAGAATTGGGGGCTGCTCCTGGGGAGGATGTGAGTCTGCCACCAGCCCAGCTCCCCTGAGCCAGGGGGCCCCGAGAAGCAGCTGAAGGCAGACAGAAGAAGTCCCTTTAACATCTTGCTTCACTTCTGAGAGCTACTTGATTTTTTTGAGCTAAGAGGCAAAACTCGATTGAAGCAGGCACGCAAGGCTCTGGCTTCGCGTGCCCCGTAATAAGGAACCATTTCAAGCCATCCTAATGACAGCTTGGTGTCTCGCTGCGGGGATGGCAGAGCAAAATTGGATTGCAAAAACTCAGATTTTCCAGGCCTCTCTGGAGAAGCATTGGGCCAAATCCTCAACAGAGGCTCTGCTCGGTTGAAGCCAGGGAAGCAGAGCTGGATGATGGTGGGGTCTGCCTGACTGACCTGCCCAGCCACGGGGCCAGATTCCCATCACAGCTATAGGGGGTGAAGCCAGAGTTACCCTGTTTACCCCCCAGAGCAGCGCGAGTGGGAATGAGATGGTGTGCGCAGGGTTGCCGGTGTCCATCCCATTTGGGGACAGGCACGGGAAGGGATCAAGTCTCTGCCCATCTGAGTGGGGTAAGGCAAGGCCAGAGCCACTGAAATACCCTGACACCGGAGAGAGCAGGATCCGACCCGCTCGGCCTCGGAGCCGCGCTCCCTCCTCCCATATTTCCTGGCATGCCCTTCAGAAACCATCGGCTTTCTCTTACCGGGAGGGTTTTGGTTTGAGACCATTTAACCTCAGGATGATCATTTTACATGGGGGCTATTTATAACCTCCAGGGGCTGCTTTACTGAAAGCCTCTGCGAGTGGCTGAGGGCCAGACCCTTCTCCCACTCCCGGCGGCGTCCTTGCCGTGATCTCCACCACAGCCACGGCTTTCGCTCCCAAGGCACAGAGACTGGACTGGGCCAGAGTGAACACATGTCCCAAGAACCCCAGTTCTCCCAAAGGAAAACACTGTCTCCCGCCTGCCTAAAAACCCAAACTCCACGTGCTGCGTTCAGGGATTTGGGGTGCTGGGATGCTGCCGAGGCTGTTTCTGAGCATCCCAGCTCCCAGCCTGGTTTTGCCAGGAGCGGATTAGGCAGTTTGTGCAAACTGCTTGGTCAGCAGAACAGGGAGGCCGAGCACCCCCGGCACACGAGCAGAGGGAGCCGGGCACCAGTGGAGGGAAAACCGCCCTGGCCTCTTTTGAATCCCTGCACAGGGATGCTAAAAACATTAACCTTGGGAAGCACCCCCACCAAAGATAGCGGGGGCTGGATGAACCCCAGCCTGCCCCATCACCCCTCCCAGCTGGTATCTCATTCTGCTTTCCACTAATCGGCCTCTCCTGTGTGTTACCCAAGAACGTGCCAAGTCGTGAGAATTACAGGCCTGTTAACTCCCCTGTTATTCTTGGCACGGGCCAGGCTCCACTTGCTCGGGTAAAAATTATGATCTTTGTGAATAAGCCGTGTGTGTGCGAGAGAAAGAGGGGTTTTTAAAATGATGATTATGATTGGTCATAGCCAGAGCTGTGTCAAAAGGACAGGGCTGAGATGAAAATTACTGAGCTGGTCCTGCTCCGAGTTACGCTGGTAGGAGCCCACAGTCATTTTAAGACGGTTCCTCCAGCTTGGGAACGAGGGAGCCAAGAGCAGAGCGTGCACAAACCGCCTTTTGCAGCATTCCTGGGACTTCGGATTCACTCCGCAGGAATGATTTCAGAGGCTAATTTTGTGTGTCTCCACTCCTGCTGTCACTTGACATTTGGGAATTTGGCAGGGGCGGTAGCTTGTGGCCAACTCCATTTTTTTTCTCGTTGAATTTGTGTCATCACCTGATTCTTCGCTCCAAACGACGCTCTTTGGGTTTCTGGCACTGCAGGGGGCTGTGCTAATTTAAAATACAAATCTATTTTTCTTCCAAGAATCTCTTTCTTTATGATGCGGCCAACAGGACCAGCCTAGAAAACTCTTTCTCTCTCTCTCTTGCTTTTTAAAAAAAACTCAAATGACAATCCTACACAAAATGCCCGTGTTCTTCTCATAAACCGTGCTAATATCAATGAAAATTCCAAGCATGGAGATTTGCATTTCAATGAGAAATAAATTAAATTTTCACTGTAATTTTGGGTTGGTTTGGGAGGAGCGGCGCAGCTTTTACAGTTCGGGTAACATTTTCAAACATGTTTTTACGCCCAAAACCCCCTCTTTGCCAATGACACCGAGCCTTTCAAACAACCACATCCCTTCTGAAAACGCAGCACGATGGCTTTGGGAGCTTCTTCTATGAAACCTTCCCAGAAGGGACACTTCTCACCAAAATCCCAAATACAGACAGCTTAAATGCTATTCCTTGAAGCCCTGTTAGTGTCTCTGCTGATTTCTGAAGGAGAGCAACACCCAAGACTAAAAGTACGTGGAAAAGGAGCACGGAAAAGGACAGGAGAATGGTCCCTTAATTATCCTGGTGGCATCTGCCTGTGCAGAAAGGTGGGAGCAGCACAGAAGCTGGATATTTCCAAATGCCTGGCTTAGTTTGGGACTGAAATGCCGGGATTAGCAGCCTGATCTCTCTCAGGTGCCTCCAGTGGCAATTCCTCCCCCTGTGCTGGCAGCAAGCTGCAGATTCCTGGGGAACGCCCAGGGACTCGGGCGCTCGTTGCCGCTGGCAGATCTGGGAAGAGCAAAGGCTCTGTGTGTGTGTGTGTGTGTGTGTGTGTGAGCCCGTGCAGGTGTGCATCCGTGTGGGCAATTATGCGGGAGCTGGGCGAGGGATCACCACACTTGGCACCCACACAGCGATAAGAAACCGTTGGGATTAGCATGTAAAGCACGGAACACCCTCTCTGGCTGGTGCGTAACCATAGCGCGGCTGCCGTCGTGGCAGAGGAGCTGCTGGGTTCAAAGCGTGCTGCTCTCATCTCCCTCGCGCTCCTGCTGCTCAGTTGTTCCTCAAAACCCAGATCTAATGGCGCTAAGAGCGACTTAGTGGGTGCAAAAAGGCTTCCAAGGTCAGGAAATCCACACAAACCCCTCCCTGGCTTGTCTTTCAGGCTCCTTAACCAGGGGAGAGCTGGACTCCAGCTCTAAAATACCATCCACAGGGTTGTTCCCACTCAGCCAAGTCAGGAACACGAGGGTTCGGGGGTGACCCCGGGACACCCAGGCAGTTACCTTGGATCGGAGTTTGAGCCTGGGAGCCGAAGTGGCTCGGGGTGCTGAGGGATCCGCGGGGGTTGGGTGTTGTTGGGGTGACTCTCATGGACTGGCGCAGCCGTTCCAGCTCTCCATAGCGGTCGGTGAAGGGTTTGGCTTGGTCTTCCAGCTTTTGTCTGTGTCCTGGAACATGATAAAAGAGTCTGGTATCTGATCAGCTCCCCTTTGGCTGCAGCACCCTGGGTACGCAGGGAGCCAGCGCAGCCTCTATCTCTGTGGTTTGCTGGTATTCAATGGGTGGCAGCCCTGGCAGAGAGCGGCTCCAGGGGGAGATGGACACACAGTGACCCACGGGGGAGGCCCCAGATCATCCAGTCTCTGGTCAAGAAGCTGGATCAGGATGCCCCTGCCCAAGTGACCAGCCTGCACCAGCCCTCTCTGACCCTGAACACGGAGCGGAGATGTGCAAGGCAGGAGAAACCACGTCCTGGCAAAGCGGGGACCGGGGAACCAGGAAACACTGAATTTTAAGTATTTTCTACAGCGTTTGCTCATTGCTTAAAGAACAAACTCTCGTCTTACTCCAGTCCCCTCCCAGCACTGCCCACCCAGCGGGGTCAGAGCCAAGTGGGGCTGGAGGAGGCACGGGAGGGATGGGATCAGCCCTCGTTGGTACCACACCTTGGCCAGCTCACTTTGCTTCTCTCTGTTCCTCTTTCCTAGCCATAAAACGGGCAGACTAATTACCCACCTCCCCCAGGCAGGGCAGCAGCTAATGAGCGTTCCTAGAGCACTCCCAGCTCCTTAGGTAGCAGCTGCTGGCACAGGGCAATAATTATTAAATTTATGCTAATTGTCCCGAGGCGAGAGGCGCATGAAATACACTTGATACATAACTTTCACATTTTACTGTATTAATCATCGCCAAACGGCTTCGCTCTCTCTGGGCCAGATTCCAGTCTCAGTTACACCCGCACAAAGCTGGAGGGGGTCCAGAGGAGCCTCAGCTTTACATCAGTGCGGGGTTCAGACCTCGGCTTCTCCTTGTGCCTTCCCTGCCGCAGCCAGCCTGCCCCGCAACACCCCCGGCTCTGCACCTGCCACGAAGGGACCTTCCCGAGGTGGCACCGCCTCGTCCCGGCACAGTCCCAGCGCTCAGGGGCACCGGAGATGTGCAGGCACGCCGGCAGATAGGAGACGGGCTGGGAAGAAACCCTTCTGCAGCACTTCAGAGAGCTGGGCCTTATCAGATCCTACAGCCCGACATCCACCAAGCCAAGCTCACTTCTTGGTGGCTTTTAAAGAAGAAAAGCAAAGCAAAGCAGCGCGTTTAAAAGGCGATAAATGCAGGCACCTCTCGCTCACACCCCCCTGCCCTTCCCCCTCACATCTGCACAGCTCTGTGAGCGCTGTGTCAGTTTATAGCAAAGTCACAGAAAGTCCCCACACTTCCCCCTCTTCAAATCCAGCGTCTGGTATCTCCTGATCTCCCATTTGCTCGGCTCAGGCTGCACTTGCCAGGCTGTCTGCGAAGGTGCCGCATGGCTGGGATGGGAGGGAAGAGCATCGGCTCCGGAGGGGAACTCACACTCCCAGCTGGGCTCCACGGGTGTCCCACCAACAAACCCCTCCCAGCCACAGTTTCTGAGGGGCTTTGACCCCTCTCTGCCATCTCCACACCCGGGTGAGCCCCACCAGCCCCTCCAAGCTCTACAGTCCCTTCCAGGGGTGTGAGAGTCCAAAAGGATTGAAAACGTGCTGGCACCAGAGAGTAAAACTTGGTGAGGACGAGCCCGGCAGAAAGCAAAAACCCAGCGGTATTTTGAAAATGTATTTCCCCTGCTGTGTGAAGGAAACCTCAAAGCAACACCGTAAACGATCTCTTCTCATGTCTGTATGTCCCCAGACCTCAGGCACCTCTGCATTATCCAGGGCCTTTGGAGCCAGGAACAGCATCTGTCACATGCTGCTCTCCCCAGGGGAAAACTGTGTGCACTGAGGTGTCTTGTTTTAGCCCACATTTTATTATTTCACTATACGTTTAAGCACAGAAGAAGAAAAGTAGGGTTATATTTCACCTTTAGCCTTTTTTTTTTTGGCCAGAGCTTCGCGGGAAAGCCAAAAGGACTTCAAAGACCCAGAAATCTAATGGAAATTAAATTCCCTTCCTCTATCTCAGCACAAACCCTATCCTGTGGTGGTATCTGGCATGTGACGGGGAAAATCCTGAAAAAATATATCAAGTGATCTCTATGCTGATAATGTTTTTAGAGATTATTCAGCCGTGCAACCCGACCAAGGGCTTCATGTGGCTGTGTCATGCTGCACTGTGGTTGCTCCAGTCCCCGCGCTGTCTGAACGCGGGCACAGCCCCGTGGGCTTTGTCAACACCCTCTAGAAGGGGCTGGTTTGTGGGGACACCCAGCAATTACCAGCAAAAGCCCCAAACCCCTGAAACTCTCCTGCTGAAAAGAAAGTGGAAAACGTGATGCAAATGTAAATCAAGGCAAACACAGGGGTGGTGGGATCAGGGCTCTTCCCGGCTCTCCTAGACCCTCTCCAGTCTGTGTCCCACCCTGTCCCCACGTGGGGGGCCTGGCAGCCCCAAACCCTGTGAAACAAGGCAGAGAATGGGTTAAAAACCACCAACTTGGCCTGCCAGCCCTCTTTAGCTCAGGCTGTCTCCCCAGGACTTCCTGCCGCTTGTCACTTAGGGCTGGGGACGTCAGATTTTGTCACGCAAGAGAGAATCGCTGTTAATGGGTTTCTTTCATCAGAACAACCTGAGCTTTTTAATTTCTGCAGCGGTTGGCTTCATTAAAAGCCCTTCCCCATCTGCCCACAGCTGTCACGGAGAGGAAACCAGTGAACAATGGCTCATACCTTAGAGAACAGGAAGGTGGTTTCTACCTTCACCCAAGCACTGACTCAAAGCCTCCCGAAGCCACTCAACTTCAAACAGCCCCAGCCCTCGTCCCAAGAAACCCGTCTGAGAAGCCTTAATTGCCCCGACCTGTGAATTTTGGGGCACAAAAGCTGCTGCTGGGGTTGGAGGCTCTGCACTGCATTTCCAGCTGGGCCAGCACTGGCTTGCAGGTCAATAGTTATGGAAACAGCAGAGCTCAGTACGATCAAATGGTGGCAGCTCCTGACCTCGGGCGCTCCTTGTCAGCAGCACCAGGGTTTTAACGCTGGATCGGGTTTCGGAATCGGGTATTGAACATGACATGATGTAAACATTGACAGATCACCTACGATCCTGATGTAATAACAAGATCTGTATCAGCACATCAAACAAACGATCCCATTGAACACTTCCCAGCTGGAAGAGCCGACGTGAATTTGACACTTTAGGCCAGTAATAAGAAGCATACTGGAAGTTTTGGGTGTTTCCTTGGAATGCAGACAGCGAAGCAGTGTGTGCCACACGAGCTCAGGCCCTCAGAGCTATGATTTAGAGACATGCTTTCTGCATTAAAATATTTCAAAGACCAAACAGAGCCTGCTCTTCCTTCTAGTAGTGTGCAACCTGATGTGGCTTCCCAAGCCGGGACTGGCATGGGGTTCCATGCTGTGGAGGGGGAGCTGCTTCCGAAAAGCAGCTGATTTCCCCAGATTACTGAGGTGCAGAATATAAGGCTGATCAAAGGTAGAAAGGAGCTCCAGGAACTTCATAGCTCGAGTGGCACCAAAATCCCACAGCTGAGAGATTTGATTCAAAAAAACCCTCTCTGGGGTGAGTGGGAGCCCCGGTCCCCTGATTTCTCTGTAGATGGAGTAAGATGAGAGCCAAGGAGCTGCACAGCCTCCTCCCACCCCTGCTGGGCTCAGAGCTGGGTGTCACGTTCATCCCCAGCCCCAGGCTCAGCCCCGTGCTGCCGGGGGCTGGGAGAGCAGATGTTGGGAAGTGGCTTGGCCCTCCCCGGGAGCCTGGCTGCGGAATGCTGGCGGCAAGCTGGAGCGGAGGAAACGCCGAGGGACGTTCACGAACACACACACACACACACACACACACACACACTGCACATCCTTGCCCCAGCCCCAGACAGGAGGAGACGAGAGCCAGGAGAGGGTGGCGCGGGCGGGCACGGCAGCTTGAGCCACGCTCAGCCACCTTCAAAGCATCCAAGCATCCCCCTGGCATTCCACCATCCTCCCACCAAGGCTCTGCCCAAATATTCCCAGCCTAACTCCAGGGCTGAGCCGAGCTCACCAGGAGCAGTCCCTGCACACAAAGCCATGGCTTAGTCTCTACACGTCGGCGAGAAGGGACCACAAGAAAGCGATCAGCACTGGATAAAACTCCGTCTCAATGTGCAAAACACCTTTCAAATCCCTCCCGTAGCCCTGGAAGTAGGTACTTCAGAGAGACACACCAATCCTCTGCAGAGGCTGGAATTTTTTCCCATTAGAGTCTCGGCTAGACTATCAAGTCCCAGCATGTGCTCCAGAAAGAAGCCACATGTGAAACTCCTGTGTTATGGGAACAGCAGGCCTGTCCCTTACAGCAGATGCCGGGCTGGTTTCGTCTTCGCACACCTCTAACACGGGGCGAGAACATCGCGCAGGTTCTCCCTGGAATCCCACCTCCAGCTCCAGACCCACCACGGGAAATCCCCAGCCAGGAAGAAGTCGGTGGAGCCCCGCTGCCAGGGAAGGAGGGAGGGGAGGACAGTGCAGAGCTGGAAGGGACTCAAAGATGACGCAGGATGACGGAGGTGCCCTCCGAGCCCCGGTGAGCGCCAGCCCCACTGCTAAAATCAGAGCCCCGGCGTTCACGGGAGGGAGCAGGAGGGAAATGTTGGGAGGCACTGTCCCTTGTGCTGCCGAACAAAGTCAGGCACAGATAACTCATTATTCACATGTTTGAAGTTGGCCTGCTTACGCCATTTGGAAGGAGAATCAGTCACGGCCGGGCTTTGCTTTGGTTTCCTCTGGCTTTCGTGAGACACTGCTGCTACTGTGTTTCTGCAGCTCGGGGAGAAAGGGGAGTGTGGCGCAATGCGCCCTGGCTCGCATGTCCTGGCACAGCGTTTACACCAACAACCGAAGGAAAATAATATTTAAAGGAGTGGGGGAGAGAATTAGGAGGGGGGAAAAAAAAGAAAAAGGGAAAAAAAGACTGCTAATTTATAAAGCTTTTTTAGCTGGTGGTGGTCTGAGATGAATTGGCTGCCTCTAAAAGGATGAAAATAAATATCCCTCTTTTTGAAGGAAATAGGCTGGCTCCAGGCCAGCTGGCAGGAAGCACAGAGATATGTTGCATTTACAGTAGGTTTTTTAGTGTCTGAAGCTCCAGCAGCGGGAGAGATGTTCGTTCTGGGCAGGCTGGTATTGATTAGGAGGCTTTGGGAGCCCCTGCTCTCCTCTCACTCCTGGCTTAGTGCTGAGACTTCGCCTCTGCCTCTCTCCCTGCCCGCCCTGCGCCCACCCTGGCGAGTCTCTGATAAACCCTCTCGGGGCCTTTGATTGCGCTGGGAGACCCCAAAACTGAGCCCTCTGGAAGGAAAACAAAGCAGGGCATTAACTCACACGTTTAACCAGGAATCCAGATTAGTGCTTCCAAAAGCTCCAGGGACACGAGAGCTGTGGCCCGTTCCCAAATCAAAGGGAACCTCACACCCGAATTTCCGCGCAACTGCGGCTCAAGTGCCTGAAGGACTCCAGCTCCCCACTCCCAGGGTTTGAAGAGTCTTTCTGGATTTGCAAAAATATTTAAAGCCCTTTGGACCACAGGGAAAGCTGGGGGCATTCTCAGCAGTGGGTAAAGTTCAGCAGGTTTAAGCATTCAGCCCACTCGTGCCTTGCTGAAAACGCCCACCAGTGCTTTCCTGCCTTTTTCCATGCGTAAGAACTCTGAAAATCTGCTCCTGAGACTGCGGAGCAAACAGGGTGGGGGTTAAAAGTTGTGATTTACAGATGTGAAAGCTGCAGCCCGGGTGTCACAGAGCAGCAGGTGGGTGCACATCTGCGGGAAATCGGGCAGCTTTCAGAACAGGGTGCAAAAACCACCAGCCCTGACGGCCTCTCTGCAGTCGCTCCCCATTCCAGGAAGGCAAAATTCACTTACGGGCTCTAATCTGGTTCTCATGGAATCGGGCAAACTCCCTGATTCCAAGATTCCCAAGCTGGGTGCTGGGGAGGAAGCAGACAGATCTCAAGGACATCCAGCAGGTATTGCCTCAGCCCCGGCTGAGATCAGATTTTCAGATTCCGTAGATCCGTGGAGAGATGCCAGTCCCGGTGAGCTCCTGCTGCTATCTAACAGCCTGGACTGGGCCCTACCAGTAGGGCTGGTTTCTCCCAGTTCCCAACCTGTTCCATTAGGGCAAGCACATCAAATTCCTTGGGGTGACACTGGTTAAGGACACCGTGCCCGGGATGGGGAGGACCAGCTGCTGGGTTCAGCCCTGTGCGAGGAATGTGCCGCGGTTCGGCTGATGGAGCTGAGATGTCCCTGGCGCTCTGGGGAGGGAGCAGCCCTTTGCCAGCCCGGCCTGTCCCGTCGGGAACAGACCCGAACTTTCCCAAGGTTCGAGGCTGCTGAGCGCTGCTGTTCCCCTCTGCCCCAGGACAGAGTTGGAGCCGAGCCCTGGCATTTGAATACTGATACCCTCGATCCCGGGACTGAGCTCCAAGCTCCATCTCCAGAGCCCCGGCTGGAATTATCCTGCTGGATAACTACAGCTCCTGCCGAGCTTTGCACTGGAAGGAGGAGCCCCAGAGCGATGGCACCTGCACAGCACCCCCGTCCTCCCTGCAGCGCTGCTCCCCGAAGCCACGGGAGCAGAGCTGAGCACGGGAAAAGGGGCTGCCTGCTCCCACACCTGCTGTGGGGACGGGGAACCTCCCAGCACGGAGGTTCCCGTCCCGCTGCCATCGTCCCCAGAGGCTGGGAAGGGCACCAGGGACACTCCCTGCTCGCTGCGCTCCTCTTCTTCCTCCCCTCTCTGCCCCCTCCCACCACGGCACGTAGAGACACTGGAAAGAGTAAGAGAAAATAATGCAAACTCATGTCTGAGCCCCTTCCGCTGCAGGAGGTGATTGATCTCGGGCTGGCTGCAGGACAGGTGACTCCGGCAGCGGAACAGAAGGGTCTTAGGAGCTAAATTTCATCTCACTCTGAGTCAAATTCTCTTCCTCCCTCCACCACATCATTAAAGTGATTGGTTGCACTGATAAGCCCTTTCTGGGAGGGAGAAACAAGATGTGTCCTGCCTGACATCTGACGTGATCTTGTGGTTTTGTTTGATAGTTCTGGTCCTTTAGCTGTTGTCTTCCCTGAAACGAAACTTGCCTTTTAGCTCTGGCTATTTTTTTCCCCCCTCTCTCTTTTCCAATCTGTGACCCTTCGCTCTGTCCTCCCGAGCTCCCGAATCGGGCCCAAGGGAGCTGGGGCCACGCTGCATTAACAACCCTACAAATCCTCCCTGGCAGCCTCCTTCACATCCCCTGCTGCCCGCCAGGAGTTACAGACAGGTAAACTGAGGCACGGGGCAAAATGCTGCTGCTTTGGGAAGGAGCGAAGCTCACCAACGGCCTTGCTGTGATGCTCACAAAAATTCCTTTTTGTGCGTCCTGCACCTGCATCCCATCCCAGCCCACTCGTCCTCCTGCACAGCTCCCTTTGGATCACACCACAGGACCCAGCAGGAATTTCTTTTGCTGCGTGTTTGAATTGTATTTGAATTTCTTTTGCTGCGTGTTTGAACAGCCCCTGGCACAACCCGGCACCACCAACATCCTGGAAAAAACCTTCCACGCAACTGAATCCCCAAACATCCCTAGACGGCCACCAGATCCCACCAGCAAACTCTTTTGATCAGTTTAATCTCTCCCAAATACTTTATCAATGCCCATTTCTCCGATTCTGAGTTATTCCCAAAGCCACCCCAGGGCCAGGTTTGCCTCTTCCACCCCAGCCCAGAATCGTGCCCTGGGGTTTTCCCAAAGCTTTCAAAAGCAGGAGGTGTTGCAACCAATTCCAACAAAGATTCCTTTGTAGGACGCAAGCAAAAATAATTTCCCTGCTCTGACTCCCAGTATTGCTGCACTTAGAAAATATTGGTGTTTTCAAGCGAAATGATTTTGAAGTTCTTACGCAGCGGGCGATTGGAAAAGAGAGGTGGAATTTACTGCACGTGGCAAATCAAATAAGGAGAGGAGTGGATTTACTGGAGCCCGGATAATTTCAGCTGCTCTGTTATTCCTTTTGAGGCCGGATTACAGCCTCGAGCTGCAGCACCAAAGGCACCAGCGCTTGGAGCAGTCAGGCAACTTCCATCCCTGCTCTGCTCTCCGCAGGCAATTCTCCGCACCCTGGTGTCCCCTGGGACACCCCCGTGTCCCACTGAGGGCCAGCGGGTCCCCCCTGGGGCTGGGGGTTTTGTCCCCGGGGGGCTTTTATCCACCCCCAGGAGCTGAGCCCGATTCCCCCCCGCAGGATTGGCCCCGGCAGAGTTAACCGGGATAGGAATGGGAGGAGGAGGGGGTGGGACACAAGCGCCTTCCCTGCGTGTAGGGACAGCGGCCCCGCTGCTCCGGGGCATCCCAAAGGGGGCAAATCTCCCCTCTGGGATCCAAACACGTGAGAGATGGAAATTCAGAGAGAGGAACCTCCTGCGCAGCAAGCGCCGATCTGCAGAGGCTCCTGCAGGAACTGGGGAGCCCCGAGGCTCCCCCAAAGGCTCCTGAATGAACCAAAGCCCTTCCACTGCTCCAGGCAGAGCTGGATCAGCACCGGGAGAAGCAGAGACCCACGAGCTGCACGGGCTCCATCGCACAAAACCAGAGGCTGGAGCACGGCTGGGATTAGCCTGGTGTCTCCGAGCAGCACCATCCCGAGGATATCCCAGGGGAAGCACCACAGGTCCCTCAGCAGCAGGAGCGATGCCGAAGCTCCGGGATGGGCACACGGAGTTTCCTTAAACACCTTCCTCAAACGGCCCCAGCAGTGCCAGAACTCAGTCAGTGGGGAAGCCATAAAGGGCCACTCAGGATTTCCTCCTCTTCCTCCCCAGGGAAGGGGACAGGGCTCCAGAAGTGGGAAATCAGCTTGTTTCAAGCACTGAGTATTAAATTAGATTACAGCAATTTTACATGGACAAATCTCTGTCCAGGAAGTGCCGAGGTCATTTATTTATCGAAATTATCTTGGGTTGATTTTGTTGCATCTTTTTTTTTTCTCTCATTTTTTCCTTCATTTTACCATTTCCCTTTTTTTTTTCCCCCCTTATTCCCAGACAATCTGGGAACTGTCTGTGTCTTTATTTCTAGCTAAGCACAAGCAGGGGAATAAAACAAAAGACCTCAATAATACCCAAAACTATCACCCCACGGGAGCACTTCAGCACCGAGTCTGCTTTTAATTACAGCAAACATCTCCAGCTCGAGTTTTACACAGCCCCACGAGGGAGCCTTTTGGCCAAGATAAAGATCTGGAATTGGACAATACTGGCACAACCCACCCCCGTCCTGGGTCTCCATTTGAGCTTCTGAGAGGCACAAGACCCTCCAATAATTTATTCTCCAAGCACTTCCCAAAACTCTGAGGATAAAAGGTGTGGAAAGCACAGGATCTCTGCCTCGAGCTCCAAAAATTGCCCGCAGGAACGTGGGAACAGAGGATCATTTTGCTTTGGCTCCCATCCCTTTAACCCCACTCCCTCTTCCTCACCCTCAGCTGTTTCAGGCTGTCCCCACTGCCACTCGTCTGCCACTCAGTAAATCCCAATTTCCCTGTGTCCCAGGAATGGGGGAGTTACAGGTTTTATTTCACCCTCTCCAGACTCACGGAGCTGCCGTCCCAGAGAGCATCATCCCAACCTTCCCACAGCGCTCCCAAACCCTGCAGAGCTCTCCCAGCTCCTCTCAAAGTTGCTTCAAATCGTAACAAAACTAAGGGACAACCTGTATTTATCGCCTTTGAGGAGAAAACACAGCGTGGATTTGCACAAATCCCCTCGGAGCACAGGTCCGGACCACAAAACATCCCGAGGCAGGGAGGCCAAAATCCCCCCCAGACTGAGGAGCTGCTTTGCTGGGGGGTTCCCAGCCCTGCACAGATAACTCACTTTTCTCAAAGGTAACAGGAAGGTTTCTGTTCCATATTTCCCTCTTTTTTCCCCCAAAACAAAGAGGGAAGCCCTAAGAGATGCTCTTTGTCACAAGCAAGGACCAGGAGTCAGAAGTCTCACCAGAAACCATCCCTGCTTTTAGAGAATCCAAAACTCAGCACGGAAATAACCCACTCTGTGACACACGAAACAGGAGGTGGCACTGGAGCCACGAGGGCAGGGAAATAGGATGGTGCTGACGAGGTGTGACATCGGGCCTCTCTCCCCCCACCGAGGTAAACGGGGTTTCAGCTTTGCTGTTTCTGGGAATAAATCTCAGCCACGAGGGGTGGGGAAGGCAGTGGGGGGTCACTCGTTTCTCTAGCACAACCCTGTGCTTCCTTTTTCTCTCTAGCTTCCGACTGGAGCTTCTACGAGGAACAAAAGGGGGAAAAAAAATCCCTTCTAGTGGCAGGTGTGGGTTGGAACGAGATGGTTTTTAAGGTCCTTCCCAACCCTGTGATCCTGAGAACAGCCTGGCGGTGCAGACTCCTCTGAACCCAAGGGAAATGGATTCAGATGCACCTTCAATCAATAAATAAAGAAGCGAGAGAGGCTTTTGCAGGGTGGTTTGCAGCCACTCTGCGGTTCAGGGAGCCGGGCCCGGGTGTGGGATGGAGGCGCAGGGGTGAGATCGGGGTGTGGGCAGCGGGGCCGAGGTGTGGCCGGGGCGGGTCAGGGCTCTGCTCTCACCCCTTCGAGATGGAGAGAGGAGCCCAGCACGCTGTGTGGCATCCCAGGCAGTGCTGAGAGAACCCTTCCTCCTCCAGGTTCCCAGCTGGGCCGCACAAACCGGGAAGAGACGTCCCAGCAGCCAGGATGGGGCACCCAGGGCCACAGGCACCGTCCTCCCCAGCACTGCTGTTACCAGAGCCCAGCCCAGGCTGGATTTACACACAAGATTTCCCCTTTCCAGTCCGTCTCTCTCCCGGTTTGTTGCTTTTTAACCTCACGTTCAAGCCAAGAGTTCAAAATGCACGAGGTGAGGGCAACCAGCACCCGGCGAGCGCCAGCCCCGCGGGGACAGCGGTGCCACAAACACCTCCACGGGCAGGGACAGGGGGGTCCCACCCCCTGCCCACCCCAAACTCCTCAGTCCTGCGCATCCCAACTCTTTTCCCAGCTCGGCTGGGAGCGCAGGGCCCGGCTGTGAGCCCTCGGGGGAGGGAAACCCTCGCTCAGCTGAGGCTCTCACAAGTCTGAAAGCCAGAGAGCAGCAGCGGTTCCTGGAAACGCCTCGGCACCGGGGGAGGTGAGAAGCCTCCCACCCGCTGGCTACGTGACAGGGGACAGCGGCTGCCTGGGGACAGCCAGAGCCTTGTGGGGGCAAGGAGCCTTTTTTGGGGAGGAAAAAGTGACCACGGAGGGAATTTGGGGCCGTGCAGGACGGGCCCAGCCAGAAAAACCCTGCAGGGGCAACGAGGTGGGAGAGGGGATGTGAAATGCTCCGGCCACAGGCACCCTCCTCCCAGTCCAAGCCACGCTGGGGACACCTTTCTGACACTCACTGTGGTCACAGCAAGCAGGGACACGACCGAAAGCACCAAATCTCTGATGCACACCCCGAAAATGAACAGGGCAGGAGGCAGCAGCAGCCAGCACGGCCACAGTGCTGCCAGGGCTGAGCAGGCAACGAGGGGGGACACAGGGATCCCGTGGGTGACAAATCCTCTTGGGCTCCCTTTCCTCCTCAACAAGGACAGCAGGGATGGGGTGGGAGTCAGAAAGAAGGGATTAAGTCCAAAAGGGATTTAGAAAGCGGGGAGAGAGGTTAAAGACTGAATGGCGGAAAAAAAAAAAAAAAAAAAAGAGTCAAAGAGGGGAGAAAAGGAATTTAAAAGGGAAAAAAAGACTTTGCACAAGAGTTCTGGGCAGAAAGGGGCTGGAGCTGCGAGAGGGAGCTGGGAGGGAGAAAGGAAAAGTGAGAGCACAGAAGGTGAGAGCCTTGGGAAGGAAAGGAAGGAAGAGGGAAGGGGAAGGGGAAGGGAAGGCAGCCGGCAGCGGGGTGCGAGCGGGAGGCTCTGGGGATGCTCCCATTTCCCCAGGAACAGACTGAACATCCCTGTGCAGCTCCCAGCCGTTCATTTCTCCCCGTTCTGCCTGCTGAGGGTTATTTTGCAGCAGCTGTGGATGTGAGAGGGTTTTGCAGCAGGGCTCCTGCTGAACACAGGGCTGCAGAAAGGGGGGAAAAGAAGGAAATTCCACAGGAAGTTCAAATATTTTATTACTTCCTGTTTGTACAAAGTATGTCAACACTTGGCACCCGCTGTGCTATTTGTTTAGAGCTAAGGTGCCAACTTGACAGAATGTCCTTTTTTTCCCCTCCAGATCTAACCCAGCAAGAGCTGGAGCACAAGGAGAAGGAGCTCGGAGCGAGCGGGGCACCGCGAGGAGCAGGGGCACGGCTCGGAGGAGATGCTCCAGGACAACCAGCGCCGGTGTCACCCCTGGCGCTGCTCCTGGGGGCTCCCAAGGGAGCCTGCTCCTGCTCCAGCTCCGCTGCTCCCTCCAGCCCTGGCAGGGCTCTGCCCGTCACCTGCTTCCCCGGCATTTCCCACCCATCCCCGCTCGGCCTCAGGCTCCTCAGAAGTTTTTCCGGGCACGGCCTGAGTTAAAAGCCTCGCTCAAGGGCTGAGATAAAGCGATGGGCCGGGGTGGAAGATGAATGGGATGCTCAGAGGTGGAGCCCAGCCGCAGTTCTGGCCCCCAAAGCCCACAAGGACGTTTGCTGCAGGGATCCTGCTGCAGCTGAGAAGACGCTGCCCAGGGCTTTCCCAGGACGCCAAGACAAATGGCCAATTCTTTCCACATTAAGGATGGGTTTTGTCCTCTCCACCAGCCCCACATCAGCCTCCAGCCCTGCCCAGCGCTGATCCTCACAACAGGAGCCAACACACACCGTGGCCCATCTTTTGAAGCCAAGAAGGGGAAAAAATCCCATATATTTTTGTGCCCATGCATACATACGCACACTCATTAACATATATACTTTAAAAAGTGTATATTTTATATATATATATATAAAAATTGCAATTCCTGTTGGCAGCTCTCACCTCCCACAGCCAAACAAGGCAGAGGAGCACCAGCCACGGTGTTTGGCCCAAGGTGGGGATCACCAGGGCTGTGCCAGCCCCAGATGCCACCCCCGGTGCCAACGCTGGCGCTGCCAGGGAGCTGTGCCCGGGAGCCACCCAGTGGCAGGTGAACCAGGAAAACCACCTCGGCTTTCCAGGATCATTTTACAGCTGCTGTTTGCACACCCGGGGTTTCTGCAGAGCAGGAAGGGGGAAGAGGCCTTATTTAATTACTTTTTGAAATTTTCATCTTCATTTGAAAGTGTGGCAAAAAAGAGATTTTTAAAAAAATGTTTTTCTTCCACTGGGATTTTGTCAACCGTGAGTTCAAGCCCCCGGGTCAAACTGGGAGCCAAAGCGTGACCTTTACTGCCAACAAACCTATGACTGCCTCAAAAAAATCCCCAAACAGACACAAGTTGGGTCTAACCCTTTTTTATCAGCAGTTTATGGGCTGGGGGGTGCAGGGGTGGGGGAGAGATCAACCTTTGGGGGCCGCACAAGGCGAGGGCACAAGCGGCGAACCAACACCACGCAGGTCTCCTCAAGGAGCCCACCCTTCCAGCACGTTTTGAGGTGCACAAATCATTGCAAAAGCCCCCAAAACTGCTGCCCTTGCACCTGGGCTGTGTCCCGGGGAGGGCACCCCTCGGCCAGAGCCAGGACGAGCTGCTCCGTCCTCGGCCGTGGCCGAATCGCCGCGGCCTCCGTATCAGAAAACTGCAATGAAGGATGGGGAGCTCTGGGGTGAAATGCTGAAATTCAGGAGGAACGGGTGTGATTCACTGGGGTTTGGCTGTCGGGGAGGCCAAACCAAGCTCCAAGAGTAGCAACTATCTCGCCTTGTATTATTATTTATGTATGCCTGATGATGATGATGGTGGTGATTATTATTATTATTATTATTATTATTAGAAAGGCGATCTGATGCAGCTGATAAGGGGCTGAGCCAGCAGTCAGGAGGGCTGGTTTCTATTCCTGACACTCCTGGCAGAGTTGTGAAATTCCCTGCCCAGCCCCAGCACCCGCCACGACCCACAGGTGCTCCACACCACGGACCTGCCTCGTGTTTCTGGCTTAAAAAAAAACCCCCACAACAGCAGCGTTGGATTTCCTGCATTCCAGCTTCCAAATCCATCCTCGACGGGCTCCAAAATAAAATCGAGGGGGGGAGAAAATCCACCAGAGCCCGATGCAAATGAAACCCCTGGCCCAGGTAACGGCCTCCACCTGGCCTGACATCAAGGGGCACCGATGGCCCGGCGACAGCATCAACAGAAAATGTTTTCTGAGGCGTTTTTCGAAGGATCAAACCGCTTCCCCTCAATGTGGGCACTGACAGCCTCACACGCAAAGGGAACAAACTCGGCTTTATAGTCCCGGGGTGGTGCTGAGCGAGCAGGAAGGCGAAGCCGGAGCGAAAAGCCGGAGATGGAGCCCCCAGGGACAAGGTCCCACCACACGGGGGGGTCCCACAGGGCAAATAATCCTCGTGGCGAGAGGAAACTCCCGCGGGCGACAGCTCCAGAGCGTTTCCCTGGATGGCTGGGAGCGCCGGGGGGAGCTCCGAGCAGCCCG
The DNA here is from genome assembly GCA_013399875.1 of Gymnorhina tibicen. Taxonomy (NCBI): domain Eukaryota; kingdom Metazoa; phylum Chordata; class Aves; order Passeriformes; family Artamidae; genus Gymnorhina; species Gymnorhina tibicen. Next base: position 293,447 of record VXAZ01007221.1, read on the forward strand.
ACGCCGAAACCCAACCCAGCCGGGGCAGCTCCCGGAGCCTCCCTCAACCGCGAGGCACCATCCTGCCCCCGGGAGAGCCTCCCCATCACAACAGAGACGGTTCTGCGGTCGCAGAGTCTCTTTGGTTTCTCCAGGCTCAGCCCCCGGCCGCGGGCGCTGCCAGCCCCAGCCTTTGACAGCCCGAAAGTGAAACCACCGCGAAGCCGAGGGGAAGGAGCTGTGCCAGAGCAGGCACCGGCTCAGCACCGAGGGAACCTGCACCATTTTTAGTTTAATCCCCAGCAATCAGATCTCTGATTTCAGAACCCCCCAAACCCCTGTGCAGCGCCAGGTTGGTCCTTTGTGCTTTCGCCGTCGAAGCCCAAAGAGTTTTCCCAACATCCGAACCCGGAGCTATAAAATTGTCCCTCCAAGATGGGTCAGGGAGCAGGGCAAGGAGCTAGGAACCATCCCCGCGCGATGGGATACGGCAGGGAGGGAGGGACACACGGGACAATCCGAGCAGCCAAACGGTGCCACCCCAACCCCATCCCTCAGCTGCGAGTGCCGGCTCCGCACCCTGCCCCCCTCAGCCACGGAGAGCTCGGGCCCTGCGCCCCCTCCCCGCGATCATCAGCGCCGCCACTTCCGACCCTTCACTTACTCCGGGGCTCCCGGGGTCCGTCCACGGTCACTTTGATGGCTCGGTGGTAGGTGGCCACTTGGGTGGGGTTGGTGAACACGGTGATGGTCAGGGTGAAGCTTTTCCCTAAGGAGGGTGGGGAGGGAGGAAAGAAAAAACACAGCAGAAGTGAGGATCCCCCCGTGGGATCAGCTCAGCTCCCGTGGGAGAGAGAGGCTCCTGCCCGAGCGGGCTCGGACACAAATCCCCGCACACATCGCTGCGTCTAACGAGCCGCGATCGCCGGGACACAAAGCCCGGCGGCTCCCGCTGGGGCTCCGCTGGCTGCGGCAGGCACAGCCCTGGAGCCGCTTCGGAGCCTTCGGGAGCCGCACGGGACCTTCCCGCACGGAAAAGTCACTCGTCCCCCCTCCCCTGCCCTGTCCCCGCACACATCCCTCCACCCAGAGCAGCTTCCTGGGGCTTTCCCGCTCGGAAGCTTCCCCTTTTCCCGTGGTAAGCCAGCCCTGAAACAGCGCTGGATGCGGGATCCCCTCCGTGGGGGGATTCGGGGCCTGGTGTCCATGGGATGCTCCCTCGGGAAGGAGCTGGGGAGGTGGGATCAGCCTGCAGGAGGTGGGGGATCCACGGCCTGGTCCCTCTGGATGCACCCACTTGGAGGGAGCCGTGCTCGGCCTCGGCACCCACGGGAGGGCCGAAAACCGGGAACTGCAAAATGGGAACTGAACCCGGCCAGCTTCGGCCACCGAAAGCGGTCACCAGACAGGCAGCCCTGCAGGGACTGTCCCCTCTCCCAGCCCTGCCCAGAGAGCAGGAATCTGCTGCTGGGAAAGGGTTTGGGTACCCTCGGGGGGAGGAAAGTTCAGAGATGCTTTTGAAGCACCGAGCTTGTCACCTTTTATGCAACAAAAAAAAAAAAAAAAAAAAAAAAGGAATAAAGCAGTGAAAAGCTGTTGGGATCCAAATTTTGCAAGAAGAGCCCCCGTGCCCCAGCAGAAGAAGTTTCCATCCACAGCCTGAAAACGCCTTGATCATCACAGAGGGTTTTACCACTGCTGGGCCCACCCTGACCCCAAACCCTTCACCTCCCGCAGCCTGGGCATCCTCATGCCAGCCCCCCGCCCTGTCCCTGCCTGGCTGTGGCTGGGACTCGGTATCCAGCCGAGGGGAGGCTGTGGGAGAACAGAAATTCCCGCAGGAAGGGCCTCAGCTCTCCTTCAGGCTCCCCGAATTCAGGAAACCCTCGGGTAAAAGAAGGAGGCTGCACAAACCACTCTGACCAAGCCCCCAGCAGCAATCCCTGCGGGATTTCAAAGGTCTCGGGTACTCCAGAGCTCTGAACCCCAGCAGGATATGAGGTATAAACCTCTGTGTGATGGATTTCTGCTCCTCCAGCCTTTTATCCACAATTAAAAGCAGTAAGAAACCACCTCCTTTCCCTTTCGCCCTGAAGCAGTCAGGGGTTTTCAGATCCCGACCACCCTCTCTCTACAGGGTCGGACCTGAGAATATCCACAGCAAAACAAAACAGGACTCATCCAGCCAGGAGGAAAAAAGGAATAAACCGAAAAACTGAAATCATCTCCCCCGGAGAACACCCTGGAACTATCCCAGGTGGGAGCATTCCTCCATGGAGCACGGAGGGGGGGGAATGCCAGCTCTAAAACCGACAGCGAGCACCAATCCCCGCCTCACCTCGGCTTTCCAGCCGGGACTGAACAACGCACAAACCTTCAGCTGATTTTCTGCACGGAAAGGAGCGTTTGGGAGGGCACAAGAAATGGAATGGTTTCGCTGTGAATCCCCAGGGACACAGCCCCAGCTGCCAACCTGCAGGGACGGGATGAGCCGAGCTGAGCCCGGGGAGGCTCCCGGCGCCGCCACGGCCGCAGAAAAAACAACCAGCACCGAGGGTTTGCTGGTAAAACCTTGGCAGAGCCAGAGCGCGGGGTAAGGAGGATGAGGAGCAATTATTTAGGGAATTCTGCAGCAGGAGAGGGAAGGGTTCGAGGGCAGCGTGCGGGAAAACGCGGCTGTGAGGCACAGAACCCCAGAGCTGAGCCCGGCACCGCCGTGGCCCTGTTTATCCTGCATTAATACTGATTTAATTTATTATCATCATTATTATTATCATCCTTAATTTTTTATTCTCCACTTGAAACAACCTCCCTGCTTCGGAGTCCCTCGCTGCAGACACAAACACAGCCCGGGCTGGTTCTGCCTCTCTCAAACCCTGCCCTGAACCGAAAACGATGATTCTGCCCCAGCATCATTTTTACTCATTTCCCGCCTTCTCAGGAAGCCGGGCTGGGGTTTCTCATCCCCACCGTGCCCCGGGGCCCCGCTCCACCGCGGGGCTGGATTTTATTCTCCACTTGAAACAACCTCCCTGCTTCGGAGTCCCTCGCTGCAGACACAAACCCAGCCCGGGCTGGTTCTGCCTCTCTCAAACCCTGCCCTGAACCGAAAACGATGATTCTGCCCCAGCATCATTTTTACTCATTTCCCGCCTTCTCAGGAAGCCGGGCTGGGGTTTCTCATCCCCACCGTGCCCCGGGGCCCCGCTCCACCGCGGGGCTGGATCCCGGCTCCCGGGCGGGTTTGGGAGGATGCCGGCTCCGGGGGATGCTCCGGGGGGATTTTCCAGCTGGGAGAGCGGGCGCGGGGTGCAGCAGAGATTACTTTCATTTTACCCAGCTCAATCTGAGAAAAAAGGTCTGATTTTTTTTTTTCCCTCTTTGTCTTGCACATGGAGATGGGAATTTATTTTTAGAGGGGGGAGTTAGGAGCGGCTCTTCCCTGCTCACAGCGCTGGGGAATAATCCCTGATACCTCGTTACTAAAAATACCCAAATCTGGCCCGTTTCGAGTGGTGCTTTCCCGAGGAGAGCCTGGCTGCCGGGGCTCTCCAGGCTCCTGCTGCTCGGGCACACGGCAGGGCTGGAGCAGGATCCGTGCTTACGGATCCCCACGTCCTCACTTCGGATTTACACAAACATTTGTACACACACAGGGAAATATTCCACAGCGACTCCAGATTTCTGCCAGAATAAATGCAAGCAGCACCGGGCTGCCTGGGATGGAGCCAAACAAGGCGACACCCGGGATAAAAATTCAATAGGAGCGATTTTTCACAGTAAATTGCTCTGGAAGAGCCCCGTGCCGGGAAAGCAGCGCCAGGCACGGGGAGTGAAATCCACCCTTGACACGGCGAGAAAACCCCACTGAGCCAGCCCCAGGGAGCCCCGGTGGGGTTGTTTCTCTCTGAATATGACAAAGCCTCGTCCCACAAGAATATGTAAAAAAAAAAAAAAAATTAAAATAATTAGCGCCCGAGTCGCGCCCGTTAGAGGCAGCGGAGGCGCTGCCACTGCTGTAATGAGCGCTGGGAGGACTCTGCCCGAGGAAGGAGTTTATTCACCGAGGGCTTTGTGAGACCAAACTCCTGCTAATTCCGAGTCTGAGAGTGCGGAGGAAGCAAGTTAATAATGAATTCAAGAGTCACGCTGAGATTGGGTTGCGCTCAGTTTGGAAATTTGTGCGAGAATGAAGAAAAAAAAAATTAAAAACAAAAAAGCCCAACCAGAAAGAAAAGAGCCTAAGAGAATAATTGATTACAGAAATGAAAGCTTAATTCATAAAAGAAAAACATTTTCCATCCATCAACCTGCAACCAGTTAAGTGGGGAGTTTTAAAGAAACTGCAACATGGAGAAGGAGCCAACAGGAAAAAGGAAATGTATGAAAGAATGTAAACTATTCAAGTTTCATAAAGAGGAACAAGTAAACAGTTATTACATGCAAATAATTCCTAACATCACTGCTTTTAATTAATGCAGAGAAGTCAAAATCTATCTGACACTGTGTGTATACATTCGAAGCCTTTGAGAAAACGCTGCCATATGGCCATTAAAATATAGAGTTCTTATTTGGGTTCCAGTGCGGAACGGAGCGCTTCGATCTGCAGCGTTCATTGGTGACGAAACGCCCAAATTCTATTTATACCCTCGGAAGCTCAGGTACAGCGGGGGCTCCGTGCTGAACGTTTCCAGGGGGTTTATTTCCCTCTGCTCGGATGGCACGGACGGGTTTGTTTGGGAAGACCCGGGAAGCCAAATTGCCGTCCTGCTTCGCCCTGCCACAAGCGTGGGGAAAACGAGCAAAATTCCGCCCCCCCCCCGAGCAGCCGCAGCTCCCCGCGGAGCAGCTCCCGCTGCCTCCCTGCCCATGCCAGGCCGAGCTCTGCGTTGTTATTTCACTTTAAACACTTGATTTTCGCTATTTCAAGTCGAGCTGCCAGGTGGGGTTTGCACCCTCCGCTGCCTCCTGCGTGATGGGGGAAACTGGGGAAGATTCGGGCTAGGGCTGCCTTAATTTGTATTCAGATGGATTTATAAATATTTAGATATATGTAAGTCTGTGTTCTAATTTTTTTTTCGCTCTGCACCGGCCATTCCCGACACCTCGGCAGAGAAGAAGCCCTGGGAGGAGCGAGGCAGAGCTGCCGGCGGGGCCGGGGCTGCTCCCGCATCCCTCCCGCATCCTTCCTGCATCCCTCTCATCCCTCGGGAACCGCTCTGGGGCTGGGGGGCTTCTCCCGGCAACAAAACCACGGTTGAGATAAAATATAAAATAGAATAAAACGGAAAAAAATATAATAAACCCACCAATAAATTTAAAAATAAAATTTAAAAAGAAAATAAAAATTATAAAAGAAGATAATAAAATAACCAAAAAGAGAGAAACATTTTTCTTTCTTTTTTCTTCTTTTCCCCCCCCCCTCTAAAAACCCAAATAAAAAGGCCAACCATTTCCTGGCCGGTACCTACCCCTGCCGCTTCTCCCAACAAATCTGAGGTCGTTAAATCTCGCTACTTGGTTTTTCATCACGGCAGAGGCGTTGCGCAGCTCCGCCGAGTAATTCTCGTCGTTCCCCGCCATCACCGTGACCACGGTCCCATCGGGGACATCTCCGAGGGCTACGACCTAGGGCAGGGCCACAGCATTTTAGGCTAAAATTAACCTGCAGCGAAGCCAACCTGCGCTACGCTTCCCCCCCTAAACCCGCACGAAAAACCCCAAAGCAAAACCAAAAGCAACCCGAGCCCCCGAGGAGGGCTGAGAAGATCGGAGAAGGGAAGGGGGAAATGAGCTCAGAAAGGGTTAAAAGCAGACAGGGGGTCCGCGGGAAGGGGGTAAAGGGGGGGGGGTCAGGCCACCCTCGGCCCCATCGGAGGAGTTGGTGCCTTTATTTTGTTGGATTCGGGATAAAAATAAAGCGCTGCTGAGCGCGGGGCGGCCGCGAGCGAGGCCCCGGAGCTCCGCGCCCGGCCGGGGGAAGCGCCGGGACCGGCCCGGCCGGCGGAGAAGGGCCCCCACCCCTGCCGGGGAGCAGCGCCCGGAGCTCCAGGGGCCGGGGGAACCCGGTGTAGAGCCCCCTTCACCCCGCCGGCCTCCCGGCACTCCGCTGCCGCCGTGCCCGGTTCCCCTCGCCTCTCCCCGGCTGGGTTTTGGCTTCCCCCGGCCGGCCCCGTCCCCCGCGGGGGCAGCGGGGATGCCCGGCCCGGGGGTGCCCAGCCCGGGGGTGCCCCACCGGGAGCCGCGGGGAGCCCGGGCAGCGCAGCCCGGCACCGGGGCTTCAGCTCTTCGCTCGACTTTTTGCAGATTAGATCTCCCTTCCCTGCCTCGCTCTCCCTCTCCCAGGAAGGTAATTAACCTCCATCTCATTAAACTTCAAAGTTGCCTGAGAGCTCCTAACTGTACGGAATATCTAAGATGCCGTGACCGCGGGGCAATGCGGAGACTTGATTAAAAATAATAAACTGGGCTATTTGATTAAAAATAATAACCCGGGCTCCTTCGGCGGTGCTGTCAGGAGCGATTTAAAGCGAAAGGGGCGGAGGGGAAAGGGTGAGCGGGTCGCAGGCTCGGTCCCCGCCAGCCGTCGGGGCTCGGGGCTTACCTTGAAGGCGACGGGCAGCGTCTTGTTGCACCTCCAGTGCGACGGCAGCACCGAGCACAAGAAGTTGGGGCTGTCGGTGCGCACCAGCTCGCCGGCGTGGTCGGCCAGGACATCCACGACGGAGCGCACCTCGGGCCGAGCTCGGGCGCCCGGCGCGGGGGCCCCCAGCGCCCCGCTGTTCTCGCCCATCTTACCGCAGGGGAAGGCCGTGGACGGGGGAGTGAAGCGCCTGCTGGTGCTCGGGTCTACGGGAATACGCATCACAACGGCGGGCGTCAGGGAGCCGGGCGGGACGGGCGGGCACCCGGCGGGGCTCGGCGGCGGCGGGCGGCGGGGGCGGCT
>VXAZ01007221.1:300798-315669 GCA_013399875.1 Gymnorhina tibicen
GGCCGCGGGGACCACCGGCACTCGCGTCCCCGACGGGGCCATCCGCCGCACGGTCTGCGCTGAAAACCGCGGCTCCCAAACCTCCGCCTTCTGCCCTCCCCAAAATTGCGAGCCGCCTCATCCCCCGCGGTCTCGGGGTGCCCGCAGCCCCCGGCAGCTCCCCCGGGGCTGCGGCTGCGGGCAGGGCCGGCGGCTCCGGCCGGAATCGTTGGCGAGAAAATTCGTGGCGAAGCCACCGGTTCTGCGGGAACAAACACAACGGAGGCGGCTGCTCCCCGCGCTCCGCGGGTGCCCTGAACCGCGGGGCGGACGGGGGCAGAACCGCGGGAGAACCGGAGGGGGATCCGGGGTAGAACCGCGGGAGAACCGGAGGGGGATCCGGGGCAGAACCGGGGAAGAGGAGGAGGTTGCTGTCCCCGCGCTGCTCCCCGGCTGTTTCCCGGGGCTGAGCTCGGTCTGACGGTGTTTGCAGACCGGCACGGTCCGTCCGAGAGGAGCCGGCCGGGCCACAGTGTTCCCGGCTCCGCGCTGCCCGGTGTGAAACGCAAATTTCCTTAAAACAAACCAAAACAAAGCCCAACACCAGAAAATCCTTTTTTTCCTGGACTCCCTTCGCTCAGTAATGAACCATTTTCCTCCGCGAGCCGCGGTGCCTCGAGGGGCGAGCCCGGGCCGGGCTCTGCCAGGCCCAGAAACCCCCGGTGTTTCTCCAGAAAAAAAGCCAGCACCAACAACAATAAATACATATTTTTTTAAACGAGGAGCGGCGGCTCCCGCCCCGCAGCTCCCGTTACACCGCGGCAACCACCGGGATCCGCGCCGGGCCCGCCGGGGCNCGGGGGGCACGCGGCCCTTGCGGGGCGAGGCTGCAGTTCCGCGGTGCGGCCGCTGGTTGGCACCGGGGCTCCGCCGGGGCGGGACGGGACGGGACGGGNATTCTGCCCTTTTTAGGTGAAAGCGGCCGCCGGTTCAGTTCTACTTTTCGCCCCCCGTTCGCCAGCGGGGGGAACCCGCACAATCCCCGGGGCGGGGGCAGAGCTGCGGGCGGGGCCGGGGTTTGCCGGGGGTTGGGCACGGCCCGTCCCGGTGCCCCCGGTACCTTCGCTCNGGCTGCTGACACCCCCGCACTATCCCGCGATACCGACACCTCCCGCCCCGGTGCTTCTCTTGCCCCTTCCCGCTGCTGAACCGACCCCCGGGGCTACCCCGCCTCTGCCCCCGCCCAGCCCTGCGCGGCCCTGGCCGTGTCACCTGTCACCCCCGCGGGGCCGCGGAGGGCGGGGGTCCCCGCACGGGCCGGTGGAGCCCCGCTGGGGCCGCTCGCCCCCGTCCTGCAAGCGCCGTGGGGTGATTTGGGGCTGGGTCCCGGCAGGACCGAGTTGTCTCCCTGCAGCAGGACGGGTCGTTCCCTGCCTTCACTGATTTATCACAACCCCGGCATCCACAAACGTCCCTAATCCCTTTTTATACCGGGAGCAGCCTGTCGGAACGGGCGCTGAATGCGTGCCCTGGATTCCCCAAAGCACCATCCGGGTGCCCCCCCGACTCACCCACAGCTGCAGTCCCAGGTGCGCTGGGTACCACGTCCTGCTCCCTTCCCCGAATCCTCTCTCTCACCGCTCTCCGCCCTCCCAGCCTGCCCTGTTCTCCCCTCAGGGTGACGGGGTGCGGGCTCGCCCCTCACCCCGCAGCAGGGCCCTGCACGTGGCTGCTGACTCGCAGCTGTACACGGTGAGACCCAAACCACGGAGCTGTGACGACCCCAAAACACTCTGGAGACCTCCCGAGGCGCAGAGCCCAGCAAATCAACCCCGTGGCTGCTTCTGCGAGGGGTGTCCAGCCAAGCAAAGCCACCCCAGCGCTCCGGGGACCCGCGGAACTGCGCCCGAGGAGGAACGAGTTTTCATTGGAATTCTGCTTTTCCAACACAGCAGGACCCAGAGCCTCAAACAGGCGGCGGAGCTCCCGCTGCTCTGGTCCTCCGCAAACCAGGAGATGTCGACACGTGGGGATTATCCCTCCACCGCCCTCCCCGCGCTCCCGAGGAGGTTAATAGAGTATCAGACCCAGGATTTGCATGGGCCTCTTTACAAACACTCAAAAGCTACTGTTCGCATTGCGGGGAGGTCAGCAGCTCTTTAAATCATTCCTCGCTGGGATTACTTCCCTTACAGGCTCCTCTGTAGTTTTTAATTCATTTGAGCTGCTCTTTTAGCAGCAGAGCCTCTCGTTTCGACAGCAGAGGCTCATAGGAAGCTTTCTATTAAAAATTCATCGCAAACTCTCAGGAGCTCGGCACTCAGTAGGGCCAGGCGGGTGTCTGGATCTATTTTGTAGCTCAGGGAAGGGGATCTGAGAGCAGCACGCAGGGAGGGAGCGTGCAATTCATTCATAAATCAAACAGCAGATGCCGGGGCCGATGGGGTGCACGGTGGTGACAATTTTTAACCCCTGAGTGTCACTGCTCCAACGGGCTCCCACGGGGCAGCTCCGGGCGCTGGGGCCAGAGGCTCCTGCGGGAGGAAGCTGCGGGGCTCAGGGGGAGCAATGAGGGGAAACAGGGGGAGGAAAAGGCAGCGGCTGCCCCAGACATAAATCAGGGAAGCCTCGTCTTGGGCAGGGAGCAGCTGCCGGAGCGGCCCCAGGACGGCTCCAGCGGGGCTGCCCCGGGCTCTGCTGTGCCCCGGGGTCGGGGGATCCCGCAGTGAGGGGCCCTGCTCAGCCCCATCCCGATGCTGCAGTTTGAGGTCGGATCCTGGGGCAGGACATCCAATAACCCCACGGGAGCCGCAGCTGCCCGGTCCCGCCTCGCTGTGCGTGCACAGCCCTGGCGCCCGAGAGCCTCGCTTGGGGCAGCAGCGGGAGGAGGAGCGGGAGGGAGGCTTTAGCCAGAGGTTCAGATCCTGGCACGGAATGCTGTCAGCAGGGAAATCAATTCGAGATTCCCACCTGGCTGCCGGGGGCCAGGTTTCATTCAGCAGCGTTTGAATGACTGCAAAACGCTGCGCTGGAGAAATCGTCATCAGTGACGCTCCCGACAGCTTTGGGGCTTCCCAGCTGCGCCCTTTTGATGCCCGCAGGTTTTGTGACCAGCCCTCCTTTCCTTCAGCACCCCCAGGGCTCACTCCGGTGTGAGCGCACCCACACCTGCCCCCTCCGCCGCTCGGGACGGCAGCGGTGGGAGCCGCACGCACCCAGCGGGGCGGCCCCGGGGGATACGGGAGCGCTCCCGCTGCCCTGGGGGGATTTGTCACCTCCCGAGGGGATCCGGGACCCTCCGTCCCCCGGCACCGGGCGCGCCGCGGGTGCGGCACGAAGCGCCCGGGCGTGCGCAGCGCCGAGGGATGAGACGGGGTTTTCAAAAGCTGCGAAGTGACTCGGGAGCACGAGTGCGATTGACGTGAATGCCGCGGCTGTGAAGTCACGAAAGTGCCATTCTTCATTGTTCGGGGCCGCGATTCTCCTCTCCCCACAACAGCCCCGCGATGAGGAGCACGCTCGGGGCTCACATCCTCTGTGCTATTGATAGCACGGCCGCGCTTTTTGGAGCGTGGGTCCCATCTGCCACTTCCACTCCTTTTTAAAAGATCTTAATGACTGTCAGATCCTCTTAGTTCTTAATTAATTTCAGAGTTCGACTGCAAATAGGAAACAAGGCAGCTTTTGCCCTTACGCATATGAATATTACTGTTCCATTTAATGTGGTTATGGGTGGAATGCTGTTATTCATTCCTGCCTGCAATAAAAGCCACATGTTTTTAAAACTTTGCACTTGAAAAAACTTTTAGGAAAGGGATCAAGTATGTTTTGTATGCATGGCATGAGATAAAAACTGGTCATAAATATTCAAAGAACAGTCAGAGCTTTATGCTTGATTTAAACAAGTGAACAGAGGAGTCCGACGGTTGGGGCGAGAGCAGAATGAAAGCCCAACACTCCTTCAAGAATGTGCTTGTGCAGAGAAAAGGAACCATTCATGCAAAGGTTATGGAGCACCTAAGGACACCCCATCTCCTCCAAAAATGCCCAAAGGTGCGGAGCACAACTGGAAACGCCGGGCTTTGTTCAGAGCTGCTCGAGTTCATGGGAGTTTCCCTCTCCGAGGGGGTTTCGGAGGAGTTTTAGGGAGGGGTGATGCCGCCTTTGCCAGGTCCTGCAGGGAATGAGGGCTCTCCTTGCTGGAGACACCTCCAGGGTGTCCGTTCCCCATGGAAGGCTCCTGGAACCCCTGGAGAGACCTTCCCTGGAGCCCAGAACAGCCAAACCCACCCGGGAAGGGACGGAGCGCCGAGCTCCTGCCCCGCGGCGGTGCCACCAGAGCCCGGGGTGCTGCCAGACCCTCCAAAACCCCAAACGCGACAGGGGGAGAAATTAAAAAAAATTCCAAAGGAAAGAAAAAGGGGAAACGTCTGGATGGTGAAAAGAGGAACCGAAAGGCACATGACGGCGAGAAAAGCACGACGGGCGCAGAAAAACAGGGTTTGAGTTCTGATTGCAGGGAGAGGCGCTCGGAGCAGCTCTGTCACGGAAAGGCTCCCGGGCAGAGCTCCAAGGCGCAGGGAAATCCTCCAGCACGTGCTGAGCAAAGCGCTGCTGCAACAGGGAAACGCTGCACAAAGCTGTTCCTTGCCTTGGAAAATCGCGGTGCTTCGGTAAAGCCGGACCCAGCGCTTGCTGCCGTCCTGGTGGGGTGGGAAATCCACCCCCTGTCCCCGTACTTTGGCTGCAGGGGCAGGGGTGCTGCCCGAGGAGCGTTTGTCAGTGCTGTTCCCCACAGCCCGGCCCAGAATGCTGGGACGATTCCGAGTGTGAAGCAGGTGGCAGCGCTCCTGAGTGTCGGGCTGCTGCGGGATGCTCGGGAAGGGCCAGCATCCGCACACCGAGCGGCGGCCAGGGAGGTGCCCGAGCCCCCCGGGGTGAAGGAGCTGTGCTGGGCTCTGCTGTGGAAAGTTCCCTTTGGGGAAGTCGAACGTGAGGAGAGAAAGTGACCCCCAGGGAGCACAATCCCACGGGCTCAGCCCCATCCCCGCCGAGGGCAAACCTCGGCCCGAGGCCTCCCTGCGGGGTCTGTCCCTCTCTGTGGGAACAGGAGGGGGTGCTGACCCCCCCAGCAGGGTCTGGCAGCTGCCTGAGACGCTGCTGGTGTCAGACAGGGAACTCCAGTTTCCCTTTTGGCTCGGGTCTCACAGAGGTCACGTCTCAGCAGAAGCAGCTTCACAGCCAGGGGCAAACACTCGCCGGTTCTGCTGAACTGCTCTGCGGGACACCAGAATCGCCAGAGGAACCCAGGCCGCTCCCCCTGAGGGCACCCCCTGGTCCCAGACACCCCCCGGCTGTGCAGGGCCCCTGTGCATCCTCATCACCTTGCTCTGAGGGGGTATCGGGGCTGTGCTGTCCCACCCTGACCGACCACAGGGCAGTGCAGAAACCTCCGCGCTCAGCTTCCACAGCCCTTCCTGGAATATCCTCTGGCTGCAGGTGGAGGGGTTCCTTTCCCCCGTCCAAACCTCAGCCCGTGCCTGTCACACCATTTCTGCCGGGTCCATCTGCTTTTGGCCATCATTCACCACTTTCACTCCAAGGATAACCCCGGGCTGGGATTTCTGCTCTGACTGGACGGGCTCTGGGTTGTGCTGCCTTTGCTCCTTCCTCAGATTGGTTTTTCCTGTACAAACACTTCCTTTCATATCTATCCTTCCATAAAGGCTCTCACGGATGTGACTTTGCCCAGCACGGCCCATCAATGAGCCTGGAGGTTGCAGAGCAGCCCCAAAAAACCCCCTGAGAGGGCTCGGTCTGCGAATCCACCCGACATTTACACATCCCCCGAGGCCCAGACAAATCCCCGATTTGGGGGCATTAGTCACAGGCTAAAAACGAGGCGGGAGGTGCTTTTCTGGTTTCTGGCTATGAACTGAGACAGCTCCAGCTCGCTGTTATTTAGGGCTGCTGTTAAGTCGCTGTTTGCTCCTCGTCCATCCCCGGCGAGCCCCGCGTTCATCGGCGTGAGCTCATCGGGGCTTTTGCAGAAGTTTCTTATAAAAGTTCCTACGCAAGCAGGAGGTGCCTGGCTCAGCTGGCTGCCACCACGGGAGGCTCCTCACCCAGCCCAGACGCGGCCTGGGAAGTCACAGAGGCTCAGGAGCAGTTTGGGGCCGGGGCTGAGAAATGGAGAACTTGCCCAGACAGAACGGGAGCAGCTCTGGGTCTCCCACGGGCAGAGAGGGGATCTGGGCTGGGAAACACAAATTCGGCGTTTCCTGGGGGCCGGGCCACCCTGGACCTGCCCGGCCCTGCAAAACTGGGGGGTTGGGAAGCGGGTTTGGGGTTTTCCCCCAGGCTGGCTCTGGAGAAGGTCTCGGCAGGGCAGGGGAGATCACGGAATCCTGGGCTGGTTTGGGTCGGAGGGACTTTAACCCCATCCAGTGCCACCCTTGCCATGGGCAGGGACACCTCCCACTGCCCCAGGCCGCTCCAAGCCCCATTCAGCCCGGCCTTGGACACTGCCAGGAGGTTGTTTCACCTGCTCTGACAGGGAATGGGGCGGTCAGAACCCCACAGGAACAGGGCCAAGGCACTGTGGGTGTCCCCTCACCTTCCCCGAGGACTCAGAGCTGGGGCTGCCCCTCCCAGCCTGGCATTTTTTTCCAAGTTCTGTGGGGAAAAAAAAAAAAAATGTAAGGCTCCCTCATTTTCTAAACTGACCCTGGGCCAATAAAAAAAGCTGCTTAATTACAGGGTTCGGGGTAATTGGGCACAAAAGTGCCCCGTAAAACGCGGTGTGGCAAAAGGGAGCCGCAGAGCCAGGGCTGGGTTTGGAGCTGCACCTCTGATTTAACCTCGGGGTTCCCTGGCTGGAACTTTCTCTGCACTAATGAGGGAACACAGCACAGCCTTTCCCAAATCCCCCTAAGGAGTTCATTCCCGGCCCCGAGTCCCTGAGATCACCGTGCTCTGCCCCTAAATCATCTCCACGCACACGCTCCCGGTTTCAAGGGAAGCAGTGTGGCCCCTGCCCGGCATTTAATCCCTGCCGGGCTGCGAACAAACAGCTTCCCTGGCTTTTCCAGGGATCCGGAGCCCCAGTCCCAGCTCCAGCATCCTGGGGATGCAGGGAGCAACATTCCCTTCGGCGCTTCCTCAGCGATGCGGGAAGGAGTGGAAGCACGGAACGTTTTGGTGTTTGGGACCGAGCGGAGCTTCCCCGGCGGCTTTTTTGGCTTCTCCCTGGGACAGACCCCGGGCTCCAGCTGGGACATTCCCGTGACAGCGCTGCTCGGGAATGGTGCTGCTCGCGGGAATCACCCCCGTGCCGGCTCCGGGGAGCGCAGCGCGGCCGCTCCTGCGGGAAAGCTCCCTCCGGCTGCGGGAGCAGCGCCCGGACGGACGCACGGACGGAGCCGGCGGCTCCATCCCGGGATCCTGCACCCGGAGCCACGCAGGGAACGTCCTGCAAAGCCCTGAGCGAGGTTCATTAACAAATTAATTGTCTTTAACGGAGCGGCTCGGCCCGGGCCGTGCTCGCGGGCAGCGGCGCGCTCGGGGCGTTTGTCACAGCCTCCGTCCGTCTGTCTGTCCCCGCGCCCCAGGAGGAGCCAGGGCAGGCTCCGGGCTGGGGCCGTGCCGCTCGCACCGTTCCTGCCGTGCTGCTCGGGGGTTTTTTAGGAGTTACTTTAACGAAAACCACGCGGGCGCTAAAATCCCATCCCAGCGTAGCCGCCGTAAACACGCGCGGCGGGGGGGGAAAGCAGCCCTGGAGTCCTAAATCCCGGGATTAACGGAGAAAAAACCCTCGGAAGGTGTCTCCTCCTGGCTGGGGCACGAATCCCTCGTGGGGTCGGAATTCCTGATGGAATGGGAGTCCCCCACGGGATGCTCCTTGCTGGGATGAAGGTGGGCCCAGCCCGGGTGGGAGGAGGTCCCTTGCAGGGTCCCAGGGATCCCTGCACCTCCCCTCGTGGGAATGCAAACCCCGGAGCCTCTGGAATACAAACCCCGGAGCCTCTGGAATACAAACCTCGGGGCCTCCTCTCCCTCCACCCAGGACTCAGCAATCCCGGTCCTTACCGGGCAGGGGCTCTCCTGCACGACAGAGTTTGCTGAAAAAAAGCCCAATTTTCAGTGTCTCCCTTCCCAGCTGAGGCCTTTTTATTTATTATTATTATTGTAGCTCTCTCCCTTCTCCTCCTATTTTGGTTGTTTTTATATTTCATTTTACAATAGCCGGGGTAATGCGTTCCTCATGTTCCAGAGGCACTCGCTGCTTCCAGTGGGAATGGAAAATCATTGTTTCTGCTTTATTTTCCCTTTTCTTTTTGGTTTTTTTTGGGTGTTGTTTTTTTTTGTTTTTCCTCTCTCTTTTGGTACTTTTACGTTGTGGAAAATACCCCCGGCTCCCAGACGTGTGGGCCGTGCCAGTGTCTTGAAAATAATAATAACAATAATAATAATAATAAAATTAAATTAAAATCAATAATAACAACAACAATAATAACAACGATAATCATAAATTAAAGCGTTTTTAGAGCGGAGGAAGAGGGGACACAGCCACGGCTGGGGACAAACAGCCGCCGTGCCGAGGCCTCCCCGTGCCCGGAGCCGTCGGGGATGCAGAACTGACTCACGGACGTGACATTTGTGGGCTGGTGGCTGAGGCGCGGCCCCTGCCCTGCCCCGGCGCCCTCGGAGCTCCCAGGGGAGCAGGGCCGGCCCTGGGCACGAGCCAGGCACAAGCGCTGGCCTCCAAAAATAGGGTTTATATCCCCAAAATAGGCTTTATATCCTCAAAAAATAGGGTTTATATCCCCAAAATAGGATTTAAATCCCCAAAATCATTGACTGGAGGCAAATCTGTTTCTGTCTCCTCCTAATACTTCACTGGATGCGAATCCAATCCGTGCCAGCGGGGCCTGGTGCCTCTGTCCTTCACCCACCCCACTGGAAAGCCGAAAAACCCCTTTCCTACATTAAAAAAAAAAAAAATCCCCTTTTCCAACCCAACCTTTGTGGGGTTTTTTTTGGTTTCACGCCTTAAATCTTGGCACGAAGAGCCCCCGCTCGGCTCGGACGTGCCCGGAGGAGCCGGGCCGGGGCCGGGGCCGCGTCCCCCCCGAGCCCCGAGGAGCTGGCACGGGCACCCCGGGGTCAGGAGGAGCCGCACGGAGCTCCCCAAAGACAGCGAGGGTTTCTCGCCCTAATCCCAACCAAATGTTTCCCGGTTTTGGCCCCGCTCCAGCCTTGGTGCAGTGGTTTAATCCTCCCCCGTTCGGCGAAGAGCGCCGGCTGAGACGGGAGATGTTTATTGCTTTTATGGGTTCCTATTTGTGTGGAAATCGCAGGCGGGACGTGAGATTTCTGCTGCTCGCCGGCTTTTTATTTTTAAACAAGCAGCTTCAGCCCCGACGTTTCTTCATCTGGCTCAGGGAGGGAGAAGGAGAGATTCAAAAGGGGCCTGCAAATGGTTTTTATAAACTTCTCTTCTTTCCTTGCCATGGGACTGCCTTTAATTAAGCGCAGGGAGTACAAAGGACACGTCTGGGATGGCACCGGCTCCGAGCAGAGGGCAGGGACAGGGACGTGGTGCTCCAGGATGGGCTTGGGAAAGCCAGGCTGGATTCACTCTCCCCTTTCCCCCATCTTATCCCATCCCCATCTCATCCACGACTCCATTCCCACCCCTGGAATGTCCCAGGCCAGGCTGGACAGGGCTGGGAGCAGCCTGGGACAGCGGGAGGTGTCCCTGCCGTGGCAGGGGTGGCACTGGATGAGCTTTAAGTCCCTCCCAACCCAAACCATTCCATGATTCCGTGCTCCCACTACATCCCTGCTTCCTCCTGCTGCCTCTCCAACACCTCCTGCCCAGAAGAAAACTCAGAGGTGGCCACCAAGCCAGCTCAAAGGACACAGAACCTTCTGCATCCTCAAAGCCAGGCCCAGATCTGCCCCGCGGGGCCGGTTTCTGGGTGTCCTGCTGTGCTCTGCCCTTTGGGGGCATCCCTGGCCCCCCTGCCCTGCCCTGCCGGGGACCAAGGCCCCTCCCAGCCCCTCACGGCCCCCGTCAGCTCCGGCTTTTCTCCTGGCCCACCCCAGGGAGGGAAAAGGCCGAGGTTTCCAGAGCTCTTCCCGACACCTTGGCGAGCACCCAGCTGCTCCCCGCACCCCCCAGCCCAGCTCCCCCCGGCTGCAGGGACATCCCAGGAGAGGACGGGGGCTGTGGAATGAGGGCAGCTGCAGTCCTGGGGGTGGGAGACCCTGCTGGGAGCTGGGGCTGAGCAGGGCAGGAATTTGGGGACAAGTGACCGACTCTGACAGGAGGTTTGCCCATCTCATGAGGGATGAGAGCATCGTGTTCAGGGTGTGAGGGGACACCAGGAAGAGCAGGCTGGGCAGATTCCTCTCCCGAAGGAGTTATAAATTCAGCAAAAACGCACAGCTGTGTGTTTGGGCATTTAGAGCATCACAGAAAGTCAATATATAAAATATTAAACTTTGAGGGCAGCCCCGACCTCCCCCGGCTCTTCTCCCCTTCCCTGGCGCAGCACCTGGGGCTCATCCAACGCACCTGGATCAGCCCAAACCCGTCCCAGCACAGCCCTGACCCTTCCCAAGGCTGCGGCTGCACGGAAACGGGAAAAATCAAACGTGAGCAAACCACGCCAGACCTGGAGAACCACAGCAGAAACCCAGGAGAGGAGAGAAGAGAAGCACCAGCAAAGCTCTGGCTGCTGGTTTGGTCCCTCACCCAAAAAATTCACTCAAATTAATACAACCCCAAAAAAACCCCTCAAATTAATACAAAAACCCCAAAGATGTTTCCTGTGAAAGAGCCGGGCCGGACTCACCGTGCAGGAAGGAGGAGGAGAAGGTGGCCAAGGACTCGAAGATGCTGTTGGATCCCATCCTCTGGGTCCTGCAGGGGGAGGAGGAGGAGGAGGAGGAAGAGGAGAAGGAGGAAGAGGAGGAAGAGGAAGCCCAGGTAGCCCGGGCTGCTGGAGGTTCTGCGGTTGGCACGGCACAGCCCCGGCTCGGCGGCGTCACCTGACCCGCGGCGTCAACGGGGCCTCGGTGGGGCTGTGGCTTCGGGGTGCTGGGCTTTGGGGTTCTTTCTTCCTGCACATCTTCTTCTAAGTGATCGTTTTATGGTTTGTAGCCGGGAGGGCTCGCTGGGACTCGGGGCTGTGGGCGGCAGACGGGAGCGGAGGGGGCGTTTCTCCCTAATTAATGAATTTGTTGCCTTACAACAAACGAGGCAGAGAGCCCGCAGATCCCTTAATTGGGTGATTGAAGTAATAACCCGTTTACAGGCCGTGGTTTTCTCCCTTTTCCCCCCCACATTCGCCACTTGTCTGGAGCCTCCCAGCTGGGAACGGGGTCTGTGCGCCGAGACTGCTTCCATATGTGGGGATGGAGGGTTCCTCTTCCCCGGGATTTGGTGGGAATTAGGATTAAGCAAAAAATAGGAAGCACATGCAGCAGAACAAACAGCTCTGGCTGCAGGGAGGGGAGCAGGGAAGGTGGAGAGGGATGGAGAGGAAGAGGAGGAGGAGGAGGAAGGCAGCGGGTACAGCTGAGCTCCTGCTCTGCACAAATGACAGAAGATCATCTTCAAATATATTTTTTAAGTAATAAAACCGATCTGTAATGAAGTAGTGAAGGAATAAAGCCACAGAACAGGCACAGCAGATTTCCAGGAGCACCTAAAGATGCCAGGGCAGGACCCTCTGCCCGAGCCACGAGGCCACAAAGCGACATCCCCGCCCCAGCGCCGGGCCCGGCGTGCCCGGGGCCATGGGAAAGCAGGCATGTGATCCCTGTGATCCCTGTGAACCCTGCGAACCCTGCATCCCCACGGCCACGACCCAGGAACAGCTCCCGGCTGTGTCCGAGCCTCTGCCAGCCCTCCCGGCCGGCGCCAGGCCGCTCTGGGAACGCCGGGGCCGGGCACAAAGCCGGCGTTGTGACCCCGCTGCCTCCAGAGCCTGGAGCAGGGATTGGCCACGGGATCGCTCCCATCCGTCCATCCCTGCATCCATTCATCCATCCCTGCATCCATCCATCCGTCCATCCCTGCATCCATTCATCCATCCATCCCTGCATCCATCCCTGCATCCATTCATCCATCCTTCCCTCCATCCCTGCATCCATCCAACCCTGCATCCATCCCTGCATCCATTCATCCATCCATCCATCCATCCCTGCATCCATTCATCCATCCCTGCATCCATCCATCCATCCCTGCATGCATTCATCCGTCTGTCCATCCATCCCTGCATCCATTCATCCATCCATCCATTCATCCTTCCCTCCATCCCTGCATCCATCCCTCCATCCATCCATCCCTGCATCCATCCCTGCATCCATCCATCCATCCATCCATCCATCCCTCCATCCATCCATCCCTCCATCCATCCATCCATCCATCCATCCATCCATCCCTCCATCCATCCATCCCTCCATCCCTCCATCCATCCATCCATCCCTGCATCCATCCATNGCCTCATTTCCCCCCACAGCCCAGGGAAAAGGGGGAGCAGCCGGGGCTGGGAGCTGTGGGTGCCTCTGCAGGATCTGGTGCCCAGGTCCTGGAGGTGTTGGAGCTGGGAACCGATGGAAGTCAGGGAAATGGAGCTGCAGTTCTGCCGGAGGTGCTGCCCAGGAGCAGCTGGGGAGGTGGAGGCTGGGGGACTCCGCGGTGGCTCTGGGGAATTGCCCAGAGGAGTGACCATGGCTGTGGGAAAAGGGGAAAAAAGGTAAAAATGAAAAAAACCCCGAATTCGGAGGTGACAAAGCATCAGAAGCACCTTGGTGACACGTTTGGACATCTCCAGAGCCTGGTGGGGTGCTGGGGACAGAGGCGTGGGCAGAGCAGGAGGATGGTCCGTGGGAGCCCAGGGAGGGCTGGGGTGGCAGCGGGGCCGTGGGACAGCGAGCAGCTCCTTGGGGCAGCTGGCATCGCCCACCCCAGAGCCCTGCAGGCTCCTGGCGGTCCCGGGGCGCGGTGGGGGGAGGGACGGGCACCCCCAGAGCGGGAGCTGGGCCGGGAGGGACGAGCCCAGGGCCGGGGCAGCGCCAGGCCGGGTCACGCCACAGTCACACGGGCAGGGCGCTCACGCCGGTGCCCTGTGCCCGACCCGGCAGTCACGGGCACAGCGGGCAGGGCTGGCGGTGACCCGCGGTGACAGCTGTGCCCAGGCACCCCCGGGGTTCGGCGGCTTTGGGGCAGTTCCCAGCCCTGAGGGGCCGGGAGGTGCCCACGGGGCTGGAGCCGCTTCCAGCCGCACGGAGGGAAAGTCTGAAAATCCCCCGAACCTCCATTCATGCACGGAGCACGAGGAAATTCGCTTCCCTTTTTGGGGTTAAACTCTCCTGAAACAGCCCGGGGAGCAGCCAGCCACGGCCCCCCCCGGCTCAGCCGCCGCTCTCGGGCAAAAACAAACAACGATTTATGGCAGAAAAGGGGAATTTGTGTCTGGGCTGAGGTCTCGCAGCGTGCACGCTCCAAGGAGAGCTTCCTGCAGAAGCTGGGATGTTCCTGGTGGTGTCACTCCGAGGAGGATTTGTGTAAAACACAAAAATAACGGGCCTGGATTGCAGAGGAAAGGTGGGAATTGCACCTCCTGAGCAGGAATTTCTCATCCCGCTCCTGCTGCTTGAAGGGTCTGATCCATGGGGCTCGTCGTCCTTTTCCATTTTAAAATCCGGATCAGAAGGCTGGGAAAAGTTTTGATGTGTGGTCACAAAATACTAGAAAATATTATTTCATATACTCATATGTTTATTATTAATCATCAGCATTATTATTTAATTATATTTTTATTATTTAATTATAATTTAATTTATTCCGGGTAATGATTTATTTATAATTTATTAATAGTAATTTTAAAAATTTTATTATTATTATTATTATTATTATTATTATTATTATTATTGTCATGGAATTGTGGAAGAGAGACCTTCACTCACCCAGAGCCTTCCTATTGTGCTTCAATACATAAATACAGGCATTCATGAGGATATACAAAAATATATAAATATATAAATATATGTATTTGAAATTATTTTTAATTCAGTGGAATTACTGCCTGCCCTTCACAGAGCATCTCACACTGGAGGTGTCTCCATCGAGAAGATTCACATCTTTTTTCATCAAAAACCTTTCGCTTGAAACTGCTCGTTTTTGAAAAAAAAAAAAAAAAGCCTAAATTGGAGCTTGGCTCAGATTCAGCTTTTTTTCCACGAAAACCTCATTTTCCCCACCCATTTCTTTCGCTTTTTACTAGAAAGCTTCGCCTCTGTTCTTAACCGGGGTTGTTCGCGTCCCCGAGGGTTTGGCGTCACCTCGGACTCGCCCCTTCCCCGCCGGGCTGGGTTCGTGCTGGGCCCGGTCCGAGGGGGCTTTTCCCACCCGAGCAACTCCGCGGTCCCACCCCAAAAACGGGAGCGGGGCTGGGAGCGCCCCGAGGAACTCCCGACCCTCCCCGGGTCAGCCCGGCCCCACGAGAGGCTTCGCTCCCCGGGAAGGGCCGGGGGTCCCTCTGGAGGGCTCGGGGAGATCCCCAGAAAGGTCTGAAGGTCCTTGTGAAGGGCTGGGGGTTCCCAAAAAGGGCTGAGGGGTCCCTCTGAACTTTTGGGGGTCCCTCTGAAGTTCTGGATGTCCCCATGAAGGTCTGAAGGTCCTGAGAAGGGCTGGGGGCCCCTCTGAAGTTCTGGGGGTCCCCATGAAGGTCCGGGGGTCCCTGCGAAGGGCTCTGGTGATGGCTCCGGGGTCACGCCCCACTTTTACCTTTCAAACCCAAGACGAGAAGCGGCAGCGCTGGGGGCAGGAGGGACAGGAGGGGCAGGAGGGGCAGGAGGGGCAGGAGGGGCAGGAGG
>VXAZ01007221.1:316079-351128 GCA_013399875.1 Gymnorhina tibicen
TTTATTCGGTGACGCTTTCCTAGCAAGAGCCCGGCCGGGTCACCGTGAGCCCCGCGGCGGAAGCAGCGCTTGTCACGAAGGCGGCAGCAGGTGCCACCAGGCAGGGCTTGGCTACCCAGAGCCCCGGCTTGGCCAGCAAACCTCGGGCCAGCACCCGCGGGCCCCTCCGGAGGGGTTCGGCGCCGGGAAAAAATTCCCCTGTGGGGTTTGGTTATTTTTTAAATTTTTTTAAATGTTTTGGGGGGGTGTTGGGGGAAAGGGGAAGGCGCGCGGGAGAGGAAGAGGATGGGGGGAAGCGCTGCTCGGTCCGGCCGCGGCTCGGGGCTCTATTTAAAGCGCAGACCGTGGGAACCTCCTGCAGACGTGCGGTTTTGTCTCTCTGAGCGCGGGGACTCGCTCGTGTCTTCGCTGCCGCCGGGTGAGTCACAGGCGCGGCAAGACAAGGGAGGAAAAGGAAGAAACCAGAACAAAAAAAAATTTTAAAAAATAAAATCGAATTTTAAAAAAAAAGCGCCCAACGCCGGCCCCCGGCAGCGGGAATTGGTGCCGCTGCCTCCCCGGCCCCGCAGCGCATCAGGGGCAGAGCTTTTCACAGGGTAAAGCTCCAAAAAGGGCTTTTTTTTCCTCCTCTTCGAACAGAAAAAAATGTCCCCTGCCTAATAAAAAAAAACAAAACCAACCCAAAGAAATCCCAAAGCTCTTCTCTGAAATGGGATCCCCCGGGAGGGGCTGCAGGGATGCTCAGGGCACCTCTGACCCCGCGGGGACACTTGGGTGGCTCCGGGACCCCCGGGCAGCTGCAGGGGTCGAGAACCCCATCCCCAGGGGGGGCCTGGAGGGCCCAGCCAGCAGTTGGGGTCCCCCCAAACCAGGAGGGTCCCAGGTGACCCTGGAGGAGCAAAACTCTGTCCCTGACCCCACGGATTGGACGAGGGGAGGGGGAAATGCACATCCAGGGCTCCCAAAGACCTTTTTCCTTCAAGGCTCACACGTTTCCCTGCAGAGGGGTCCAGCAGCGAGGGAAACTGAGGCACAGCCCACGGAACCTTCCCAGTCCCCCCCGCAGGCGGCTCTCAGGCTCCAGGTGGAGCCACCCAGGCCGCTGGAGCGGCATTTTTTGGGAGTGAAAATGCCCCTTTCTGGCTCTCTCGATGGCGCCAGGGGTGAGGCGTGAGACCCTCGGAGCTCCTGTCCCCCCCGCCGGGGCGAGGAGCCCCAGCAGGAGCGGGGGGTGGCTCTTCCTGGGGACAGCGTCAGCACAAAGCCACCCACGGGGACTCCGGCGGGCGCTGCTGACGCAGCCGGGGGCACAGGAGGGGCTGAGGGGGCTCACACCTCCCCCCCAGGCTCCCCCTGAAACCAAACCGCTCCGGATTCAAACGCTGAATTCTCGTAATTTGCTCTGAATCAGTTGGGAAGGGCCACGCTCGCAGGTGACTCAAGTATGGGGGGGAAAAAACCCTAAAAATAAATCCCAGGGCCACGTTTCACTCGTGTTCGGGGGGCACCGGGGCAGGCTGGTGTGGGGGACACTGGTGGCAGCGGGTGACACCAGCAGCGAGCCAGGGCCGGGGCAGCGAACCGGCTCCTCTGGAAGGAAAAATCCACCCCGAATCCAGTTTGTCCCAGTTCCTGAGCGATTTTGAGAACTGCGAGAGCGCGCATCAAGGATGCAAACCTAAAAAGCAGATCAGAAAGGGAGAAAAAAAAAAATGACGGCGAGGTTTGGCTCTGGGCTGGGAGGAAACGCTTCGTTTCAGGCACCGACTTTTCTAAGGTTTCAGGGTAGAAAGTAACAACTTTGAGCGCTGGAGCGACTTCCCCCGCGCCGTCCCGACAGCCTGAAGGGAAATCCGAACTCTCACCACCGCCCTGTGGGGCTGGACCCGCGCATCCCCCTCGGCGCGGGCCGCCCTGGGGAGCCGAGGGGACCCCGGGGACAGCGGCAGGGGGAAAGCGGGGCCGGGGACGGCGGCTCCGGCTCTGCACCTCTCGGAAGGATCCGAAACCCGGCGGCCGCAGCCGCTGCTGAACTTCGCAGGAACCCTGCGGTGACACAGGCAGGGCCCAGAGCCCCTTATCAGTGACCCAGATAAGAGATGTGAAACCGGCCCGGCGCGGGGACCCCGCTCGGCCCGGGACACGGCCCCCGCCAGGGCCGAGGGCTGCGGAGAGCCCCCGCCCGCACTCGGGGCGCCCCTCCGGGGTCACAGCGGTGCGGGGGAGCCGGAGCGCTGCGGACACGGCTTTGCCCCGTTTGTGGCCCCGAAAGCGGCGGGGGCTCGCTGCGGGCAGCGCAGGGAGGGGTGAAGGGCTCCGGCTGGGTCCCCTCCCACCCCAGCACCCCCTGCTCTGTCCCGGGGCCCGGGGGAAACCCCAGAAGGGCGTTTTACCCCCCAAACTCGAGCAGACAGAGCCGCCGCGTGAAATCATCACATCCCGGAGTCCCGAAATCGCCGTTTTTCCCGGCGGGGCTGCAGACGCGACCCCGGCGGCCCCGAGCGCTCCCCGAGCAGAAGTTTGAGCCGTTCTGGGGAAGTCGCCCGTGGGTAGGGGATGGTTTGAGCCCCCCGAGGGCTGGAGGGAAGGAGATGTGGCTGCCGGTGACCATTCCCCCCCCGCCACCTGCAGCTCTCCGGGGCTCGAATAAAAACCGGCGCTGCCAACCCCGCTGGGGTTTTCCTTTCCGGAGAGGGTTTGTGCTGAGTTACCGACACCCAGAGCTGCGCTCCTGCCTTCTCCTGAGCCTGGAGGGGGCAGGGGTTGCAGTGGGGATGGCAGCCCGGGGCTTTTCCCTTATTTCCCAGGTGGGCACGGTCCCAGACCCCCATGGATGCGGTCCCAGACCCCCACAGAACTCGGAGAGCTCCACTGCAGAGCCTCAAAATGCAGGTCCGGGGTGTTGGACCGGCCTAAAAGGAGAGAGGGAGGAACGAACCCCAAATCAGCACCGGCTTTACAGGAAAAAGCGAAAGGAGAAAACGTCACGAAATAGAAAAATAAAATCCCAACAGACGAAACTCGGCAAAATGAGAGGTTTTGGTGGTTTCCCAAAGCAAGCGGCTGGGCAAGCCGGGTCTCTCTGCTCCTCCCGTGGCGCCCGCACATCCCAGGGCTTCATCCCCATCCCTGGAGTCAGGAGGGATCAGGACGGGGCACCCGGGCCTGCCTCTGCTGCCACTCCCCCCTCAGCCGCATCACAGCGAGGACAAAACTGCAGCTTCCCGAGCCCAAAGCGCGACAGATCCTGTCCCCGGTCTCCTCTCATGGGGCGGATCGCAGTCAGGGGCTGTGGATCTCCGAGGTTTTTCCCCCCAGCCCGCCCCGAGCGAGGCTGCAGCCGCAGGAATCCCATAAACACTTCCAGCCGCGGCCGGAGCCTTTCCTCGATCGCCAGCCCCACACTTTTCATTAGGAATTACTTATTAAACAGCGAGCAAACCTCCCGAGGTAGCGAGGGCTTTGTGGAGTGGTCGGGAGCGAGCTGCAGCCGCTGCTCCGTGGGCTCCGGGCTTCCTCAGCCAGGGGCTCTCGTGCCAATTGTAATTAAACGTTCAGAGCCTTAAAATCCAGCACAGCAAAGATCCGGGGAAGGGATCAGGGAATGCTCCTGTGAGCGGTTTGTGCCCCGCTGCTGAAAACACCTTCCCATGGGTTGGGCTACTGGGAAATTGGACCAGTTCTCCGGTTTTCCACCTTTTGCTTCCTCAGTGGCCCTGCCCAGCGCAGCTGTGGCTGCCCCTGGATCCCTGGATGTGTCCAAGGCCAGGCTGGACGGGGCTTGGAGCAACCTGGGACAGTGGAAGGTGTCCCTGCCCATGACAGGGGTGGATTGGGATGATCTTTAGGGACCCTTCCCGCCCAAACCATTCCATGGTGTGGTTCCGATAATCCCATAAATTCCAGCTGAGTGAGTTAAGTGCAAATTGATGCTCAGTTTGGTACCTTGCTCTGATATTTTGTTCTGCCCAAGAAAGAGAGACCCAGGGGGTTTGTGACGCGTTTAAAGGCAGGGAAGGGAATGAATCCTTCCCTGATGGAGCTGTAGCACGGTGTGGAAATGACCCCAAACCGACCCGAAACTTCTCCCAGTGCATCCCAGACCTGGCTAAAACCCCCCAAGTCCACCGCTCACCCCAAAGGACAAACCTCCAGCGGAAAGACCAATTAACGGGAGCCTTTCTCCCCGTGCCAGCAATCCCAGCCCCAGGAAGGAGAAACCACAGCGCCGTTATTTCACTTTGGTCAGCGGGGCTGAGCTTTCCCACCTTGACTCCCTCCTGCCACGAGTAATTCCCCCCAAAGCCTCGCCCCGATGCCGCTGCGGTGCCGCTGCGGCCGAGTGAAGGATGGGGAGGTCACAGCGGCCGCGCCTTCCCCGGGACGGGGTTTCATCAGACGGGAGTGACCACAGGGTCCGGGAGCAGCCCGGCAGCGCTGCCCGCTAATGGCTCTGGCGTGCTCCGGGTGCTGCCGCAATTTCCCCTCCTCGGCGCTGGGATTTGTCCGCCCCGCTCCTTCCTCGGGGCTGCGGGGAGGTGCGGGCCTCTGGTGGAAATCCGGCTTTGCCCGAGTCTTCGGGATTCCCGCGGCCCGGAGGAGGACGCGGCCCCGCTCTGGAGGTCGCTCGGTGCGCGGTGACGCCGCTCGGCAGCACCACCCGCCCCCGGTGTCCCCGAGCCCGTTCCACCGCCGGGGAAACTGAGGCGCGGGCAGGGAATCGCCCGAGGTCGCCTCACGGCGTGACCCGCACCCGGGGAAACACAAAAAACTGGCAAAACGCACCAAAAAGGGGGAAAGCGGGGCTGCTCTTGAGGAAAAGAAAGCTTTTCAACACCCCAAGAGGTCCCTCCAAAGCGCAGGTGAGGCAGGAAAAGCCCTTTCGGAGCTGGAAACCAGGTGACGGGGTAACTTTGGGATCCCCACACCCCCGCCCCACACCCCGAGCCCCACCAGAGGCCGCAGGGAGCTCGTCCCCACGGGGCTGGCTTCGCTCTAACCGAGCCCCATCCCTGCCTCGCTGTTCTCTCCCTAAACCTTGCATTACATCGCGAGTCTCTCTGCAGGGGAGGCCCGGCTGCGGTTTCAGGGCATTTTCTGTTTAACTTGCATTAAAGTGTAGCAGAGTTACAAGTGCATTAGCGGTCCTGCTCCCAAATTGCTGCCGTAACCTCTGCCCCCGGCCAATCCATCTCGCTGACACCCATTAAAATGAGCTCATGGTGCCGTTTTTATGGCCGGATTAAGTGGGGGATCTGCAGCCCGCGCGGTTGGGCGAGGGCGTCGCGCTGCTAATGATCCCTTTATTGATCTTTAATGATTTCCTACATTAGGACGAGCAGCATTAGCCCCGGCAGCGCGCTCCGGGACGCGGCGGCTGAGTGATTTCACTGCAGCGAGCCGCGATCGCGCAGCTGCACCTTCCCCCTCCGCGCCCAGGAGCGGGGAGAGGGCAGAGCTGTGCTCCCCGGGAGAGGACGGGGCGCTGCTCCCAGCCTCTCCCTCGGCTCGGCACCGGGAGTTGTATCCCCGAAATGCCGGTTCCGAGGTTCTGAGGTGAGGGAGCTCCGCTCCTGCCCAGCTGAGCATCACCGGGGCTCAGCCAGCTTGGCTACAAGCCCCTCCCCGAGGTTGCCACCAGCACGTCAGCGATGGGGAGGGCCCCGGGATGTCACCTGAGGATGTCACCGGTCCTGGAGAACAGGGCCGGAAGGGCACGGGGAGGTCAGCAGGGGCTGCTTTGGGGATCGTGATGAGGTGTCCTAATGATGCTTCCATGCCACCACCCCGCAGAGGTTGTGGGGAACCTCCTGCGCCTGCTGCAGGGACCTGGGGCTTTCATGTGGCTCCTCTGAGTGTCCTAAAATCTCCAGGCCCCCGAGGAGCCACCGCAGCCAGGGCCCTCCCCGAGCTGCACCAAGGAGCTGCAGGCTTCACTGGGTGATCTCAGCGCTACAAAGAGTCCTAGAAAAACCCTTTTTCCAAGCCCTGGGACAGATGAGCGGCCTAAACAAATGAGGCTGCTCGGAGGAGGCCGGGTTAGAAGCCAAAAAAAGACAAACGGTGGCTCTAAACAAATAAACAAAGTCAAGCAAGAGCTCGTTTGCATCGCTGAGCCCTCAGCCCGACCACAGAGGATATTCTGGGCTGACAGCACAGACAGCGTCTGACACCTGCACTGAGCCCTCTCCCCGCGCCCCAAACACCCCAAATTATCCCCAAAATCTTGCCCAGGGCCGTCCCCACCCCGATGCCGTGGCACAGAGGGTGCAGTCGATGCTTTAATTATTATTTGCCCGCGTTTGCCCCGTGCCAGGCTGAGCTGCTGGCCCAGGGCTGCTCTCGGTGAGGGGTTTCACTGTGACCCCAAAGAGAGCATCACCTGAGATCTCAGCAGTGGTTCAGGTTCTGTGGCCCAGGCAGAGTGGAAGAAGGAGGGAAAAGCCTCAGCTGTGCTAAGGAGAGCAGCCTCTGCTTGGTTCATTTATTTAATTAATTAATTAATTTTAATTTTCCGGCTGATTTTTTTTCGTTTCAGGCCACCCCCCGTGGCTCAGAGTGCAGGGCGGCAGTGCGGCCTCAGGGAGAGAAAATGGGTTTTCCACAGAGCGGAACCAGAGTGCAAGGCGAGAAAATAAACAAACAAACCTCCCTGGAAAAGAGCACCCGGGCACGGCACAGGCTCGGCGGGGACCGGGCACTGCCAGCAGGAAAACAGCCCTGAACCCCAAAGAGATCCCACGGAGAGCTGGGAGCAGGGCTGGGATCCCGGTTCCGTGGGGTGCAGCCCCAGCCTTCCCCGTGCAGACACCCCCTGTCCCTCCGGGAGCCTCTTCCAGCCCGGAACCCCCCGTGGATCAGAGGAAGCGACTCCCGGAGCTCTGTGCCCTCCCAGCACGGAACCCGGGAGAGGCTCTGTGCCTCCCGTGGGCCGGGCGGAGACCCAGTCCCGGGGGTTTTCATCCCATTCCCGTGGGGTTCTCTTCCCCTGGGGCACCCATCCCCAGGGGGTTCCCATTCCCATCCCCTGAAGCACCGGTTCTCATGGGGTCCCCGTCCCCTGGGGTTCCCATTCCCATCCCTGGGCACCCTCTCCCCGCTCACCCGGCCCCCCCAGCCGAGCGTGGGGCTTTGTCTCCCTCTAGTGCACGTCGCTCCAGAGCCGCTGGACAGCGGGAAGTGCCGGACAGGGCACCCCGGACACCCCCGGCCTCGGGACTCGCCCACCCGGCGGTGGCTGCACCCACCCCGCCCCGGCCCCTCCAGTTCCCCGGAGCGGAGCCGCAGCAGCGGGACAGCCCCGCTCGCTCCTCCCGCAGCGTGTCCGGGTGTCCTGGCACGGGGAATGGTGTCCGAGCGGAGCCTGCCCCCTCCTGAGGGCACGGCTCGGGCACAGCACCCCGAGAAGCCGCCCCCCCGCAGCAGCACCCGGGGTTTGTCCCCCCCAGTGTCACAACCCCTCCCACCCCGTCCGGCTCCCAGCGTGTCCCGTCCCACCAGCATCCTGGCAGAGGCACCGATCGTCCCTGCCCGGCAGCGCCCGGTCCCCCGAAATATCCATTATTCATCTATTTGTCTATTATTCATTTATTCGCTGGGAATCTGGAGGCAGTCGCGGAGGCACTCCCGCTCCTTCTGCCGCGAAAGCATTTCTGAGCCTCCTCCCTGCCAACACCAACTTGTCTCCCTCGCTTCAAATACATTAATGAGCCATTACAGGGCCGGGCTCTGCCGCCCCGCTCGGGCCCGGGAGCGCCTTCGGAGATTCTGAGATTGATACGAGCAACGGGGGCTCGTTAATGCGCTCGTTAATGAGGGGTGGCCTGGGTGAGGGACGCGGCCTTTTCCACTCCCGGCTCCCCCGGGGCCTCGGCCACGGGAGACGCGAACGCCTAAAAACAGTGAGAGAGTGACGGGGACAGAGGGACAGAGGGACAGAGGGACAGAGGGACGGTGACAGAGTGACGGTGACAGAGGGACAGAGGGACAGAGGGACAGTGNGATGAGCGTGAAGAACCACCAGACACCTCCGACAATGCGACCTGAGAGGGATCTAAACATGAATAAGATAATGCACATTTTCCTGTCTCTTGAGCCATGAAGAGAGAGAGAGAGAGAGACAGTGACGGAGACAGAGGGACAGTGACAGGGACAGAGGGACAGAGGGACAGAGGGACAGAGGGACAGAGGGACAGTGACAGAGACAGAGGGAGAGTGACAGGCCAGGCTGTGCCAGGGAGGGCCGGGAGAAGCCACCGGCACCACAGAGCTGAGCCAAGGGGTGACCCTGGCCTGGGAACCCTGGCACAGTGAGGCAGCGCCCAGTTGGCACCAGCCCTGCCAGGATGGGCCACAGCCCAAACCCCGAGCCCCGTTTGGGACAGGGAAGGCACCGGAGCAGGGACGGGGTCCTGGCAGCCTCCCAGCCGTGGTGGCCCCTCACTTCTCCTTTCCCGTTGCCAGCAGCGGTCACCCCAGGGCCTTTCCCCGCTTCCCCCTCTGCAGGTGTCACCGCCCGACGGCCCCGCAGGGAGGGGGAGCGCGGCTGGCACGGCCCCTCTGCAAAGGGCTCCTCCCTCACCCTGGCACCCCCCGGGGCTGCCCAGCGGGGCAAGGCCACCACGGGACCACCGGGAGCCCAAATCCCATCCTCGGCCGCCGGCACCGCTGCACGGAGCACAGGGGAACCCCCGGGGGCCGTGCTTGGGGACAGAGCCAGGCGAGGCGGTTCACCAACATCCTGCTTCTGCTTTAGCTCCTCTCCCACTTCCATGAGCAGCCTCCTCCCCGTCTCTGGCCTGGCAAGAGCCTCGTCCCCACAGCTGGTGCCTCCTCCAGGAGCACGGGTCAGCTCTGAGCATCCCCCGGCCCTGGGGACAGCCAGGAGGAGAAAGGGAAGCAGGGAAGGCGATGGAAATGAGGGCTTGACCCAGGCCGTGACAGCAGCTGGAGGTTTTCCATCTCTCCCAAAGGGTGCAGGTTGATCCTCCAAATATCCCTTTATCCTCCTCCTCCTCCTCCTTGGTCTCTGCAGGGGCTGGAGGCTGCCCCAGTGGACACCCACAGCGGGCAGGAGGCCTCTGGCCAGCCAGGACCAGGCAGAAAATGTCAATTATTGCATTAGTGAAACACGTTTACCACAAAAACAAAACAAATCCCAAAAACACTCTCGGCCAGAAATGAAAACAACCCCAAACCCCCCAAAACTGCAACAGCATTATGGAAAAAATAAAGTTATCCCTGGCTGCCAACATTCAGGCTCCCAAGCAAGGCCTTTCAGAGGTAATTTGGGCTGTAATTAACATCTCTGGGCTAATGGATCCGGGCTGCAGGGATAAAGGGCTGCATTGTTCCCAGCCCTCGCTCTGGCCGCGTCCGTCCCGGGAAATCTCCGCTTTCATCTGCCACGAGCGCCGGCCCAGCTGCTCTGCCCAGGAAATTAAAACTGCTCCCCACAGGAAAGGCTCGGCCTCTGCGGGTTTGTCCGGGTTACGGGCTGGGCTGGATCCCCCACTCAGATCTCTCGGATTTGTGGGCTTGGGAAAGGCACCGAGTGCAGCCTCGGGCAGCCGGGCACGGGGCAGGGGGCAGGGCACGGAGGGGATGCCAGGGAGGAGGGACAGGGACACCCAGGGAGGAGGGAGAGATAGAAATGCCCAGGGAAAGGGACAGGGACACCCAGGGAGAGGGATGGAAATGCCCAGGAGAAAGGATGGGGACACCCAGGGAGAAGAGATGAAGATACCTGTGGAGAAAGGATGGGGATGCCCAGAAGGGACAGGGACACCCAGGGACAGGGGATGGGGATGCCCAGAAGGGACAGGGACACCCAGGGAGAAGAGATGAAGATACCTGTGGAGAAAGGATGGGGATGCCCAGAAGGCACAGGGACACCCAGGGAGAAGGGGTGGGGATGCCCAGAAGGGACAGGGACACCCAGGGAGAAGGGGTGGGGATGCCCAGAAGGGACAGGGACACCCAGGGACAAGGGATGAACCCTCCAGCACCAGAGGAGCGACAGCCCCTGGCAGGAGAGAGGAAACCCCAACGTGCAGCTCATCCCTGCCTCAAACCCTCCCGAGTGTTTTGTAGCCTCCCACGTGAGGGTTTCCCTCTGTGAATTTCCCTGCTGGAGCATCCGTCAGGATTTGGGAACAGAGAGAGTAGACAGGACCCTGCACCAGCCTCCAGCATCTGGCGTTTTCTTTGCAAAGCGAAAAATCAACACCACATCCAAAACTTCGGGAGAATCCCACTCGGCACCCGACATTCCCTCCCAGGGACGGGGAGTTGGGAGCTGCGGGAGGGGAACGCACGGACTGGGAGAGCAGGAGGGGCTGCTTGGTCCCAGTGGGAGCCCGGAGCTCCTGCAGCAGCATCCTGGATTCCAGCAGGCTCAGAAATGCTTCAGAGATGGATTTTGCATCCATCCTTGTGGCTCCTAGAATATCTTCATAAGCCACAATGTGCCCTTAATCCCACAACAAAATCAAGTCAAAGAGCAATTAATATTCTGATACCTGTGGCTGGCTGAAGTGATATAGAGCTGAAGATTTCTTTTTCCATTTCACTCCAACTGTGGTTTTGTTTTTTTCCAGCCATTCTCTGGTCAGTGGTTTTAGGGGCACCAAGGTTCACTTTTGTGGGTAACCTCCACTGTTAGCTGTTGATTTAATTAACTCAGGCTCCTCTGCCTTCTTGACCATACCAACCCCAGCAGGGCCGGAGAGCAAACGCAGGATTAAGGTCGGGGGTTTGGAGCTTAATGTTTAAAAAAAAAAAAGCCCCGCGAAATTAAAAATGACGACTCTGAAGGACGGAGCTCTGCCATTCTGGGGTGGCAGCGTCGGTTGTTTGATCCTAAACTCGATTAGGAACAAACATTTGTTGCCTAAACCTGAACCAAGAGCCAAGGGATGTGTTCGGCACCCAAAACTGAAGGTGCAGCCACGGGGATGCTGAGAGAGCTCCCAGAGGCAGCACCCAAGGGCAGCTCCCGACGTTTTGCTGAGATTTCTGATTGCATCCCAAAAACAGCCCCAGGCGATATCGGAGTTTCGGGGCAGAGGAACAGCCCCGGAGCCCGGGGAGGGGACCTGTGCCACCCCAGAGCCCGGGGAGGGGACCTGTGCCACCCCGGCACCGCTGTCCCCAGGAGCTGCGGGTCCGAGCCCAGCTGGGGTCGGGAGAAGAAGATTCCGAGTCCTCCGCGTCGGGGTCAGCGGGAAAACGCCTGAAGCGGGACCGAGCAACGCTGCCCCTGCTCTGCACCCCGGGACAAACCCGGTCCCCGGTTCCGGGAGACCCCAGCAGCACCCAGGGCCGTTCCCTGAGGAGCCTCCTGACCTTCCCCGGCAGCCCCGGGTGAGCCATTGGCCCCGGGCAGAGCCTGCCTTGTTTTTAGCAACCTCGTTGAAATTTAAATTGATTTGTTATTTATCCGACTGACAACAAAGAGAGGAGAAAACAGTCCTAACGCAGCGCGCCGGGGAGATTGAATTCCTGTATCGCTGTCAGCTGCATTAACTGACTTCCTGGACCCAAATTCAATTAGGGCAGCATTCCCTAGCATTAATAAATCAATACCGATGCCATTTTGATATATTTTGAACGTCTTTCATTATACATTTCAGGGCAGGGATTAGTGCTGAACTCGAAGTTAATGGGACGTGACAGGGCGGATCAGGTTTGGGGAGGCAGAGCCCCGCGAGCCGTTGGCCGTAATTGCTTTGTGCTGCAAAAATCGGTGAAACAAAAGAGCTGCTGGACCTCCCCGGCCGGGGAATGATTCTTCAGGAGGAGGAAGAGGAGTGAAACGCCAGCTGAAAGTCTCTGGGATCACAGGAAAGGGCGTCGAGTCCCTCCCGCAGCAGATTTTGGGAGGATTCACACCTCGTGCTTGTCCCTGGAGCTGCCTTGGATTAAAGGCTCAATACACCGGAGGAGAGGAGGCTCGGGGAGACCTCCCCGCAGCCTTCCAGGCCTTGAAGGGTTTGGAAAAACCAGGGAGAGTGACTTTCCACGGGCAGAGAGTGACAGGACGGCGGCGGGGGATGGTTTTAAACTCACAGAGGAGAAATTTGGATGGGATATTGGGAAGAAATTCGTCACTAAGAGAGGGGTGGGGCCCTGGCACGGGGTGCCCAGAGCAGCTGTGGCTGCCCCTGGATCCCCGGCAGTGCCCGAGGCCAGGCTGGAGCGAGCTGGGAGAGTGGGAGGTGTCCCTGCCCGTGGCACTGGATGGATTTTAAGGTCCCTTCCCACCCAAACCGTTCTGGGATCCCATAATTCTGTGATACTGGCATTCTTAAGCCTGAACACAAAAGCCAAAATTCCAGTAGCTCAGCTGGGATTCCCTCCCCAGATCTGGTTTGGCTGCTCTGGGCAACACCCCTGGATTAAAGGTGAATTTCTGCACCTGCTCGGGGCCGGAGCCTCTCCGACCAGAGCCGACTGCGGAGGAGGGGTCGGGGTCGGGATCCCGGCCATCAATCACTCAGCCCGGGCCCTGCAAAGCTCCTCTGAAGCCTTTCCCCAGGGCGTCCCTCCCGGGCCATAAACCAGCACCTTGCAAAGCGCAGCCCACGCCTCTTAAAGGCCTTGAAAGCATCTGAACGGCCTGGAGGGAGCCATTCCTGCTGCACCGGGGGATGGATAAAGATGGAAAATAACCCCGCGGCGGCGGCGCTGCCGGGCTCGGCTCGGAGGGAGCGGAGCTGCTCGGCCCTCGGAACGGGACAGCTCCGGGTTTTGGTGCCCTACAAGTGGGCTCTGAGGTGACTTCTGGGCCGTTCCCGGTGGGATTATCGCAGATGTGTCCCCAAAAAGCCTGCGCAGGGGTCAGAGAAGGCCCTGACCCTCCACGGAAAACCTTCCTCTCCCACCCAAAAACCTTCTCCTCCGCCGAAACCTCCTTCCTCCACCAAAAACTTCCAAGCTTCAAAGCCTCAGGAAACCCCAGTGTTGCCTCTGCCAAGCCAGCCAGCCCCCCCAGTCACACTACCCCATCCATAAAATCAAAATATGCCAATAAGAGCAATTAAGAGCCAGGGTTGCCCTTTGAAAACCCAGGTGTTTCCACTCTCAGGGGCACCAGAAGCTGCAAGAGCGGAGGGTTTATGGAGATTTTCCATAGCTGACTTGGAAAAACGAAATAAATCCATGGAAGGAGCCCC
Organism: Gymnorhina tibicen; assembly: GCA_013399875.1. NCBI lineage: Eukaryota > Metazoa > Chordata > Aves > Passeriformes > Artamidae > Gymnorhina > Gymnorhina tibicen. Next base: position 329,255 of record VXAZ01007221.1, read on the forward strand.
GAGAGGGCAGGGCCAGTCCCATCCTTTGCAATTCATTAGGTCCTTCCTCCTCCCGGGCAGGTGCTGATCAAGGGAAGGGGAAGGAGGTGGAAAAAGCCGCCCCACTGTTGATCAAAACCGTTCCGATCCCGACCAAAACCAAGTGGCTCTTTTTCCAAGTGGCTTCCAAAGCCTTGTAAAGAGGCACTCGAAGGGTAACGACCCCATAAAGCTCAGCCCTGGGTGATTTGGGGGCAGCTCAGCTCAGGCCGGGCCTTCTGATGGGGCCCCCAAAGGAGCCGTGCCCCAAAAGGCGGCGCTTGGCACCCCCCAGGTGATGCCAAAAGCCAAATTCGGTTTAATCCCAGCAGGGATCCAGGTGTGGGGCAGGATCTCGCCCTCCCAGGCAGCTCCTTTTCACAGAATTATGGAATTTTTGGGGCTGGAAGGGACCTTAAAGCCCGTCCAGTCCCCAGCAGGGACACCTCCCACCATCCCATGTTGCTCCAAGCCTCATCCAACCCAACCTCTCCCAAATTCTCGCACCAGGGCTGGGCTCCCCAGAGGGCCAGAGGGGCTCTGGAGCCATTCTGACCACACCTGTGGCTTTTTCTGCCCCCTTCTGAGTGATCTGAGAGGCTTTATGGCCCCTGCAGGGGGTGGAAACTCGGCTGCTGTGGGGTTTTTATTTCACTTGGCCGCGGAGAGCAAAGCGAACAAACGAATGTTCAATTAACCCCGGGATCAGGGAGGATTTTCCACTGTGGCCACAGGCAGCAAACCCTCCTGGAAGGCTGGGCCCTGCTCCTGGAAGTGATGGCAGCAACTGAATCCGGGCTAAACAGGCCCAAAATCAGATCCAGCTCGGCACCCCAGGCTCCCCAGCGAGGGCGGTGTGGTCCCCTTGTCCACCCTGCAAGGGCCACCCAAGGGTGCACCCGGGGGCTTTCCTCGCCCGTCGTTTCCCTGCAGGGCATCCCTCACACGGCTCCAGCCCTGCCCTCCCTCTCCCAGGCACCCAAACCCGCGCCAGCAGCTCCCCCCAGCACACAGGAAGGATTTATTCTCTCTCCGGAGCTCCCCCCTGAATTTCACATCCCCAGCAGCCCCAGCCCCTCCACCTGCCTCCCCCCCGTGCGTGCCAGGTGAGACCCCAAACCCGACCGCCCCCGGGGCTGGCTCCCCCCAACTTCCCCAGTTTAACCCACGCCGGGGGAGAAGGAGAAGAAGGATCAGGAGCGGCTTTGCCCAGAGGTGTTGCACAACCCCTAAAAAAGCAGAAGCCTCGCTTGCAGAGAAACCTGCGCCGGGCAGCCCCAAACCTCGCTGCCCACAGCCCCGAGCAGGAATTTGTCCGGGGGGATCCTCCCTCCCCGCGCCGGGGATGGCTCCGGGTCTGCTCCTTGCTGAGGGCTCCTCGTCCCGCAGCCAGGGAGGGGATGCAAACCCAGGGCTGGGGAGCCGGGAGAGCCCCGCAGCTGCCCCAGAGAGGTTTGGTTTCTCCCGTTTTTAGTTAATCAAAGATGCGAAGCCCCCAGCAAAGAGAGCTGGGGCACAAAATCCCAGGTACGGGCAGGCAGACCAGCCAAATCTTCGATGACCCAACAGGGAGAGGAATAAAAGAGTGAAAATTCACCCACTCCAGAAATAGCCCGGGCAGTTCCTGAATTACCACGGCCTTAATGGAGCTGCTGCGCTGGCAGGACACCCAGAGCTGCCCCGGTCCCGCAGGGATCGATGCGGGAGAGCTCTGCCGGCCTCTCCTCCCGGGCAGCGCTCCTCGGAGGATGCCCAGGACAGCGGGGGTGGGGATCCCGCACTCCCCCTCAGCCCAGCCCCACAGCCATCCCCTAAAACCGAGGTCAGAGCGCTGCTGAGCCCAGAGCCAGCAGATCCAGTGCTGGACAGAGCAGGGAAAATCCCCCCACCTGCAATCCAGCCCCAAACCCTCCTTTTTCACCCCAAACAAAGCTCTGCCTCCCCTCCCTGGAGCCATTTTTTGAGCCTCCCAAGGCCAGACTCTTCTCGGGGCCGAGCCCCTCTCCCTTTCCCTCCTTGCCTTCACTTCAGACGTGACCTTTTGATTTCTCGGGTAGAGTGTAAATTACATGTCGCCAGCATAAAATATTAAATCCAATTTATATTTAATTATTGATGTTATTATGTATTCCATAGTAATGGCAGCAGGAAAAAAAAGACGATCTCCACCCCGCCATTAAAGAGCTCGGTTGCATTAGCAGCTTCTTGAGGTTAAGATTTCTTCCTCCGCTCCTTCTTAACCGTAAGATTGATGGGGACGGGGCATTTTGTAAATAGTCTTCCAGAAATATTTTATCTGATTATTGTACCTATAAAAGGGAGCCGGGAGGGGGAGAAGGGGCCTTTTTAAACCGCTGATCGCTCGCTCAGCTAAAGGGCAAACGGCTCCCCAGCAACCCCAGAGCAGGCCCCGCAGGCAGAGAGGGGGCCGTGGAAACCAGGCTGGGTTTAAGGAGAAAAAAAAAGCTGGTGGGGAACCACAGTGGTTTTTCCAGCTGAGATTTAACCAGTCTGTTAAACTCCAGCGTGAGGTTTTTACTAAAATATTAATCAATTCTGCTTAGCCTTGATTAAGGTAATTTTCTCCCCATTTATATTTAATGTGGGAGCCACCCGAGGTGTGCAGGGCTTGGTTGGGTTGGGTTTGTGGACACCCGGCACGGGCTGGGGGCCCAGCAGGGGCGAGCTCACCCCACCACCCCGAAGTGCCGCGAGGGAGGGAACCCCCAAACCGCCCTCGCCCCTCGCCGCAGCAGCTCCAGGTGCCCCAAAACACAGCAATAATTCCATTTATTCCGCGGTGCCCGCGCCCCTCCGGCGCCCTCAGCTCCCCGCTCAGCACGAGAAACCCGGCACTAAACCCGGCACCAAACCCGGCATCATCCCCTCGCTCGGAAACCCGAATCGATAGAGCAAATGGAGAGAATCCGACTCTAGAGCAGCCAGGAGGACGAATCCATCTGGGGACTGCCGGAGGCCGCTAAGTGCTCCGGTGTCACCGCGCTGGGTGGCACCTCCGGGACCAGCCCGGTTCCGAGGGGCAAAGTTTCTCCAGGCCCCCCCCTCTCCCCCGGGGCTGCTCCCACTGCAGAGCCCTGATCGGACAAAGAAACGGGTCCCCGAAATTCCCCCTGCTCGTCCGGGGGCTCGGAGTGTCCCGGGAGCTGCGCGGGGACACCCCAAGGCTCTGCAGGGTCCTCTCCTTTCCCTGGGCTCCCGCTCTGAAAGCCAAGCCCACTCCGTCAGCGTTTCGGAACGGAGCATTCCCGCTTCCTGGTGGGAATTAAAGGCTTTAATTTTGGGTTAGGAGTGCTCCTCAGCAGCCCGGCCCAGAAACCTCCAGCCAGGCCGAGAGAGACCCAGAGGGCAGCTTTTGCTCTCACGTGGCCCAGGAGCTGTGCGGGAATTCCAGCTGCTGCTCACCCACCCCAGGACCCCGCAGAGACCCCGAGAGCTGCTGGGCCAGGGATCCAGCGGGCCCCTCTGATCCCGCTCCGCTCCCCAGCACCCCAAATTTCCCCTCTTTGCTGCTTTGCTTTCCCCAGGGCTCCAGCACACGAGGGCCCTGAGCGTGTCTGAGATATTCCAGCATCGCAGCAGCTCCGAGGAGCAGCAGCAGCTTCCCCACCCTCGCGTTTGGCAGCAGCCCGGGAGCAGGGCCAGCCCTTCCACGGCTCCTTCGTGCTTCCAGCACCACTCGTTGCTCTTTTATCTCTTTCCCTGGTTTTTTGTTCCCCCAGCGGCAGGAACAGCAAACCCTCCGTGCCCCACGGCCAGGGCCGGCACCTCCGGAGCCGCATCCCTCCCATCCCCATCCCCATCCTCATCCTCCTCTCCCATCCCTCTCAGCCACGCTCTGTCCTGGTGTTAATTAACGCAAATTGTCCCGCTAATTACCCTCTCCGATTTCCCTCTGTGATGCCCAAACCAGCTCCAGCAGAATTCTCAACCCGGACTGCTGACCCAGCAGCAATTCCCAAATCCCGTTTGCTCCCGTCCCGACCTCTGCCTTTACTTCCTGGACATTTACGGGGGTAAACGACAGCGCAGCCCACGGTGCTTCTCAGAAATACCCAAAACCCCCCAGCAAGTGCCACACCCAGACAACAGGACCCCCGCGGGGACATCAGGGACACTAAAAATCCACAGCCTGGATCGTTTTTAACCCCATTTTTATCCCTGGAGCCCCAAATCCAGGCCGCACCGGCACATCTTACAGGTGACAAAGCGCGGCTCTCCTGTCCCCCCAGGGCTGGTGGGTGCCCGTGGGGACGCAGAGGGACAGCCACGGTGACAAACGCTGGCAGAGCCACCGCGCCGAGCTGGCGCCTCCCTGGCGGGGCACGCTTGGAAACAACAACTGGAATAAGTCTGGAATAAGCCTGGAATAAGTCTGGAATAACGCCGGAAGAAGTGCCCCGGGGAGGACGCAGTGTCCCAGCGGGATGGGGCACCGGGACAGGCGGCTCCTTCCTCTGTGACACCCAGGATGGGACGGAGCCACCCTTTTTTGGGGAGCAGCCAGGGAAGTGTCACCGCTCGGGGGGGAGCAAAGGACAAATCCCTGGGCTGGGTTTGGAAGGGAGGAGGCGAAGGCTGAACATCCAGAGGGGTAAATCCCAAATCCCCCTGCAGGGGATGAGCGCAGAGCATCCCGCTCGCTGCATCCAACCCCATCTGGGCTGCGGAGGCTCCCGGGATGGAGCCGCTTCCCCCTCTCCGCCCCCCGGGCTAATTTTACCCGCTCTGGCCGGAGCTCGCAGCCCCTGGTTCTCGTTACCCCCCCGCCGCGCTCCAGGCACGCAGCATTTTTGCAAAGTTACGGGGTAGCAGAAATATCCTTGTTTTGTTTTTTGCCTTTGGCCACTCCAAAGTTGCGCTTCCAAAGTTGGGAAAAAATTACGAAGTAGCAAGGTGGGGGGGAGGGGGGAATAAAATAAAATCAAACAAAAAGAAGCGCCCAACCCAAAGCCAGGCAACGGAGATTAGACAAAAGCATAAATAACCTCTGGGCTCTGAGGGGTTGATCGTGCTCAAGGGAGGAAGAAGGGAAAATATTCAAAATGTAAAAAATTGGAGTTCGTGCATTAAAAAAATCCCAACCCAAACAACGAAAATCTGCCCAGGCAGTGACGCCAGCCCGGCCAGCCCAGCCCTGCAGAGGGACCCGGCGGCTGCAGCTCCCCAGCCCCAGCCCCAACTGGGGGTCCTGTCCCACAGCAGGGGCCTGGCCGGGGGGAAAATGCACAATTTCCTTCTTCTTGGCACTGCTGGGACGAGAGCGAGTCCCCACCTCGGGCACTGAGACAGGGGGGGGAGGTGGGGGATGAGCTCAGTGGGGGCGATGGCCTCTGGGAGAGATGGAAAACAGCGGGGAGCAGGGAGGGCAAGGAGAAGGGAGGTGTTGGCACGGGAAGAGCGGGGCTGGCCTCAAAGGGGGCAAATGGCCCGGTCAGAACGGCTCCGACGGCTCAAGACGTGCTGGGAGCTGGCGACAGCTCCGAGCAGCACCAGGAACTGCCCCAGCCCCTGCCGAGGGCTGAGTAAACACCTCCAGGAGCCCCTGGGCTCGCAGCGGCCCCAATTTCTGCGTATTTCACATCCCGAAAGCCGCGGTCCCGAGGAGCCGCAGCAGAGGGAACCGGGAGCGGCGCTCGAGGCGCGCAGCGCAGCCCTTCCCCGAGGGATGCAGGGGATGGAGCCCAAACCGCCGCGTTCCCTGGAGCCATCCCAGCCCCGGGGACAGCCCGAGGTGGGCGCCGGGAGGAAACGGCCCCAGCGGAGGCTGAGGAAGCTGCGGGGTCGGCGCGGAGCCCTGGTTAACACATGGCCCCAGAGCGAAAGCCAAATGCAGAAGGAAGCAGAAGGTGACAGCGGAGATACCGTGACTAACGGGATCTTCCAGGGCTGCAGAGGAACTGGCTGTGCCGTGAGGCGGCCGGGGATGTGCCGGGAGCTCGGCGTGGCCCCCTGATAGCATCAAATGCCACCCAGGTGGTTCCGAGGATGACAGATAAAGGCGGCGAGCGGGAACACGTTTGCAGAAGTGACACCCGCGGGGGCTCTCGGCCAGGCCCGGCGGTTTCTCTGTTTACTCTCCCAGGGAACAGCTACACCTCAGCTCCCAGAGAATCTTCCCCAAACCCAGCCCTGGGTGAGCATCCTCCAGCCCCGTGAGCACCCATTCCTAACCCCGAGGCAGACAGAGTGTCGCTGCAGGGGCGGGTGGCATCCCCGCACCCCTAAATTCCCCCGTTCCCAAAAAAACCACCTCTCAGCCCTGTGCCCAGGTGCCTTTTCCCCCACACTGAAACACCCGAACGCTTTTCCGTCGGGGAATTATTGGCTTTGGTGCTTTACCCAGCTGGCACAAAGCAGGGGAGAGCTCAGGGGGCTCCCAAAACGAAACAGGAGCACCCCGAAATCCCCTGCCCGGCCCCCGGGGGGGTCCTGGGTGAGGGATGCTCTGGGCTGCAGCATCTCCCACGGGACAGCCGAGATGGAGCGCGGCTCCAGGCAGGGCTAAACTCGAATTCCCCCCGGGACCTGAGCATCCCCGCGCAGGAGCAGCCGCTCGCGGCTCTGATCCTCCCCGAGAGCCCAGCAGCCCCAGCTTGCTCCCTGCCCTTCTCCGCTCCTTTCACCGAAGTCTCACCATATTAAGCAGCTGAACTGCATCATCCGAGGAGTGTCAAATTGGTTTTAAATGGTTCTAATTATAACCAGGAAGTTTTAAAGTGTGTGGGTGGAAAGGAATGCAGCAGATTAATTTAATAGCAGTTACCACGGCACAATAGTGCTTCAATTAAGAGTTCTTTCTGACTGGGATTTGTTTTATTTTTTCTTTTCCCTGTTAATAATAAATGTCACAAATGAGAATAGACATATTACTTCATCAGATGCTTTGGCGTATCTCGTCGCAGAGAGCCTTTTGTGCAGAAATAGTAGCTGAAAGGGTAATTTTATAGGGCTTAGCACTCACTTAACACTTTAGGGGCCAAAACCAGGCCTCAGCACAAACCCAGGAAGCTGCACCTGTTTCCATCCCGGCACGATCCCGCTCCGCGGCCGCGAAGAGCCCTCCCCGCGCTGTGGAATGGTGTGCGAGGCACGGACGCGGGGGGAGCATCCTGCCCCGGCGGCTGGGGAGCGCATGGCGAGCGGGATCTGCGCTCCCGGGAGGCTCCTTCTGCTTTCCCAGCCCGCGAGCGCCGATCCCGCCCCGCCTGGGGGGTGGCTCGGGGGCACGGAGGGAGCGGGACCCCGCTCCGGCTCCCCGCGGCCAGGGAAGAGGCTCCGGGCCTTTGAACGGCGTGGGGGTTCCGCGGCTCCAGGTGTCCGGACGGGAAGCGCCGCTCCCAGCCCTGCCAAGAGAGAGGGGCCGCGCGTGGGGCGGGCTGGGGGTGTCCCGAGGGCTCGGGATGTGCCCCGCGGATCCCCCACCGCCCCCCTGGAAAAGGCACGGCACGGGCCCGTCCCTCTCCCCTTTGAGCTCCTCTCATTAACGCCCGCCGCTAATTGCCGCACACCTGGATCGCAGCCGGGCTCGCTGATCCCGGATCCTTCCCGACCCCTTTTCCCTCCCGGGCAGGTCTCCCTTTGCCCCTGGAAGTTTTCCCCGGCTCCGGCTGCCGGTGCTGCAGAGGGAACGCGCTGGCCCGGCCCGGAATAGCTTTTCTGGGTGTTATTTTTCCCTTTGAGAGGTTTTTCTGGCGGGTTTCGAGGGGGAGCCCGCTGGGATCGGGGCAAACCACGGAGCAGCCCGAGGCGGGCTGGGAGTGACCTGGGAGGATGCGGCGGCCACGGCCCGGAGACAAAAACGCTGGGAAATGCCACCAGAAACAGCTTCGAAAAGAAAACCTGCAGCTGGTGGGGGGTTAGGGGACACCGGGACACCTCCCGGCTGCTGGCACGGACACCCCATGGACCCCCGGAATCCCCAGCAGGGCACCCGGGGAAGGGTACTGGGGGCACTGGGAGGAGCTGTCCCCTGTCCCCTGAACCCCAGCTTGGGGGTGCGGTCCCGCTGCTTCACCAGCACCAGCTTCGTTTAAATAATTTAATGATGCCTGAAACGTGTTTCCCGTGCAAGGAACACCCCCAATTTCCCCGCTGTGGGACAGGGACACATCCCCAGGAGCCGCCTCAGCACCCCCTCCCCCAGTGCCCCCCAGCCCCGCCCGGGGGAGCTTCCCCGCACACGGCCGAGTGCTGGAAAGCAACAAAGCCGGACCGATATTCCCCAAAATCCGGCTCTGTCTCGGTGATTTGTGTCCGCTGCGATATCGAACCGCTGCCTGGAGGGACTCGGGTACATAAAAACCCCGCGCAGGAGGCAAACAGGGAGATTCATCATTTTACTTCTGTGGTTTGCAGATAGTTTATGACACCGGGCTAATAACTGCCGAACCCAAATCCTCATTGATCCGGGGGAAACGTGACGTTATCCTCCCCCCTCCCCGCGCCCCCCGAGAGGCCGCTGCCCCCCAGGGATGGCTCCAGCCCGGCACATCCTTGGGATGCAGCCTCTGGGGCGTCCCAGAGCAGGGAGAGGAGCAAATCCTGAGCGCCCAGGGCGGCCTCCCGGGTCTCCCGTGGCGCTGAGACTCCTGCCAGGGCCACCGGGATTGTCCCCGCCGCGCTCCCAGCTCCCTCCGGCCTCCTGCTCCCTCCAGCAGGACCCCGGCTCCCGTCTCCCCCCGTTAGGGGCATTAATGGATCGCCACTTGTCGCATTCCCCTGGGCCAGCGGCCACGCCCGGCTCTCCATCCCTGCTGGCTCTGGGCAGCTCCGCGACATCCCCGTCCCACCGGGGGTGAGGGGCAGCCGGGCTGGCAGCTCCCCGGGGCGCTGCTCCGGGAGGGGACATGGGCCGGGCTGTGCCCGAGGGGACAAAGGCACCGGGAGGGGACAAAGGCACCGGGAGCTGGCCCGGGCCCGGCGTTCGTGCGCTCGAACACCGTAAATCTGCTTCATTGCCGATGCACGGTAACGACCGAGCTGCTCTCATCCCGGAAACTCCGCGAGGTTCCGGCTTTTAAGGGCAAAGATGAGACCGGCCGGGAGCTGCCGGGGGCTGCCCCCCTCTGCAGGCACCGAAAGGCTCCAAAAGGAGCAGCAGCCCCGCCTGGGAAAGCTGGGATTTATCAGCCCTTGGGGCTGTGGATCCCAAACCCTCCCACCCCACTCCCCCCAGCCCACTGCTCTGATCTTGGGCTGGAACACGGGCAGGGAAGGCTTGGGCAAGGCAGCCCCTGATGAGGGCACCAGGGGCACCCAGCAGGACCCTCCCTGTGGTTCCGGAGGGAAAACAGGGAGGATTTCCCAGTTTGCCCATCACAAGGACACCCAGCGGTCCCTCCGTGCAATCCCAGCGGGAAAACAGGGCGGATTTCCCACTTTTCCCCCTGGCTCGCTGCTGGCATTAAAGATGAACCACTGCCATCATCTGAACTCCACCATCAGGACCTAATTCAATCCCGTCCTGCTCATTGTTGGAGGGCTGAGCATTAAACTGAAACCCTAAGCCAGGCCTGCAGTCATTTGGCCGGGGAGGAATTGATTCTGGCCATCAGCACTTTCTCATTTTCAATGGAGTCCCCCCGTAACCAGGTTAATTTCTGTTAATCCCATTAGCCAGGTACTTTTGGCTCTCCAGCCCAATGATTTTGTGTCCGGTCTGAAAGATTGAAATTGCAACCCAAGAGGACACGAGCAGGAGCCTGTGATGGAGAGGAACCGGCCTGACGCAGAACCAGCTCCTCTCCCACCCAAAAACCAAACCCTGCCCACGTTTCCCCTCGCTCCGAATCTCTCCCCGTGCCTGACGAGCACCCACAAGCAGCAAATCCCCCCCGAGTGATCTCCCAGCAGCTCAGAGCGTGCCCCGTCCTGCTGCGCTGGGGTTGTCGCTGCAAGTTTGGGTCCCACGCAAGTTTTAGGCTCGGTTTTCGTCTCCTCGGCCCAGATCAGTGCTGGTGCCTGCAGAGGTGTCCCTGTGTCCCACTGGACCCAGTCCCAGGGCTCCCAGCCGTGTGGGAATCCCTGGTGCCGCCTCTTTTCCTCCCCAGGACAAAGGGGATTCGCCCCCAGGCCTGAGATCCCCGGGTGGGGGAAATGGGGGCTCCAAAGGGGGAGAGTTTTAACCTGGAAGGGATTTAGATTGGATATTAGGGATAAACCCTCCCCTGTGAGGGTGGGGAGGCCCTGGCACAGAGAGGGTGAAACTCTGGCTGCCCCTGGATACCTGGAAGTGTCCAAGGCCAGGCTGGACAGGGCTTGGAGCAGTCTGGAGTAGTGGAAGGTGTCCCTGCCCATGGCAGGGTGGGATGGGATGGGATGGGATGGGATGGGATGGGATGGGATGTAAGGTCCTTCCAGCCCAAACCATTCCAGGATTCCCTGATCCTGAGGTGCCATTCCCCTGCAGGGAGCCAGCCCACAAGTGCCACCCACGCCCACCCCTGAGGTCCCCCCAAAAATCCTTCCCCCCCTCGTCCCTCACCCCAGGGCTGGGAGCGGGCTGAGCGCAGCCCGCCTCGCCTGCAGCCCTCGCTGCTGCTCGCCAGGGCTCCCTTCCGCTCCCCAAGCACCTTTCAGCACGCAGCAGGATGGGGAGGCAGCTGGGGAACAGCTCGGAGCGGGCAGGAAGTGGAAGCGGCTCCCGCAGCTGCCGGGCCGGGGCAGCGGAGCTGAACTCGCAGCCTGACACGCGAGGGACACGTGGCGGGGAGCGCCGGGGGCACCGAGGGACACCGGGAGGGCCGGGGGCACCGAGGACACCGGGAGGGCCGGGGGCCCCGAGGGACACCGGGAGCGCCGGGGGCACCGGAGGGACACCGGGAGCGCCGGGGGNCAGGAGTGACCATCGCAGTCCTGGGGGGACACACAGGGACACGGGAGTGACCGTCACAGCTCAGGGACACACAGGGACACAGGAGTGACCATCACAGACCTGTGGGGACACACAGGGACACAGGAGTGACCATCACAGCTCAGGGACACAGGAGTGACCATCGCAGTCCTGGGGGGACACACAGGGACACGGGAGTGACCGTCACAGCTCAGGGACACACAGGGACACAGGAGTGACCATCACAGACCTGTGGGGACACACAGGGACACAGGAGTGACCATCACAGCTCAGGGACACAGGAGTGACCATCGCAGTCCTGGGGGGACACACAGGGACACGGGAGTGACCGTCACAGCTCAGGGACACACAGGGACACAGGAGTGACCATCACAGACCTGTGGGGACACACAGGGACACAGGAGTGACCATCACAGCTCAGGGACACAGGAGTGACCATCGCAGTCCTGGGGGGACACACAGGGACACGGGTGTGACCATCACAGCTCAGGGACACACAGGGACCTGAGGAGACACAGGAGTGACCATCACCGTCCTGTGGGGACACAGGGGTGACCACCGGGGCTCAGGGACACACAGGGACACAGGGGTGACTCACCATGGTGCAGGTCCAAGTTGTGGCCCTGTAGGTCTGGACCGTGGCACTGCACACCCAAACTGTGACGCTGTGCACCCAAATTGTGGCATCGCACACCCAAAATGTGGAATTAGACACCCAAACCATGGGATTACACACCCGAATCACGGCACTGCACACCCAAATCAAACATTGCACACCCAAATAATGGAATTACGCACCCAAATCACACACTGCACACCCAAATCGTGGCACTGCACACCCGAGCCCTCCCCATCCCTCATGCTGGGACACGTCCCCAGGGCTGGGGGTCACCACCTGCGGGCTCCCAGGGTGTCCTGGCCTAGCTCGGTGGCCTCTGTCACTCCGGACCCACCATTATTTTCCTGGGAACATCCCAACCCTCTCCTTTTCCCCCTGCCTCAGCCCCAGGAGCTGCGCCCTGAGGGGCCCTGGGTGCTCGCTGCAGATCCCTGATAAGAGCTTTGGGGGGGGGGAGATAAGAGCTGCTGCTCCCCCCCAGCCCTGGCCAGGATGTTCCCCTTCGAAAAAGGGCCGAATTCACCCGAGATGAGTCAGTTCCTCCGAGCTCCAGCCCCCGTTCTACATGGAACTGGAATTTCTCACGTCGGCACCGCAGGGGAGGCAGAGCCGGAGGAGACAATGGAGGCAGCCCCGGCCCGGGGAGGGGGGGAGCCGAGCCAGCTCCGTGTGCCTGACAAACACAAACATTTCTGAAACCTAAAAATAAATTACCCGTAAGCGACGGCGAGAGCGGCTCTGCCTGTCCTCGCTGCCAGCTCCTGGGCACCGGGGGCTGGGAGAATCCCAGGCTGGGATGTGCGGCTGTGCCACGGGGCACCGGGCACCTGCGGCAGGAGCGGAGCTCCCCGGGACCCAAACCCGCTTTTCCCGGCTGGAAAACGACCCAGGGAAACCTCTCGGCGCCGTTTCCCAGCCGGGAGAGGGGAGAAGGGGCCGCGCTGAGGAGCCCCTAAAAACCATCCCGCTCTCCCTGGGTGAAGAAAAGGGTGGCGGGCACACAGAGCAGGGCCTTAGGGCAGTCCCGAGCCCCTCCCCGCTCCCAGCCGGTGTTCGGGGGAGATGCCAAACGTGGGAATGTGCCAGGGCACGGCCCGGGGGCTCCGGGGTCCCTCCAGAGCCGGCCCTGCACCCTCCCTGCTCCCCGAGCTCCTCGGGGCAGCGGGGCCGGGAGGAGCGGGGGGATCCCGGGAACGCCGCGTCCCGAGCAGGGCTTTGGGCGGCACTGCCCCATTTTCTGCCCGGCAGCACCAAGCCCTGCACCCCCCGAGCTGCCCCCGTCCCCGGGCTGGCGGCATTTTGCACCAAACAAACCCCGCAGAGCCCAGCACGGAGCGGGGATGCGGGCGGGAGGCTGAGGGGACACCCCCAGACCCCAACCCCCGGCGGGACAATCCTTTCCTTTCCCTCGGCAGGGAGATGTTCTGCTCTTCCTCGCCCCAGCCCCGTTTCCCGGGGTCCCTTTCCCCTCCCGGCCGGGCTCGGTGTTTTTAATCCCTGGGCAGGCACCGGGGCCGGCAGCAGAGGAGAGCGGAGCTGAAGGGAGCGGGGACAGCGGGGTTTTTGCCAGGGCTGCGATTCCCTCTGCTGGGAGCTCCGGGGCCGCAGCTCGCGTGAAAAACCGGCCCAGCCTCGCAGGGCTCCTGGAGCTTTTCTTCCAAGGAAACCCAAAAACCACGAGCCCTTCTGCCTCTGCTGCGCACGCAGGATTTCACACAAAGATGCGTTTATGCCGATACAGCGATAAATTTATGGTAAATCTCCTTTTGAGGCTGGGAGGTCCCGGCCACTGCAGCAACGCCGTGGAAATTTTGGCTTTCTTCGCTCGGAAGTTGCAGCAAAACCTTTTTTTTTTTTTTTTTTTTTTTGGTGAAAGCTGTAACTTTGCCCCTGTTTTGGGACACCCGAGGGATTCCTGGAGAGGCCAAGAGAGGCTGATGGTTGTTTCTCATCCCACACCAGGCACTTCCCTGGGTCCTGCCGGCCTTTTCCAGCCTCAGTGGTTCTGTGGCTGTGGTTCTGTGACCGGGGTTCCGTGACCGGGATTTTGGGGATTTCGGGATAATTCCAGGATCCAGCGGGAGGCGGCGCAGGGCGGCGGCACCTCCCGCCCGCTGGGGGGCACCCGCCAGGACGCGCCGGAAGCCGGAAGCGCCGGGAGCGCCGGAAGCCGGAAGCGCGGGCGGGGCGCGATGGCGGCGGCGGTGTCGGCCCTGAGCAGTTTGGGGGTGCCCGAGGCCGATGTCGGGGTGAGGAGGGGAGCGGATCGGGCGGGGCGGGGGTCCCGGCTGCCTCCCGGGGCCCCCGGCTGAGTGCGGGTCGTTTCAGAGCTCGGAGGAGGAGGAGGAGGAGGCGGCGGGCCCCGGCCCGGCCGCGGCGGCGGCGGCGGAGCAGAGACGGGAGGAGCGGCTGCGCCGGTTCCGGGAGCTCCACATGAAGCGGGTACGGGGGACGGGACCGGGGCCGGGCAGTGCCCGGCTGGCGCTGGGGGATGGGATTTGGTGGTTCTGGGGTTTCGCGGAGCTGGGTCTGGTCGGTCTGGAGAAGATTGAGGATGGATCCCGTCAATCCACACAAGTATCCCGCAGGGGTGTCAGAGGATGGTGCCAGGAGCAGTGAACATAAACTAAAACACGACGTGAGGGCGGCAGAGCCCTGGAACAGCTGCCCAGGGAGGGCTGGAGTCTCCCTCTGTGGGGACATCCCAAACCTGCCTGGACGTGTCCCTGTGTCCCCTGCTCCGGGTGACCCTGCCTGGGCAGGGCTTGGACTGGGACATCTCCAGAGGTCCCTCCAACCCTAAATATTCTGGGATCGGTTTATGTGGTTTTGTGCCCCCCCGGGGGTTTGGGTTTGTTCTCTCTGTGCTCGAGCGGCGCCGTGTTCTGTTCCAGTACGAGGCCTGCAAGCTGAACAGCCAGGAGGTGGTGGAGGAGGACAAAAGACTCAAATTGCCCCCAAACTGGGAGGCTAAAAAAGCTCGGCTGGAGTGGGAGCTGCAGGTGCAGGAGAAGAAGAAGGTAAAAAACTCCCTCACAGCCCCGGGCCTGCAGGGACACGCTGGCAGCTTTGGGAGCTTACATCCCCCGAATCCATGTCCTAATTAGCTCCTGATTGTTTAAAGCACCGTCCTGCGCTGGGGGCTGGCTGGGCTGAGCTGGGGAGTTGGGACTGGGCTGGGTGCCTGGGTTTTTGCTGGGAGTGGGGTGCTCTCTGTGCCGTGCAGGAATGTGCAGCCAGGGGGGAGGACTACGAGCGGGTGAAGCTGCTGGAGATCAGCGCCGAGGATGCCGAGAGGTGGGAGAGGAAGAAGAAGAGGAAAAATCCCGATCTGGGATTCTCAGGTAAGGGCTCAGCTGCACAGCTGCATTCATAACGAACACCTGCGCTGGTGTTTCGGGGGAAAAGTGAACAGCGAGGTCAAACCCCTCACCCTGACCCCAATTCCGTGCCCAGATTACGCGGCGGCGCAGCTGCGCCAGTACCAGAGGCTGACCCGGCAGATCAAACCCGACCTGGAGCAGTATGAGAAGCTCAAGGAGCAGTAGTGAGTCCTCATTTCAGTGCTCTGATACCACCTGTGGGGTTTCTGAGGGACCAGCAAACACTGAACTCTGAAATCCTTCCAGCACGCTGTTCTCCCGGGTGCTGGGATGTTCTTTAACCTCGGCCGGCCCTGCTTCACGAGGGGTCGTGGGGTAATTAATGAGGTTCATTTCCTCAGACTTGGCACTGCTGAGTTGGAAGAAATATTTGGTCAGTTAGGTCACGTTTCAGCGTGTAATCAGTCACTGCCTGGAGCAGGGTTTGGGGTTTTTAGGCAGCCCAGCTTGGTTTAAGGACTGACCAGCTTGCCCAGTTTGCATTCGGACAGATTTAACATTTCGGGGCGTTCCTGTACCTTTCATGGGCACCTGCTGGTCCCTCTCAAAATAATTGAGAGCTTGGGTTTAATACTGACATTTTCTCACCCGAATCTGGGATTCCCACAGCTCAGTGAAGTGTGACAATGAAACTCAGTCAAAAGCAGGGAAACCACAAGGGATAGGACAAGGGGTGAGGGGTTCAAAGTGAAAAAGGGGAAATTTAGGCTTGGTCTGTGAAAGAAACTCTTCCCCGTGAGGGTGGGGAGGCCCTGGCAGAGGTTTCCCAGAGAAGCTGTGGCTGCCCCTGGATCCCTGGATAGGCATAGGGGAAGGTGTAGGGATAGCCTGGGATAGGGGAAGGTGTAAGGGTGGGACTGGGTGGCCTCTGGGATTCTCAGAAACCCCAAAGCCCTCCCCAGGTGTGTAACTGCTGCCCCGCTGCTCTCCTCCAGCGGGGAGGCCCTGTACCCCACCTCGGACAGCCTCCTGCACGGGACCCACGTGCCCTCCAAGGAAGGGGTGGACAGGATGGTGGCGGACCTGGAGAAACAGTGAGTGAGGGGAGAGAGGGGTGGGGCAGGGGCTGGGGGTGCTGCGGCCCCCGGGGCTCAGCCCCCGCTGCCTTCCAGGATCGAGAAGAGGGAGAAGTACAGCCGCAGGCGGCCCTACAACGACGACGCTGACATCGACTACATCAACGAGAGGAACGCCAAGTTCAACCAGAAGGCCGAGAGGTTCTACGGGAAATACACGGCCGAGATCAAGCAGAACCTGGAGCGGGGCACGGCCGTGTGAGCCCGCCTGGCACAGCTCACGCCTGGCACAGCTCACGCCTGGCACCTCTGCCCCGTTTTTACACAGTTTTAAGTTGTATCACAAGCACAGCGTTGCTGTTGCTGTCTCGGAGCGGTGGTGGGAATTTGCATAATTCAGCTATAAATAGCTTTGGCTGCAGCTTTGTGCGTTCGTGCTCTAAATAAAGGCCCTTTGGTCTGACTTGGGAGCTGGTGGTTGTTGCTCGGGTTTGTTTGCAGCAGGGTGAAGAGCAGGGTGACATTTCCCCGCCCTGGAATTCCCCCGGCAGTGCAGCTGTCCGGCCTCACCCCAGGGGCGGGATAAACACGGGATCCTCCCGGCCGAGAAGCTTCCAGACACAAGTAGTCAAAGTCAGTTTATTTTACTAATAACTTATTTATACAAAACCCGAGTTTAACGAGTCACTGCCAGTCCCTGCACCAGCCCCTTGGCTTCCGGAACTCCCTCCTCCTGGAGCAGGACGCTGGAACACTCCTGTCCCCCACCCCCCTCCACCTTTTCCTTCTCCCTCACGGGGAGCCTTGGGAGGCTGCTTTTGAAGCGAACCCAGTAAACACAATCCTGTAGTAACTCGAGCCCAGCAGCAGAAGGAGCAGAAGGGACAATGGGACAGTGGGAAGGGCCAGGATTTTAAAATCATGAAACATCCTACACAAACTCTCCACTTCCAGCGGGGCACCCAGGGAAGGAAGAGGCCCTGAAGGAGGCAGGAGCCACTTTGAGAATGACGCAACAGCACCTCGGGACAGGAGCTGGGCAAGCGCAAGCTGAACCCAGAAATAACCACGTACAGCACAGGTCTAACACCTCACACGCTCAGCCAGTGCAAAACTAAACTTTATTCACTTAAGTAAACAGTTACACAATGTAAATCCAGGTGTTCAAAGAACAGCTACTCGACTATGGTTTAGAAAAAGTTACCCACCTGCAAGTTCTAGTCCAATAAAGCAATACAAAATATTTACAAATATACACAAGATTCCCATCTGCGGCTCCTGGATCTGTGTGCTCTCTATCTGAAAGAGAAACCTAAGATTCCAAAAATTAAGACCTCAAAATAAATACTCAGTATTAACAAATCTTCAAGCCCATCAGAAATCTCCAGCTCTCTGCTGAGGGGTGTGAAGTGCTGCAGTCTGACAGTGACTCCCATCAGCGTGCCCGGAACAGGGAGCTTTTGGGTGAGAAGTTCAGGAATGTTTTCTTCTCCTCCTTCTTGACAGGAACCCACTGCCCATAGGGGCTTCCCTTCCTGTCCTCCTCTCTGGGTGGAGAAACCACTGGTTCCTTAACCACAACGTGGCTCACTGGCTTCTGCAGGGCGGGCTTGGCCATTGTGTTCTGGAAGAAAAACAGACGTTCCCTCTAAGAAAAGGTGCTAAAATCTGTCACTCTTCAAGGGGTTTGTCTGTGCTGATCATATAAATCACGTAAATGGTTTCTCTTGGAGTTCCTGATGTTTATACTGGGTATCAATCATGCACTTATCTGACATGGGAGAAATCCCTGAATCCCGAGTTTGCACTCCTGAAACACGTAACTTGGAATAAGCTGTGTTTTAAACTAGTTCTAGTTTTGAATTGGTCAGGTTGAGGGTGAACACCTATTCCAAACTGCTGAGGTGTATTCACAGTGCTCTACCAACTCCTCCAGAGAACTCATTATCAAACATCAAATTCCTTCTGTTGCTAAGATCTTTATTTGGGAAAAGCCCGAGCCAGGAGGGTGAAGCACCGAATTCCGGGCTGGGACACCACTTACATTAGGGCTGAAGGAAATGCTCCTCTGTATGGCTGCTCTCTCCATGCCACCCTTGGCCACGTCCTCAGCTGCGCTCCCGGGTTGCTAAAGAAGAGCACACACAGCTTAAGCGGGGATCCCTCACCCGGGGCAGGGCAGGCAGTCACTACACAGCAGAACTTTCTGTGGAGCCGTTCAGATATTTAATCTAAAGTAGCTGTAAAGCTACAGCACAGCAGTGCTGACCCCACTGAGTGCAGTCAGCATCTGAGCAAGGCAGCTGTGCCAATTCCCGTGGGAATAGGGGCAATTCCACGCCCCAGTTACGGCTCAGGAAGGACTCAAAGTCACAGCACAAGCTGCCACACCAGAGCAGTGACACAGCAAGTGGCAGCAGGTGCTGCTCAACCATCCTGCAGAGCTTTGGAGAACGACAATAAACTTATCTGCAAGTGATGCAGGCCTCTTCTTCTGTACTCTCTCAACATCTGGAATATATTGCACACATTTATGAAAGGGATGCCTGTACCATTTGTGCCAAACCCTCAGCAAAGTCACTTCCCTTTCTAGCAGCAGCACCTGCAGTTACTGCAGGTTCGTATTTACTGTGCTCAGGTAACACACCACGGCAGAACCAAACTAAAATTCACTTCAAGCTGCTCGAGTTTCTCCCTCCCTTCAAATCACAGCAGCTACAGCCCACAAGTCCCTTAATTACCACCAGATTTTCTTCCTCATGTCTGGAACCATAGTCATGATTTCTATAAGACAGAAATAAAGTATGTAAAATGCATTGTGTGCTTGGGTATGGAATTTCTGGGAAACAGTTTGTTGCACATGAAAAACTTTTAACAGTTAAAAAAGGCAGAAAGATTTAACCTTAAAAAAAAAGAAAAAAAACCAAAAACCCACACTATTCACTAGGTTTGGCAAGGAGACTCCTGGTTTTAGGCCAGAAAGGCATAAACTAGTGGAATTAATGGGAAATATCCCATTAGGAGAACAAGTCAAAGGTCTCCTCTCCTTCCCCACCTGTCCCTGCTGGACACTCAGGGGATCAACCACCTCTGACAGGGCCTTTGTGCTTCCAGCTTACGGCAAAGCCTCGAGGTTTCTGGAGAAGTTTTTGTTCAAGAGTTTGAGCTCAAAAGCACAACCTCCACAGTTAAACTACAACACAGCCATGCAGACAAGTCTAAAGGTGTTTACCTTTTCAGGGAGAACACTCCATACTTACCTCAGCTGACTCCGTGGCTTCCTCACGCTCCTGCTTCTCACTTTTGATGTCTTTGGCAGGAGCAGAGATCCTCAGGCTCGCTGGCAGGACAATGTTATCTGTTCCCAGGGCTTTGGCAGCATTGGCTTTTGCAATTTCCAGGAGTTCCCTCTTGTCTAGAAGAGAAAGGAACAAAAAAAAAAGTGCTTTATGTCATGTTAAAATCCACACGTAGCTACTCAAACAAGCCTAAAACCTGCAGGTTTTTCATCAGCTGGGACTGATTTCATCACAACCTGTCCCCAGTGCCAATAACGTTCTAAAGAACAACTTTTGTTAACTGCATTTGTCCAACCACACCGAGGTTTTCTTTCACGTGGGCTTAACAAACCAAGCAAGCAAAGGAGAACCTGCCAGGTTCAAACAAAACCCGGTTTCGGGCTCTCACACAAAGGAAGTCTCAAAAAAAAACCCCCAAGTACCTTTTTCACTGAGGTGCAGAGGTGACCTGCTCCGAGACCGCGTCCGGGACCGGCTCCTCCAGCTCCTGTAGGCCTCGGGGTAGATGGTTCTCCCAAAGCCGTAGTACCTCCTGCCCCGGGAGCGGGACCTGCTCCTGGAGTAGGACCGCCTGTAGTAGGCCCTGCCGCGGGACCAGGAGCGGCTGCGGGAGCGGTGCCGGGGCGGCGAGCGGGGGTAGCGGTGCCGGTAGCGCCGGGCCGGGTAGCGGCTCCGGTAGCGCCGGTAGCCGCGGGAGCGCGAGCGGCTCCGCGAGTAGGAGCGGGAGTAGCGCCGGGAGCGCCGGGAGCCGTTGCGCCGGGCCCGGGAGCGCGAGCGGCTCCAGCTGCGCGAGGAGGCCGAGGAGGAGCTGCTGGAGCTGGAGCGGGAGCTGCACGAGGAGCGGCTGGAGGACCGGGCGCAGCTCCGCTCGGACCTCACCGACGATTCCCTCTTCTCGGGCGAGCTGAGGGTCAGGTCGTCCATGAAATCCATCATGCCGTCCGTTTTCCCGGCGTTCGCTTTCTGCGCGCTCTCAGCGGCCGCTTCGGGTTTGGCTGCTGTTCTGCAGTGCCCGGTCTCTGTTCCTGCGGGGCGGGCAGGGGAAGGTCAGCATTTCCTCGGCGACAACAAACACGGTGACGCACGGGCAGGGGTAATTAAACACCCCAACAACCCCCAGCCATCCTCCAGTAACAACACAGTTCTGCAACTCCCTCTGCTGCAGCCAGGCAGAAAACTGAGATACGAGGTTGTACGGAAAAAGAAAGGCTTCAGCTTACACCATGAGTTCTGTTTGGAATTTTGGAGAGAGGTAAGTTTGTGTGGGTTTTAAGTGCAATTCCTTTTGCAATACATTTTTTCGTCCAAAAAGAAGGAAAACCTTGACATTCTTGAAAAGAATTTTCAAGGTATTTTATCTTCCCTCTATCCTAAACGCAGCCCGTTGCATCTACGACACAAAATAACCATTTGACTTCCAGCTCAGTACAAACCGGGAAGTTTTCTGCTACAGTTTCACAGAGATTTTTACTCCGGCAAAGGGAAATGAAAGCACCTTCTCTAAGCATAAAGCAGCTAAGATCTTGCCTGTATCGTGTCATAAAACTCCTGGCACACAGCTCCACACATCCCAGCAGTGCACGCAACAGGCTGCTGTCAGAAGTGTTCTGCACAAACAGTGTAAAACCCCGGTGATGATTCAGTGGCCGTGACTCGCACGGGACGCGGCACTCGTTAGGGCTCTATATTAATAATTAAAATGGCTGTCCCTGGAGTGGCAGCCATTTTATAGCTACAAAGGTTACTCGGGGTAAGGATCTTATCACAAGACTTAAGCCCTTGTTACGTAACCAGTTTGCAGTTTAAGGAAGCTTGCTTTAACACGGAATTTCTATTTAGTGCTCAGTGCAAAGCGAGGTCAGGCAATAACTCCAGCCCCCTCACTGAAATCTGTAATTTAAGTTCCGTGAGAGCTGTCAGACGCACTTCTCTCGCTACTACTCCAATTAAAGTTTCACTACTTCACCTCTACGCAAGGGCCAAGGTCGTACGGCTGGAACGGTAACAAGAGAAACCCCGAAGCGCCGCCTGGCATCGCCGACCCCCTCCCGGCCCGCGGCCAGCCCCGTCCGTGGGGGCCCATCGCGGGCACCGGGCCCCCCCCGGCCCCGCCGAGCCCTCAGGGTCCCTCACTCACCGCTGGGCGCCGCCGGGCACGCCCCGCGCTGGTTCCCCTGAGGCACCTGGGCGCTCCTGGAATGAAATAAATAAAAACCCGTAAAAACCCACCCGTGAGCGATTCACGGCCCTCAGCCCGCAGCGGCCACCGCGATCGGCCTCTCCCGCCTCTTCCCCCACCCCGGCCCGCGCCGCTCCGCCGCCTCACCGGCTCCAGCCGGCCGGGCTGCCCCCGCACGGGTCCTGAGGGGAGAGCCCCGCTTCGTGAGTCACTCCCATAGCGCCGGGCCCGCTGCGCCAGCCGCGATCGGCGACAGAGCCGCGATAGAAGCAGGATAGAGCCGCGATAGAAGCGGAACAGAACGGCGACACAGCCGCAACTCCGCCCGCTCCCGCCGCCCGGCAGCGACTGACGGCCGGCCCAGAACCTTCCAGAACGTCCCTCCCGTTACGCAACCCGCGCGCTCACGGCGCACGCGCGCCCCACCCCCCTCCCTCCGAGCCCTGGCCCCGCCCCGGCGCTCGGGACGCGCCCCCCCGCTCCTGCG
>VXAZ01007221.1:351165-399014 GCA_013399875.1 Gymnorhina tibicen
GGGGCCGGGGGTGCGCCCCGGTGGAGGTGCGCGGTGAGCGGGGACGGCGCGGCCCCGGGCTCGGGCGGGAGCTGCGGCCGGCCCCCGGCTGAGCCCTCCCCGCAGAGCCGCGCTCCGCTCCCGCCGGTTTCCTGTGAGAGCGAACCTCCCTTTTCCTCCCGCAGTTGCTGGCAGTGCTGAAACATGTCCGGGTTCCTGGAGAGCCTGCGGTGCTCCGAGTGCGTTGACTGGGGCGAGAAGCGCAACACCATCGCCTCTGTGGCCGCGGGGGTGCTGGTACGGCCCCACCCTGCTCGGGACTTCGGCTTCTTTTGGCTTTTCTGTCCTTAAGATAAAAATTGGGAGCGGTTTGGGAGTCTCTTCTCCCGCATTACAAGTGGAAGGATGACAGGAAACGGCCCCAAGTTGTGCCAGTGGAGGTTCAGGTTGGATAAAAGGGGAAATTTCTGCACTGAAAGGGTGGCCAGGCAGTGGCACCAGGCAGTGGTGGAGTCACTGTCCCTGGGAGTGTTTAAGAAACACGTGGATGTGGCACTTGGGGACACGGTTTAGTGGTGACCATGGTGGTTTGGAATGGAGGATTTCAGAGGGCTGCTCCGACCGTAGCAATTCCAGGGAAAGGAAGAACAGGGATAACATTGTCCCTGTGCGAGAGGCAGAGCTACTGCAAAGTCTGGCCTGGTTTCATCCATCCGTTTTTTGTTCAAATTTCACAGTTCTACCCAGGAAGTAACTGTTGGAGTGGGTATATCCCTTGATCCCAAACTGACAGAAACTAATGGTGTTATCAGTTTAGTCTGGGTTGGAGACTTGTTAGGATGATTTTAAACACCGATGTCATTTGTAAGCCATTGTGTTCTCCCCTCTTTCCCCCAGTTTTTCACAGGCTGGTGGATCATCATCGATGCAGCTGTGAAATACCCTCAAGTGGAAGACTTCAACCATTCCTACCACGCCTGCGGGGTCATAGCCACCATCGCATTCCTGATGTAAGGATCCACCACGGCTCCACGCTGCCGGCAGTTCATTTGTGCTTTCAAAGGAGAGCTTTAATCCCATTTTTGTCCTGTTTTTCCCAGGATCAACGCCGTGTCCAACGGGCAGGTGCGAGGGGACAGCTACAGCGAGGGCTGCCTGGGCCAGACAGGTACCCTGGGCTGGGGCTGGGGGCACAGCCGTGGGCACACCGAGCCTGGAGGGCTGTGCCGGGGGGGAGTTGTGGGGCAGGGGTGTCCCACAGGCACACAGCATCCCCCGTCCCATTCCAGGGGCTCGGATCTGGCTCTTCATCGGTTTCATGATGGCTTTTGGGTCCCTCATTGCTTCCATGTGGATCCTTTTTGGGGGCTATGTGGTTAAAGGTAAGACCTGACCCTGTTTTTGAAAGTTTAAGGTGTTTTAAATGACTCCTGAATTTTAGAGCTGTTATTTAGAGGGTTTCTAGGCAGGCCCAGGTTGAATATTTTGGGTCCCTACACACCACTATCCCATATTATTAATATCAGGATGGATTTGATCTATTTCTAAGTGCAAACTTCCCCTACAAACCCAGCTCTTGCCCAGCTGGGAACTCCATGGATATAATTAAACTGCTGCAGTTTTAAGGGAATAATTCCCCGAGTGAACACTTATTCCCAGAATACAAATTACTGAGTTCCTGCAGATTGCTCCCAAAGCCTCTCTGCTAAATTAGCACAAGGGAAAATGACATGTCAGAAATGGGGTGTGCTTGAAAATGACTTTAAAAAAAATTCATGGGGATTTTCTTTCTCTTAGAAAAACCAGTGGTGTACCCAGGAATAGCTGTGTTTTTCCAGAATGCATTCATCTTTTTTGGGTAAGACTCTCCTCTTTTATTTGTTTCCTATTTAATTGGCTTTTAATGATAAAAACCTGAAATTTGCTGTGATCTGGTTGGTCCTGAAGTCCCGTTCTGTAACCAGACCTGTGTGGATAAACTGGGATCTGTCTGCACAGGTTTCACCCAGGAACTGGATTAACAAACACCCCCATTTGCTCCTTGAAGTCCTGTGTTTAAAACACGAGGGATTTGATTTGTGGTGTCCCTTGGTTGTGTTCACACAGGGGCCTGGTCTTCAAGTTTGGTCGCACGGAGGATTTGTGGCAGTGAACCCCCCTGGAGTTTGACTGCACGCCCCAAAGTTTTGTAAAACCATTTTGTAAACCTGCCATTGTGTCTAAAGAGAAATCAAGGAAAGCTGAAAGCACTAAATCCAGCTCTGTTCTGTTTATTTTTTTTACTCTTGTACGTCCACTTGGGTGTTGTGGTGTTTTTGAGAAATGTAAAATTGCTGCAAACAACAGTGGAGTCACTTTTCTAAAACGATGTTTGTTACGAATAAAAGGAGTGTGGAATATGGATGTGTTTAACCAGCTGTTTCTATGATGTTATTTACAATCCAAGACTTACTAAAAATGCTTTAAAACAACCTTTTAACATATATTTATTAAATATTTCCTATATCTGGACAATATAACCATTTCTTCAATTTCAAAGCTTGCTGGTGTGTGGCTTTTCTTGTGTAATACAGAACTGTGGTGGTTTGGGATTTTTTTTTCCCCCCATCCCTGAATATTTCATTTAACCTGTGGTGATAAAGAGGAAGTCTTTGGGAAGTAACAACTCACAGTTGTGTGTAGAAGGTGTGGGCAGCTGCTGAACTCCTGCTGGCTCTTTTGGGAGCTGGGAACAAGGAAAACTGGCCCTTCCTCTGCAAGTCTGCATTCCTTGGAAGCTGCCTCCCTTTGTAGCTGCAGGGATCTGCTCTGCTCATCCCAGTGAATGAATGAGGTCAGTGAGCCTCATCAAAGGACTCAGCCTTGTCACGAGCTCCCTCATTCATTGCTCACAAGGGTGCTGAAGAAAGAAAAACAGCCACATTTTCACTCCTTTATTAGGTAAGCACTTCTGGAAGATTTTCTATGTCAACTATTTTTGAAAGTGAGAAGCACCGAGGATCACAATCCACTTAAAAACCAGGGTTCACTTGCAGAGAATCCTCTGTCCCCAAAGTCCCTGCACCTCCAAAAGTGGGTGCAGGCAGCCCTGAGGCCCATTCCCCCAGTCCCCCCGTGCTGGGCCAGGCTGTCCCCTCCCAGACAGTGCCCTGAGCTCTGCGTTTCACGTTTGGCAGCAAACCCCAGGGGCTGCAGGAGCACCATCCACAACTGAACTTTGCCATCAGAACCTCCCAGCATCCAACCCCAGCCACATAATGCCAGATTTTTCCAGGAGTTCAGTCTGGCAGGATGCAGAGATCTGGCCCTGCTCCAGCTCACTCATCAAATCCTGGCTTGTCAAGGCCTTCAGCAGAATGAACTCAGCTTAAAAACTTGAGTGCTTTGCTAGATAAGAAGTGCTCCTGGGAAAATGACACTTTAAAATCCATCATTTTGGCTTGTAAACTCGGGAGCTAAAAATAGTTTAATGTTTCCAAGCATTTGGATTGATAAGCCATGAATGCAGCCAACTTTTTTTGTACATATCTTAGAAAAATATTGAAGGTAAGGCCAACAAAGCAGAAAAGCTGAATGCATTTTGAGTTTGCCTCTGCGAATTCACACTCTGTATCTTTCAAGAATATCTACAACAGTTTAATTTTTTGAGTGTCCATTGGGGTGGCTTTTGTGGGCCTGAGAATTGATATTTCAGTGCTCTTGGAACCCATCATAGCCGTTCAGTTTTTCTGGTGACAAAGAGGAAAATCTTATCTCGGTCTTATCTGTCAGCTGGGATCCTCCATTCAAAATCCAACAGACAAGTGGGGAAACTGTGAAGACAAACATTCTTGTATCAGAACATATCAAATCATCATAGAAAAAACCCCAAAACCAATGGAAAATCTGATTGGCAGCTTATTTTCACCCATTATTCCTGTAATTCAGATACAGCCTCACATCAGCACCTAAAGGCCTGTGTTTGTGCATCAACATGTGCTGGGAAAAGGAATAACCCTTTTTTCCCCCATATTTTTAATTCAGATACCTGGAGTTCTTCATCAAGGTGCTAAATGAGCTCCCCCACAGGGAATCTGCCACGATTCTGGAACTCACCTCCCAGTAAAACTGGTCATCAAAGTACTTTGAGACGTGCACGGTCTTAAGCAGTTTGGTGTTTAAGATTAGACCTGTTGGTAAAAAGAGAATCCAAAATAAACATAAACAGCAGGGAGAGGGGAGGACTGTGTGCAACAGGAGGTTTCTTGGTACCATTTATCCAAATGAACAGATCAAAACACAAATTCAGACCTGAATCCTTCAGCAGAGCCCCCTGACTCAAGCTGGACTTAAATACAAAAAGAGGCTTGCCAGGATCAAGGCTTGGGATATTAAAAATGAATTACTTTAGGTCAAACCCCATTAAACAGCTGCTAGATTATAGAAATACATCAAAATGATGAATTTCTTGCATGAGAAGTGCCTGTGTATTTAAAACAATCTGGCTTACCAGCACTGTTAGTTTGGAATCTCTGGATTTTTAACCAATTGGTTAAACACTGAATGTTTGGTTATTTCAGATGGATGTTTTCTAAAAATCTGTTCATTTTTTACTGCACTTAAAGTAATGCAAAGGTTTGAATAAATTAAAACACACCAAAAAAATAATTTTAGGGTGTATTTCCCAGCAGTTTGCATTGGCCATTTCTCTGTCACTCCAGAATTAGGGGCTGTGGAAAAGCAGCAGCTGCCACAAACCAGAGCATCCCATGGGAGCCACGTGAGTGCTGTTGCTCCCAAAGCAGCAAGAAGTCCCAAAAATCCCAAAATCTCCTGATCAAAGGGCTGAGGCAGCTCTTGATGTTATTGGAACTTGGCACATTTGCACCAAAATGGCCTAAAAAGTGACAAGCCCCAGATTGGGGCATCATCTGTCACTAAGACAATACCCAAACGTGGAAGCATTTTCATCTTCACACCTCTCCTGTCTGCAGTTTGAAGGCAGCTGTTAAACCTTGGGTTAAAATAAAACTTCAGCACTGAAAGAATGGTGCTGCTGGGTGATTTCTGTGGAAAACAGCTCTTGTCCTTCAAAAGCCTGGCTGGGAAGAGTCCCTGGCATTCATGTTCCCAGGGCTGCTTCTACGAATAATTTAGAACAGAAGTTGCTCCAAGGAAATAAAGAAATTCCTGGAATGTTTCAGTACTGACCTGTAATCAAACCTGTTATCAAGGCAGTGCTGATGGTCTGGCAGAAGGCACCAGCTTCATCAAAGATCAAATAACCCAGCCTGAAAAGCAAAAAAAGGGTTTCACCTTTCACAGTTGCTGAATTCAGACCGTGAATGAATCTGTATCTACAGAGCAGTACCCATCAAAATCTCTCACAGAAACTCTAATTCTCAGATCTCTGCAGCTGCAGGGAGATGTTTTAGGAGCACACCAGAAGCCTAATGCAGACTTCAGAGGATATATTTAGTCCATCTTTTGGTATTAAAACTTCATTAAATTTGTTTCATTAATAACATGATGAGAAGTGGCAGGCCCTCATGCTGCACTGATTTCTGCCTCCCTCCTAAGCTCCCCAAACCCTAAAATGAGCCTTGGAAGGAGGCACATGCCCAGCCTTCACCTCCTGTGTCTGCTGTATTTAATAGCAAACAAAAAGGGAGACAGAAAACAGGACCCAAAGCTGACGTGAAAGTTTAGACCCAAAGTCTGCTCAACTCTCAGATTCCTCTTCACTGACTTTTTTTGGGACTTCAGGGACTACCTCGGGTTACCTGCTATAAAACAATGTATCTGTGGTGACATTCGGGCTCTCTGGGTGTCTGAGAACTCTTCTCAGGGCACACTGCAGTAAGGATTATTTATCTTTACTACTTAACACAAGAATTTATGTACCTGGATAAATCATTCCATCGTGTATTAATCCCTAATTCTACGACACGGATAACAACAGTGGCCACAGCTCCAAGCACAGCAGGCAAACCAAAAGTGAAATGAACTCCAGAAGTATCCTGAAGCTTGAAAGCAGGATTGAAGCACCTCTGGGAAGAGGAAAAGGTTTAATTGATACCCAGAAACACAAGTTGGTAATCGCAGATCAGCCATTGCAGACCTAGAGGATGAATTTGCTCTCACAAGTTGCAATCCTGCGCTCTGCTCAAAACACCTCACAGGTTTCCTAGTTTGGAAAAGAGGTTTCCCTTGGGGCGTCCTACATGGGAAAAGAAGTTTATACAGCTTGTACAAGAACAGTTCCAGGGTTTGAGCATTACCTGTAAACAGTGAGATCCCAAGATGGCGATAACACTGCCAAGCAGCCCCAAAATCATGGCAATCCAAGGGTGCTGGTTGATGTCTGCTGTGTAACTGACAGTGACCCCTCCAGCCAGGACTGCGCTGTGGATGTGAGTCTGGACAAGAACAGGCAGTTAAGGGATTTTTTGCAAGGGTTTGTAGTGATAAAACAAGGGGCAATGGCTTTAAACTGAAAGAGGGAAGGTGCAGGTTAAATATTAGGAAGGAATTGTTCCCTGTGAGGGTGGGCAGGCCCTGGCACAGGGTGCCCAGAGCAGCTGTGGCTGCCCCTGGATCCCTGGCAGTGTCCAAGGCCAGGCTGGATGGGGCTTGGAGCAGCCTGGGACAGTGGGAGGTGTCCCTGCCCATGGCAGGGGTGGAGTGAGGTGATCTGTGATTCCCCTTCCCACCCAAACCACTCTGTGAGTCTGGGACTGTCAGGCTGAAACCCTGGACTTGGTTTCAGTTAACAAGAGTTAACAGCTCTTGTATTTTAGGGTATACTGAGGGTAACGAAAATCTCTTCTCACAGAAAAACCCCACGCAGGGTTTTCCCTCATCCTTACCATCCTGAATTTGCCATCCTTGGAGGTCAGAGCAGACAACATGAAGGCAGCCACAGCACTCACTGCGAGGGCGAAGTAGGTGTTGAGCACTGCTGTCTGATTCCCCAAGTAAACCAGGATAGAATTGAAGCTTGGCCAGAACACCCAGACAAACACAGTGCCTTGGGGACAAGGACAAGAGACCCTCAGGAGCTGCTCTGAACCACAGGGTACCCATCACTGCCTGTCTCTGGAGGGCTCCAGCCCACAGTTTGCATTCACTGTGACTCCCAAACCTTTCCCAAAGCAGAGCCTCCCCTGAGATCACTCCCAGTGAGGAACTGTCAGTGTCACGCTTCCATGAGCACACGGGCTTCTCTGACAGGAATGCAAACAGGTTCTTCTGCTTCTGTGCCCCTAATTGCCAGCATTTGGGAACCCCAGCCTCCACGGAGCAAGTGCCCTGCCTGGCAGGATGCACTTTTCCGTGCATGCCTAGGGATGCACGTGCACAGAGCAAATTCCAGCCAGCAGAGGGAAGTCGGTGGCCTCAGAGCACGTCAGGTTGATGCCACACGGGCCTGTGCCCCTGGGCTGTGCACAGACACCAACACAAGCACAAACCAGCAGCTCCTCTGGCACTGCCCACTTGCTGTATTCTGGTTTTTGTTTCCAGCCCGCTCCCACCACTGACGTTGTGTTCCCCACCCCACAGAGGTACCAGAGCCTTGTGCAATCCACCTGCCAGTGACATCTGACGTGTTCTTGTCCAAGACCACTAACAAGTGACACAGGCACTGTCACTATAAGGCACAAATCCAGTTTCCAGCAGCCCTGGCAGGTACTGATTTTGTACCAGCTTGTTTTGGCTCCTTGAAATGCAATTTGCATTGCTAATATCCATGATTTCAGTGCACCAAGGCAGAGATAACCCTGCCTCAGACAGGAGAGGCCATTTCAGCAACTCTAAACTTACGGTGGCACTGAGGACTCATGAGAAGATTCATCCTATTCCCATTGATGAGGCACTCAGTCAGTCATAAATATAGATATCTATCAATTCTACTGAAACATTCTTATGAGTATCTGCTCAGCTCTGGACATGAACAGCAAACAAGAACTCCAGGGACACAAAAGAGCAGCATTTAAATTTTGTATGCCCTAAACTGAGCAAACACTGACTGAGAATGAGACTCTGTGGACCCCTGCAAGAAGCTCTGAGTTCGGCTGGTGGCAGTTGCACTGCAGAAGTTGTGATAATGAAGACACCAAATTGCTTCCGTAAGAAAAGGAATGGAAGTCCCAGACACTCAGCCTGTCCTCCCCCAGCTCCTCTCTCGTGGCCCTGCCTGTATCACACTCCCCACCCTTCACCAGGCCTTATCTTTTAATTCATGTTACCAGCAGGGACTGCCTCTTTCTATCTCTGTGCACCACCTGGCGAAACAGCCGGAGCTGGGAGCTCTGCTGGAACACAAGTTATGAGCTCAGCTTTGGCACACAGTCCCTCACCAGCAGGCCTGGACGAGCCCAGAGGGGCAGCCTGGCCAGGAAAGGGAGTGGTGAACCTGGACAAAGAACTGTTAACCCGGAGTAGCCTTTATGCTGAGGTGACAAAAGCAAACTGAGCCCCAGCTGTGGCAGGAGTGGCCTCTGGGCCGGGTAGGAAAGTGGCCGTTGTCACAAACCAGGAAGCAGAGCAGCAGTTTCTGTGCTTGGCTGCACGCAGAGCTGCATTTTGCATTCAAAACCCCCAACCCTCCCTATGGTCTCCCTGCAATCCCTTCTTGCAGCTGAGGCATTAAAGCCAAGGACTCACCCAGCATTGAGAACAGGTCTGACTTTGGGGTGCTCCTGTTCTTGTCCAGCCCTGGGGGTGGCTCAGGGAAGCAGAAGGTGACTGCCAGACCAAAGTAGGCTCCAAAGAGGTGCACGTGCCTCAGGGTGTGCTCGTCTGGGACCTGTACCAACAGAATATCCACCATTTGTGGGCTAATTCAGGCCACACAAATTCCTGACAGAGTTGTTCCAAAGCTCCAGAGACATTTTCCCCCACGTATCTGCAAACCCCACCAGGGTACCTTCAGGAATGTCCTGTTGATGCATCTGCTCACACAGAAAATGATTGTTTCCACCAGGCTCATCACAATTAACTGCACAGGATTGGCCTTCCCCAGGACAGCCCCCGTGGAGATGGCCACAGCAGTCACGCTCACCACAGCCTTTGCTAGACTGCAGTAAGGAAAGAAAGGAAAAATAACTCAGTATCAGGCTGACACCAGGGCACCAAAGAAGGAAGGACACAGAACAATGCACTTAAAAACCAAAAGCTCTCTAAAATGCCTGCAAACGTGACTCTGCTCATTCCCAAACAGGGCCCTATAAGGAGCAGTAGCCTCCACGAGGAGCAATCAGCAGTTCTGGATTAGTCCAGCTCTAACATGAACTCATTACCTTTCCATGAGACCTTCACTGTGCTGTACCCTGAGGAAAACGAATAAACATTCCACCAGCACAGAGCACTGGACACCAAGAACCATGAGCAGGAAGTTGAATCCAGTGCTGCTAAAGCCATATCTTCTCAGAACCACCAGGAAGAAGCCAAATCCAAAGATCACCATGTGGCTGACATCTTGAAATTCTTGAAATTCTGCAGGACAGAAAAGACCACGACAGCAGTGAAATTATTAATGCAGATTGGATTTCTGGTTTAAAAAAATCAATTAAAAAATCGCAATTAAGTAAGAAACCTTCAGATAAAAATTTAACTGCCACGATTGTTTAGTACTCGGAAAGAATTCCAGAGCTTTCTTTCCAATCCATAAGTAAGCAGAGAAACAATACCCTTAATCCTGAATTTATTCTTACAGAGTGATCTGAACGGATGCCATAAGATGGGGGCAGAGAGGTCGAAAAACCCAACAGAAAACTGACCCAAAAATGCAATTTAGCCTTGGCTCCCCATCCTACCTCCGATCTAAATAAACTCCCACCACTCCTGGTGTTGAAAGAGCAGTAAAACCATTCTGCTTCTCACCAACAAACCCCGCCGAGTCCCACCCCTACTGCAGGGCGCCACAGGAGCAGGGATTGTCCCTGCTTTCCCAGCAGGGTGCCAGGTTTACCTGCCACGCTTCTAGCGATTGGTAAGCGGACTTCCTCAACTGAGACGACAGCATCATGGTCATCAGCATCTGGGAAGCAAAAGAAGAAGCCGATGAGGAGCAGAGCTTGCAGCAGAAGGATGAGCCAGGGCACGCTGCAGCGGAAGCTGAGGTAGCGGGAAGGCATCGCGCACTCGCGCACGAAGCACCAGCGCGTGAATTATTCCTGCTCCCTATAAAAATGTCCCGGCGCCCTCATGCCAATGGCAAAGGAGCCGTGGGGGGCCGGCAGCGAGAACTCGGCGAGAGATAAAAAGCCCGGGAGGCGTGAGCGGGGAACAGCTCCTTCCTTATCTGAGGTGTGTCAGGAGCCCAAACCAGCCCGGCTCACACGGGCCGAGCTCAGAGAGAGCCCAGGGACACAGACACATCCAACTGCCAGCACTGCCCCGCTCCAGGATGCCTCCCCGCAGGGCATTCCGGCTGCTGGGGGCCTGGCAGCTCGGCTGAAGGGCAGGAAAGCAGAACATGGACCCCTAAAAGCAGGGTGTGGAAGTTCATGCAGAACCAGTAACTGCTGACATCGCAGCTCTGCAGCCCACAACAAACCTCGGATGAGATGAATCCAACCCAATGCCAGGGAATCGGGGACCTCTGGAGATGCAGCATTTCCTCTGCCACTCCAGGATCAGTCTGTTGGTCAAGGCATGGCCATGGAAACAGCTCCAGGGACACTTTATGAATCCATGGAATGAATCGTGGAAAGGGTTGGGTTGGAAGGGACCTTAAAGCCCATCCAGTGCCACCCCTGCCATGGGCAGGGACACCTTCCACTGTCCCAGGCTGCTCCAAGCCCCGTCCAGCCTGGCCTTGGGCACTGCCAGGGATCCAGGGGCACCCTGTGTGAGGCCCTCATCCCCCTCTGAATAAAGAATTTCTTCTCAATATCCACTCCAGCCCTGCCCTCTGGCAGTTCAAAGCCATTCCCCCTCATCCTGCCATATAAAAATCCCTCTCCCTCCCTTTTATAAACCCCCTTTAGGCACTGGGAGGAACATTTGCGCCTTCTCAGTATTCACGGTGCTTCTGTGAACTGAGCCCTCTTTGTTCAGGCAGTTCAGATTAAAGCTCTGTAATTACACCTCAGCCTCTCTGCTCTGAGGCTGTTACAAACCAAGTGCTGAGCTGGCACGGCGCAGCCTGAGGAGTGCCCAGAAACGGGGAGAAATGTGCTCAGAAACACGGATAAAGCCACCTGCTGGCGACAGGAACATTTATCAGGCAAGAATGTATGCAGAAAGCTCCCAGTTCACTTAAATTTTAGGACATCCCTCCTGCCAACCCAGGCTATAGGGCACAATAATAGTTTTCAAGCCACCTGTGAAAGGTTTGGATTTGTGGTGATAGCTTGAACCTTCCTCACATCCAATATCAAACTGCTTTAACACCAAACTGCTTTAATATCCTTTAATATCCTTAAAGCCCTTTCCCAGCTTTTACTTAGGCCTAATAAAGTCAAATATCCCTATACCCATTTCAGAAACTCCTAAAAAACATCCATAAAAAACCTTTCCCAGGCGTGCAAAGCACTGCCCTGGCTTCAGAAAAATCCTGATGCAGAAAGATCCACATTCAGGTCCTTTTTCTGGGAACTCTGTGACCCTGTGGGTAATTCAGACAGAACCAGAACACCTGGTGAACTTTTCTAGACAGGATAATAGCTCAAGCAGCAATTTAGGAATTAATTTAGCTAACACAATGAGCCCTTTTGGTATCTGTTGCTAAATCCCATCAGTGTTAACATCCATGGAAAACACCCCAAGGGCCAGGAATTCACCCGTTTTCCCTCAGGATGACACGTTGTAAAGATTCACAGCTTAAGCTTCCAAACAGAGACCAAAAGGTGGTGATCTCTGACAGGATGAAGCACAAAGTAACTTCTATATTAGGAAAAAAGTTCTTCCCCATGAGGGTGGGGAGGCCCTGGCACAGGGTGCCCAGAGCAGCTGTGGCTGCCCCTGGATCCCTGGCAGTGCCCAAGGCCAGGCTGGACGGGGCTTGGAGCAGCCTGGGATAATGAAAGGTGTCCCTGCCCATGGCATGGGGTAGAATGGGATGAACTTCAAGGTCCCTTCCAACCCAAACAAATCCCGGATGCTCCGACTCTAAATTGTAGCTCCACTACCAGGAGAACACCCCCATGACTCAGCCAAGGGCGCAGCACCCTCCCGGGCCAGTTTTGGGACCCGCTCTCCTCACACTGAGCCCATCACTGCCCGACCCTTGCTCTGGGAGATCCATCATCCCCTGGCAGGCCCGTGGCACCCAGCCCAGCGCCGGGCGAGGCCGGAGCAGCCCAGCCCGCGGGCACCGCCACCCTCCACCCAGCCAGGGCCGGGCGGGGCCCAGGCCGCGCTCCAGCCTCCCTCAGGCGCGGCGCCGCCATCGTTCCCCTCACTGCTCCCACAGACCACAGGGGCCGCGGGCCCCGGGGAGTGGGCTCTGCCGGGCGGCCCCGGGGAGCGGAGGCTCGGAGCCAGGGCCCGGAGCGGGGCCGGTGCCGGTGCCGGTGCCCAGCCGTGACTCGGCAGCTCCTGCTGGCGGCGGCGAGACCCGCCCAGCCCCGCCCCTCGCTGAACGCCCGCCCCCTCCCCACAGGCCGCCCTTAGGGACTGCCCTCCCATTGGCCGAGCCTAGGCTCCCCCTGGCCCCTAATTGGCCTATCCCCAGCACCGGCCGTCTTTGGGCTGCGCGTCCTGCGCTGCGATTGGTCCGACCGCTTGCCACTCACCAACACGCGTTATTTATTGGCTGGCGCGGCCCGTCAGTCACCCGGGGGGTTATTTTGCTCTCCGGTGAGCCGGCAGCGCAGGCCGTGCTGTGGGCGCGGTGTCGGGCGTCACAAACTGTCACTGCCTGTCTTAGCACCTGAGACATAGTGTCCCCTTCCCCAACTGCCGATTTGCCAGTGAGGCTGTCAATCAAACGTGAGAGGTGGTACCTCGGTGCTACGGTGACAGAGGAAATTGAGCCCTCCTTCTTCCGTTTCCGAGTGGATGGCTGAGCTGTCCTTTTATTTTTCTGTTCCTCTTCCATTGGACAATTTCGTTGTCGGTCACCGCACGGGGCGGGAACCAGCCTTCAGGGCAGCAGGGGGAGGAGCCCAAAATCTACATCATGATTGGTCGATAGCCCATCAATCACAGAGCCCCTTCTCTGACTGGGTCTCTAGGCTATCAATCAAGGCAGTGGGCGTGCCACGCGACGGCACGAGGCGGGATCAACTTTCTGGCACCGCGACTGGTCCACTCCACCGTCTGTCTTCGCTTCCTCGCTGCCGATTGGTCGGGCATGCCGTCACTCAGGTGGGGTCAACCGTTTGATTGGTCAGCGACAGGAAGGCGGGGCGCTGCGCGGCGGCTGCGCGGGGGGACACGGCGGGGAGGGACGGACCAGGAATTATTTTTATTTCTTTGTTTCCCGGGGAAAAAAAGAAAAAAAAAAAAGGGAGAAAAAAGAAAAATAAACAAAAAAAAAAGGCCCCGCGCTCGGGAACCCCCCGCGGGGGCGGATGGTGCTGCCGTGAGCGGGGCGGGCTGGGCCGGGCCGGGCCGGCGGGATGAAGCGGCGGAGCGCGGACTGCAGCAAACTGCGGCGGCCGCTCAAGCGGAACCGCATCACCGAGGGCATCTACGGCAGGTACCGAGCGGCCGCCGCGGCGCCGGGAGCGGGCGGTTCGCGGCCCCGGGNCCGTCATGGCGCCCCGGCGC
Source organism: Gymnorhina tibicen (assembly GCA_013399875.1). Classification (NCBI taxonomy): domain Eukaryota; kingdom Metazoa; phylum Chordata; class Aves; order Passeriformes; family Artamidae; genus Gymnorhina; species Gymnorhina tibicen. The sequence goes on from VXAZ01007221.1 coordinate 364,846, forward strand.
CCCTCAGGCGCTGCCCCGCCCCGGGCCCTCCGCGGCCCTCGGGGCTCCGCGGGGCCGGGGGGAGCTGCTGGCCAAGGTGCTGCCGGCGCTGCCGGGAGGGAGCGGCCGGAGCCGCCCTGGGGGTGCGCACCCAGTGCTGGGCCCTTCGCCCCGTGTCACCCCCGGGGGGCTCCGCTGCGGGCCGGGGGCTCCCGGAGCTGCCAGAGCTCCGAGCCTCACCTGTGTCTCCCCGGGGAGTTTTTCCCAGCGGGGGTCTCACGGCCAGGGGTTCCCGGAGATGCCGAAGCTCCGAGCCGCACGCTGCAGCCTCAGCCGGGGCGCTTTTCCCGGCGGGGTCTCGCAGCTGGACGTTCCCAGAGGTGCCGGAGCTCCGAGCTCCCGCTGCGGCCTCCCCGCGTCTCCCCGGGAGGCTGTCCCGGCTGGGCATTCCCCGAGGCTCGGGCTCGGCAGCGGAACGCCGGGGCTGCCGGCTCGGCTCCTCACGCCGGGGCTCGGGAAGTTGTTTTCCCCGTGCCGGTGCGGGTTGCCTGGGCCGTGGGGCTGCGCTGGGAGCCGTGAGAGCCACGGGAGCGGGAGCTGGTTTGGGGATTGCCGGAGCGGGGATGGATGGCCTGGCGTGGTGGGAACACGGCAGGTGCCCGACTCACCTGTGACCTGGGGAATGAGGAAACAAACAGCGGTGGAGCGAGGTCCACGTGGGATGTGCCTCATCCTGGGAATCAGGATGTGTTTTCCAGGTGTTTACAGGCAGAACGCGCCAAAACGCTGATCCGTGTTCCAGCGCGGTCGTTGGGAGCCTGTTTTAAAGGGTATTTTGGAGCTTTGTTTACCCGAGTATGTCAAATTTTGTATGGAATGCAATAATTCTGTGTTTCTCAATCAGCAGGAGTTTGGGTCAGGAGAGGCTTTGAAGCTTGTGAGAGCTGTAGTAAATGTGCTGTCCCATTTCTGTTTCTAGTTCAGTGGGGTTGATGAATGCAGTGCCTGGAAACCTGAGCGAGCTCATACAATTCAGATGTTAACTTTGCATGAGGGAAGCAGCTGCTGGGGAGCTGTGACAGGAATAAAATTGTCCCAGTGTGCTGCTTATCCCACTTGTAGCGAATCTCTACGTGAGAGCAGAGAGTGTTTTGCTTTAGACTCTCAGGTTTTGGGAAAACGCTGCCTGGAATGGTAAAGAAAAACATCCCTTGTGTAGAAATTAATATTCAAGGTGAAGAATAATTCAAACATATAAGGAATTGCTTATAATTGGTTTTCAAAAGTCATTCAAAATACCGTGCCTTTGAGGTGACTGGCAGGGAAGGTGGGAAAGAGAAGGAGGGAAAATCAGGGAAAGCTCAGAGGAGCTCCAGGAGCTGAGTGAGAAGGCTCAGAGGAGCTGAGGAACAGCTGCTGGAGTCGTGTGAGCGGCTCAGGGACACCTCTGGCTTTGCTTCTCCTGGAAGGTTTTGGTTCAGGAATCGGGTTTTTAGCCTTTGTTTCACGTGGCATTTTGCTAAACAGAAACAATCGGTGTCCTCAGAGTGCTGTCCCACAGAAAGGAAAGAGAAATAGTGGGAAGGCTTTCTCTCTGGAAATCTAAGCAGAGGGAGGTCCTTCCACGTGGATTGGGGCTCTTCCTCTTTTTTTTTAAATTTTTTTTCTCTCTGACCCCCATAATTCAAAGAACTCACAGGTAGCTTCTCACAGAACTACAGTTGTCTAAATTCTTGTAATTACTGCACTTATTTACTCAGCTTATCTTAATTGTTCCCCATCAGCTTACACAGACCCAGTAAATGCAGTTATCAGGAGGAAACATCGTGGGTTTTATAGGCAAAGCAGCCAGGCTGAGCAAACAGCAGGATTGGGGTACTTAACTCTTTGTTTTGTTTGCTTTTTAAATTAAACCTGATCGTCCCATCCTTGTTCCCTCTCCAGAGTGTGAGCGAGGCACAGCTGTCACTGAGACACGTGGGGTGGCTGAGAGCTGGGAAAATGAGGAGTTTGGAGCAGGTGGAGCAAGGAAGGAATTATCCTGCGAGTGTAAAACTGAAGGAGATTATAAGAAGTGACAGAAAACCAGAACAGAGTTAGAAATATAAAATCTTGGGCTGCACTGAAAGACATGGATGATCTGTCTCTCTGAATGTTGATTTTTTTCAGTGACTTGTGCTGTTTAGGAGTATTGCAGGATCTGTGGAAAGAACTTTTAATGTAACTTAAAATAACTGCTTACGACAGATCTGCAAACCCACCACGCTCACGGCAGGAATTGTGGGGTCTCTTATTTCCACAGTTTGTATTCCAAATCTCGCCTTTTCCCTCGTAAAACAATGGCAGCAGTTAAAAAAAGCTGAAGTGATTTAACATCTCCTACCTTTGGCAGTGTGCATGCATTAAACCCTTAATTGTTAATTAAAGTATCCATTGCAGCTTGTCATTAGTTAAGCAATTAAAGTTTACTTGTTCCTGCTTGTTGCTCAGTCCTCCCGGTCCCCATCTTTGATCTGGTTAAAATCCTTCAGCTGTCTTGCTGATATTGCTTGTTTTGGCTCTGCTGGGTCCCAGTTTTGTAGCTGGGGAAGTTTCAAGATGAATTCCACACATCCCTGCTGTAACTTGTGCTGTCACATCAGCTGATGGATGCTGTCTCATGGATTCCCTGACAATAGTCCTTAAATACTCCATGTTCCCTCAGAGGCAGGATTATTTTAGCTCGGGATGTAAATTGCCCTTTATCCCAGGCACTCTGTGGGCTGGCAGCCAAGTGGGTGCTGGGCAGGGGAGGGTGTCTCATCTCCAAGTGGCCCTGGTGGCACAGGGCAGGATTTCTGGGTGTCACAACCCCTAAAATACTCCTGCTTCCCTCTGCCACCCAAATCCTGACAGGGCTGAATTCCGAGGACTGAATTTTTGACAGCCAAATAAACTGGAAGGAAAACATCAGCGCTACCTCCAGGAATGTGGCCTTTTTTAGGCTTTTCTTAAAAATCCATAATGATTCCTCCTGCTAATTTATTCTGGCACTTTTTTCACGAGCTTCCTATAGAGGGTAAAGCATTTTCTTGCGGAGCTGCCCCGGAGGTCTGGAACAAAGCAGCAGAGCTGCCTTTTATGACTTGAACTTCAGTGCAGGGCTCCAGTGTAATTTAGCCTACATTTGATGTGTTGCACCGTGCCAGCCCCGGTGGCACATGGAATATCAGTCCCTCTGCCCCGGCTCTGACTCCCTGCAGCCGAAGGGGCTCCTGCGGCAGGATTTTGGTGTTTGCAGCCCAACTCCCAGAGCTGCCGGGGCCTCCCGTGCCAGCCCCAGCGCCGATTGTCTGCCCGTGCCCGGGCTGCCACCGCCACGGCGAGGATTGTCCCTGGTGTCTGCCTCGCCTTACCCTGCCCGGCTCGGGGATGGCTGCGCTCCGAGCCACCGCGAGACACGGAATCAGGAGTCAGGGAGCTTTCCTGGGATTCTTTACATTTCTTTCCCTTTTCAGATCCGTGGCTGGCAAGTGTTTCACGTGGCCAGTCCCAGCAGTGATGTTTTCTGCCTTTCAGACTTGCTGTGCTCGCTCTGTTCCACTTCTTCTGCCCACTAATAATAATCTTAGATACCTCTTTCTGTGTTTATGTATACAAAGCTTTTCTATTTGCAAATCTCCGCTCAGCCTCCCCAGTGTTGTGGCTGCTGGGTAACCACGAGCTGGGGGTTGTTGATTATTTGGTACTTTCACCCAAATGCTCAAATTCACCTTTTTAAAGCTCACCTGTGCCCTTGGCACCCTGCCAGCCTCGGGATGCCTCCCACTCCATTGTCTTGGATGAGTCAGGCTGCCAAATGGAACATGCCAGCAGTCCTGCCAGGATTCCCTTTCCAGCCTTTGGGCCTTGCTGATAATAGAGGGATAGAATGAAGGCTTAATCGATCCCCAGTTTGGGTTTGGGGTGCAGAATTGGGTCTTTTTCGAGGGATTTTTTGCAGTATTTTTACCTTACAGCCAGCACAGGATCTGCGTCTGCAGGGCAGTAAAAGGAGAACAAAGAACAAGAGAGGAAAAAAAAAAGGGGGGAGAAAAAGGAAACGGCATCTGGCACTTGCAGGGGGAGGAAGAATAAGGAGGAAAATTATTTGTTTGCAAATTCAAAGGGGGAGCACAGCCAGTGTGGGGTTATGAATAAATCTTTCTCTTCAGTGTACATTAGCCATCAATTGACCTTTCAGAGAAATTGCAGCACTGTAATCACTGCTCCTCCCTGCTCTGTGCCCTGCTCCTCGCATGGATGTGTCCATCCTTCCCTCTTCCTTCATTACCCTCCAGGATTAGATGCCATATGCTGGTTTCTGGGGAGAGCCCCGGCCTTAAACCTCTGCCAGGTCACCGAGGGCAGATTTTTTGACATGTGTCAGGAAATTGGATAACCCAGATTTTAGGTATTTATCTGCAGGAATCTTCCCCTGTATTGGGATCCACCTCAGAATTCCAATTGGCCTCGTGGAATGTATTTGAGCCTCTGCAATAAAAAGGTTTTCTGGAGGTTGGGAAGCCCTTGAGCCTGGTGAGTGTTGTGTGAGAGAGGCCCGGGGAGATCAGTGACTGCCAGAGCTTCCCAAAGGGCTGGAGCTGGATCCTGGAGGATGTGTGGGAGGGAGGGGGCAGAGGGATAACACCAGGAAAGCACTGAAGGGAAGAGCTGGAAGGAATCAAGGGATCCCAGAGCAAGGATGAAGGACAAGTGGCTGGGACACAGCGGGGAGGGGAGGAGGGCTGAGTTCTGTGAGTTGTTTCCTTCAGGTGATGCTGCCTGCGTGGTGCTGGGGGAAGCAGAGCAGCAGCAGTGCTCAGCCTGTCAAACGAGGTCCTTTCCCTGCTTTTCTTGGGAATTAATTCTTGGGGATGATTTCAGCTCTCCCTGGTTCGCTGGAGAGCTGTCAGCTCACCCTGCTGGGCTGGGGGCTTGCCTGGACACAAACCTGGGTGTGCAGCACCCCAGGGAGAGCAGGATCTGAGATTTGGGCTCCTTCCCTGCTCCGCAGGGGCTCATTCCATGCTGGGGCCAGCACAAGGATTGAGGCTCTTAAACTTTCCTGTGCTCCTGGAATTCTGAATGGCTTCGGAGCCCTTCAGACAATGAGAAATAGGCTCTTTAATATTGTTGGCAAAACCTCCTTACAAGTGTTGCATTGTTCCAATTCCACTTTAGAAGGTGCTAAGTGTCACCAGGGCCCTTGGATTGATATGAATTTAATATCAGAAATCACTTTAATGGCTGTGTTACAGAACTCTTGCTCAGCAAATGCTTTCACTTGGAGTGGCACTTGACAGTTGAGCAGCATTAGTCCTGACAGCCCTCATTTGCTGGGAAAAATGGGGGCTCCTCGTGGATTCCAGTGGCAGGAAAATAAACAATAGCCACGAGTGTAACCCAGGAAAAGGCTCCACAGCACAACTAAACAGGACAAGGCATTCCTGGCTGTGATGGTTTTATAGAATTCCTCAAATCTGAGGAGTTGCACAGGTACAATTCCAGAGTCTGGGCCCAAATGTCACCTTTAATATCAAATATTCTCTGAATGCGGCTGCTTTTTACAGATCTCTGGTGAAGATCTAAACTTTAAATTCTAAAATGAGGTTCTAAACAGGGAAAGGCAGCCTATGGAAGCATAATCCACCAGGACAACGTGACCATTTAAGGGTTTTTGGTGGGTTTTGGTTGGCTGGGTTTTGGTGTGGGGTATTTTGTTGGGTTTGAGGGGGTTTTTTAATATTTACACTGTAGTTTCATTCTTCTCAAAGAATAATTTGTGACTGGAGCTGGTTCCATCAGAACTGAAAACAGCAGTTCCTTAACTTTTCCAAGTGTGTGCCATTAATTTTGTTTCCATTACATTAAAGTGCTTCCTGGAGCCTTTTGCTGTGTTTTTTTCCCACCCCATTCTGTTGATAAGGGCACTCTCGGGCACATGCAGTTTGTCTGATTCCCAAGAAATCCGAGTGTTTTCCCAGCCCTGTAGTTTGGACCTGACCTTGTGTGACAAGTGGGTGAGAACTGCTCAAGTTCAGCTCTTTTCCCTGGATGTTTTGTGTTTTGTCTCTTCCCCAAAGCTCTGAGCAAGTTCCTAAAAAAGCCCCGTGGCCCTGAGCAGGGCAGGAACTCGACCCTACCTGGCACTGGGTGCAAACCCTTGGCACCTCCCCACTAAACGTTCCAGGGCAAAGTTCTGCTGGTTTTGTTGGCAGGGTGGGAGAGGAGGGAGAATAAGTTACTAAAAGGAAATTTGATTTAAAAGAGAAAAACGTATTTTCAACCCCCCCTATTTTTGTTATAACCCAGGAGAGTGCAACGAGGTACTGGGGAGCTGGAGTGACCCATCTGGGGGTGATGGGTTTGGGGGGAAAAAGGGGTTTTGCTGCTTCTTTTTTGGAAGAATGGATCGGGCTGATCCCTCAAGTGTCACTTGGGCATGAGCTCAGAATGTTCCTGAGCTCTGTTGCCAAGAGGGATCATCAGTGGTTCGAAATGCAGGACTCAGAACATGGGAATGTGGCTCGGAAATAATTAAAACATAGAAGTTGGGCTGGTCTCAAGCCTCATGTTTTTCTGGGGGTTTGTTTGTTTGTTTTTAAGGGATCCATTCACCTTCGCAGAAATGTTTTCAAATCAAACACTGATAACTCCGTATCAAAACAGTCTTAAAATTGCTATGGGCTTAAAATACATCTCAGTTTATTGGTGTGGCAGTCTGTGGTAAAGGAGGGAACATCTGCAGCCTGCTGAGGAGAGGGAACAGAAATTCCTGAGCTCCCAAGTGCGGGAGAGGACTGGAAAAGGAGCATTCCAGCTGGGAGAAGTTACCTTGGCAGGACCTCAGTGTGTGAAAATGCAGGGGGAGATGGGTGCTGATGTCTGGTGGGAGCAGTGACCCTGCTGTCTATTAGGAAAAATAAATGCAGCTGAGTATTAACTTTGTTAGACCAGGGCTGCTGTAATGGAATAATAAAAAAAAGCCCTAAACTTATAACATTATTTTGGCTGACATTTCCTCCTAGGTATTACAGCTATCCATAGTTTTATTCTGCATATTTTAATTAAAAAAAAAAACAAACCCAAACAAGTCTGTTTGTCTGTTGGAAATCCTGACCTGAAACAGCCTTTTCCTTTCCTTCTTCCCCCAGCACCTTCCTGTACCTGAAGTTCCTGGTGGTGTGGGCCCTGGTGCTGCTGGCAGATTTTGTGCTGGAGTTCAGGTTTGAGTACCTGTGGCCCTTCTGGCTCTTCATCAGGAGTGTTTACGATTCCTTCCGATACCAGGGCTTGGTGAGTGGGTCCCTGTGCCTTCCCAGGGAAATCCTGCCCGCCGGGGGATGCTCCCTGTTCCACAGCTGCCGGGGTGGCACTCGTGAGATGAGTGAGATCCTCCTCCCAGGAGGAGGGCTTTCCTCTGATTTATCCCTTCTCCCTGATGGGTATTTTATCTATGGCAAGTGGACATGAAATAAAGATTTATCAAAATTTCACCCCAGGAAAATACTGTTTGAGTTCCTGAGCTGGGTTTGAGTTAGTCAGAATTATATATAACCTTATATACATGTAAACAGGCAAGAGTTTCTGCTTTATTTTAAAGAAAACCCTGTTATATAGGAGGTTTTATATTTATATGTATGTGTGTGTATATATATTCATATCTACACACGTATGCTGTCTATCTATATATAGGGCTGTATATGTAGGGAGTTTATATATATAAAAATATTTTAAAATATGTTAACATATATTAAAATTAAATAAACATGTAATATTAGAAATATTGGCGTGTTACAAAGTTATAACTATTATATGTTCTATGTAAAATGTGTTATATGTATTTTAATATATATCTATATATATAACTGAATTGGTTATTTTTCCTGGAATAACCAAACCCTCTTCTCTTTCCCCCTCCCCTCCTTTCTTTCAGGCCTTCTCAGTATTTTTTGTGTGTGTAGCATTTACCTCCAACATCATCTGTCTGCTCTTCATCCCAATCCAGTGGCTGTTCTTTGCTGCCAGCACCTATGTGTGGGTACAGTATGTGTGGCACACAGGTGGGTCATTATTCTTTATTTACTCTATTTATTATACTTCCTGACTCATTTATAACTTCCTTATTTACAACTCTTCTTTACTGACAGCTTCCAGAGCTCAGTATGTACCTCACAGCTCTTAGGAGCAAACCCTCTCTGCTGTTACCTCATTTAATGCAGTTATTTTAGAGTTTAAAGTGTTGGTTTGGTTTTTGTTTTGCACTTGGGGTGCATCTCCAGTAAGCAGGAACTGGAGGGGTATAAACAGGAATTCCAGAGCAGTTAAAAAAACCCCTAAATTCCTGACTTCAAAACTCTCCTGCAGCGATTCACCAAATACAGAGCACACAGGAGAAGTTTGTGGAAGGCTTCTGTCCCTCCACACTCAGTTGGTGTGCTGTTAATTTGGTTGTTAATGTTCAAAGATCAGTTATTTCAGCGTTTAATTCTGTTCTAGCAAAGCTTTGTGTCAGCTGCATCCAGGTTCTGAGCTGGTGATGCCAGAGGCTGCCCTGACAGTTTGAGACTTATATGGAGAATTCTTGTCCCCCTCTGCTGCCCTTTTTTTCCCGAGTTATTTGGGTTTGTTCTCATAAATCCCTGGGTTTGGATGAAGCAGCTGAGCTGGGGGGAGGTGGCTGAGTTTGCAGTGGCACTGACACGTGGATTCCACACATCCTTCCCTCGGCCGAAACGTTTCAGGAATAAAATTGGATTCCATTTTTTTTTTTTTTTTTAGGGGTAACTTTTCACTCCCCAAATTCCCGGGATTTGGGGTTCGTGTAACATTTTGTGTTAGGCTTGATCCCAGGGGTTTGCAGGGTGCTGTGGATCATCCCTCACTCAGCTCTGTGACAACTTAGTCACTGCTGATAATGGCAGTGTGGGAGCTGATGGCAGATGCTGGGAACCACTTGCTGCCCAATTTCAAATACCTGCAGAATCTGGGGTTATTTTTAGAGTTGTATTAATATGTTAAAGCTTTATCTGAAGTTGTTCAGGGTTGATGCTTAGAAGGAAGAACCTGATGGGCCAGTTTGAGCTGTAGCTATTGAGCTGATTTAGTATTTCAATTCGTGGCAACCTCAGGAATTATTCATTTTCAGTGCTCCTCCAAGTTGATGGAAACTTGCTTTTTTTTGCTTTTTAAAGTTATGATCTTTTTAGGTGAAATCTTTAAGGTCTGTTTCCTCTGATCCTTGAAATGTTTTTAAAAATAACTTTAAAATCCTTGCTGCCTGGACTGTGTCGCTGAGATGCCTCTGTTTCCCTTCTCCCCACAGAGAGAGGTGTGTGCTTACCAACAGTATCACTGTGGATACTTTTTGTTTATATTGAAGCAGCCATTAGATTTAAAGATTTAAAAAACTTCCACGTGGACCTTTGTCGTCCATTTGCAGCACACTGGTAAGTGGTTCTCTGTTCTCCTCTTAACCTTTATTTCACCAGGAAAATGAGTAATCAGGGCTTTTTATTTGGGTTCAGGGCTTGGCTGTTCAGTTTCCCCCTCACGCTTCTGCCATTAAATATTCTGTGAGAAATGTGTGTAAACAAGGACCCAGTGCCACCTCTCTGTGCTGTGAGGAATTTGTAGTGTGGATATTCCAAGCATTTCTTGAGGGCTCCTGCCATCACCTCACAAATTCTGTGTTCACACAGTGAACAGCTGATAGAAGTAACATAAACAAAAAATAGGTTTCCATGATAATTTATGAAATTATTATGGAAACCTTTTTCTGGGACAGAGGGCTCTCCTTTTTCCCTCAGAAAGGTTCTCATGAGTGTCTGATTTAATAATTCACCAGAAGCAATGAATAAGCTTCAGGTTGAAAATCACTGCAGAAAATGAGAAAACAAACACTGCTTACTACACTGCTTCACTGGAAGTGAGCAGGGTGACTCCAGGCCAGAGCCTGGCCTGCAGAGTATCCAGATCTGGAGGAAATTTACTTTTATTCCACAAGCTTTTGGTGTAGAATTCATTGATCTGCATTTAGAACACGGGCTGGTTTTCCTGCAGTCATTGGGTGCCGCCTCCAGCGAAGCAGACATCTGTCATTAGAATTTATATTGTGCACACTGTGCCACAGATCCCTTAAACACCACCCAAACTCCGTGCCAGGCCACTGAAACCCTTCAGGAGCCGTGCAGGAGGGAGGAAGGAAGGAAGGAAGGAGGGAAGGTCTTTGCTGCTGAGTGGGTGCAGACAGTGGAGTTTGTCCCCAGAGTTTGGGAGCTGCAGCCACAGCTGCCTCTGCAGGGCACTACAGAAGGGGCCTTGGCAGAAGTCGTGCCAGGTGCACGTGCAAATGGTGCTGGCAGCTCCCTCAGAAGCACAGTTTGCCCTCTGCCCAAGGAATGAGAGCACCTGGAGTGGTGAACACTGGAGTGGTGAACACTGCTCTGCGTCGGCGTGCCCTGCTCTGGGACACCTCCAGTGCTTGCAGCTCTCTCCAGGACACACTGCCTTTGCACAGGGCTGTTTGCTCACGGGTGCAGCACCCATCCATGCACACCCTGCACGGTTTGTCTGCATTCTGTGCTGGTGCAGTGTCACAAGAACTCCTAAACCCTTGGTGATGAAGCTGACAGGCAGAAGAACCCGATCCCAGAGTTGTGGTGCTGATAAAGCCGTGCCTGCGTTCTGAACTGTGGAACAGCAAAACCCACTTTAATTTTCTATGGAAAGCTGTCACCCAGATGTATGAAATTTATTAATTTGCTATCATGGCTACAGTTTGATTAATACTAATGCATTTTTTTTCCCCTTAGCATTGGCTACCCTGTTGTGACTCTGGGCTTTGGCTTTAAAAGTTATGTCAGCTACAAGATGCGTTTGAGAAAGCAGAAGGAGGTGCAGAAGGAGAACGAGTTCTACATGCAGCTCCTGCAGCAGGCACTGCCCCCAGAGCAGCAGATGCTGCAAAGGCAAGAGAGGGAGGCAGAGGAAGGCAAGTTATTCCTTCGTGTGTTCTCTGTTCTCTGCTGTTCCAAGAAAAAACAAACCCCAAACGTGCTGAGGAGGAGCTGCTTCAGCCCGGGTTGGTTTGGTGGGAGCGTGGTGAACTCAGAGGGGCAGAAATGAAATCATTTTGGAGTGGTTAATGTGACAGGAAAAGTGAATTATGGCCCCTCTGCTCAGTTCTTCATTAGCAGCTGCATCAATCTGGTCAGTCGGTGTTGTGTGAAGCTTTAGTATTTATTATTAAATCCCTGCTTCCTGCCTGGAATGAGGCAAAAAGCCTTAAAATAGGTGACTTTGGATTCTCTTTTCTAGAGAGTCTCCAAGCCTGATTGTTTCCTGCAGGAATGATGGATGTGTCCATAATGATTTTTCTTTCTGTGGCACGGTATTGATGGATTTAATGAACTAAGTTGGGTTTTTTTCACTTTGGTGTTGCAGCAGCCAAAGGATTATCTGATATGGATTCCTCAATACTCCTGCAGCACAATGGAGGCATTCCAGCCAATAAAAAAATCTCATCAACGTTGCCAGAGCTGGAATATCGAGAAAAAGGGAAAGAAAAGGACAAGGATGCGAAGAAACACAACCTTGGAATAAACAACAACATTTTGCAACCTGTAGACTCTAAAATACAAGAAATTGAATATATGGAAAACCATATCAATAGTAAAAGATTAAATAATGATCTTGTAGGAAGTACAGAAAACCTCTTAAAAGAGGACTCATGCACTGCCTCGTCCAAAAATTACAAAAATGTCAGTGGGGTTGTGAACTCCTCACCCCGCAGCCACAGTGCAACCAACGGGAGCATCCCCTCCTCATCCTCTAAAAATGAGAAAAAACAGAAATGTGCCAGCAAGAGCCCGAGCACACATAAGGACTTAATGGAGAACTGTATTCCTAATAACCAGCTAAGCAAACCAGATGCACTGGTAAGGTAAGTTGGGCCTGAGCCTCGTCTCACCCTCCCTTGGTACATCAGGGCTTTCATTTGGTTTTTCCGAGGAAAATGGCATTTTTGGTGACGTAGAGAAGACAGGATGGCGTAGCGGTGGGGTAAGATCTCCGGGAGAGGCGTGGAGTTGTGCTCCTGGTTTTTGTTTGATGTGCAGCCTGGAGCAGATTGCTTCATTTCTGGCTCAGAATCTGCTGCTCCCCTGCCCCACGGGGCTGCTGTGAGGCACCAGAAATACTCTGGTAGAAGGCAGGAGAAAAACGTGGAGAAAATCAGCTCATCTGTCCTTGACAGCTCTTCTGCAGAGTGACCTTTGCCTCTCCAGGGAGTTCAGTGGGGTTTGTTGTTGCCTGCACAGGTGTTTTGTTTTGGTTTTCCTTTGACACGTTTGGCTTTTGCTTTAATCTTTAATTCCGAGCGTGGAGACAGGGAGTGCAGAGGGTCAGTGCCGGGTTCAGGCTCTGCTCAGAGCCCTGCTGCAGGCACAGGTCACAGGGATTCGTTTGGCTGCCTGGGAGTGTGCCAGCACGGAAGAGTCACAGCTTTACATCTGCTCCGGGGAAGTTTGGAGGAAGATGTAGTTGTGAGGTGCAGTGTCTCACCCTGAGACAGATGGTGTTGTCATGTGCTGCCAGAAAAAGCACCAGCAAGGAAAGCGGTGTGACTGTGCATGGGGAGATGTCTGGAACAAAAACTGTTCCACAGTTATGCCCTTCTCCACCATTTTCCACCTGGCTCGTGTCTCTCTTCTCCCACCAAACCGGCGTTGGCCAACTTAATTGGCAGGTCGGGTTTGTTTTCCCTGCAGGTACCTTTTGATAATTGGGCTTTTGTCTCTGAGGATTTGTGCTGTGGGAACACAATTACTTCAGTGGAAATATTATTCCCTCCTCTGGTAATCGCTCTGCCCCTGACTGACATACCCCTGCCAATTAAACACGCGGGCTAATTGATACCTCACGTCTCTATAGAGAACTCGTGTGAGGCAAATCAGGGCCCAGCTAATCAATGGGATCTGTGACTCAAATCCAGCCAGGATTGATGGGATGCAGATGGCTCTGCCTTGAGCAGAGCTGCACCAAGCCCCTGCTCAGGGCTGGCTGGGTGTTCCCACTTCCAGCTCCGCACTCTTTGTAAGGTTTGTTTGCTCCCCGAGGGAGACAGGGGTCAGCTCAGGGTGCTGCACTTCCAAACATCATCATTCCTAAGTCTTGAGAAGGGGAGGCCTTTAGGAATGACCTGTGTGGCTGTGACAGGGACTGAGATTTAAACCTGGCGTGTTTAAACTTGAAATTTCGTGTTGAAATCTTTGTGTGCTGCCGTGGAAGCGCAGAGCAGGTGGTCACTAATTGCCCAGGGTGGGTTTTCTAACACAGAAATGAGTCTACAACAAACCAGATCGTGTCCTTAGGGAATTCCAGCTCCTGGAACTCACTGGGGAAGGGCAGAGAACACAGCTGTACTCTGAAAGTACCTTACTCTGCCCTGAAAGGGAATTTACCTTCTTCAGACAAGTGTTTTTGGGATGTGTGGGTGTGGAGTTGTGCTGCAAACCCCTGGAGCTGTTTCTTGTCCGTGGTGTCCCTGTGCAGGCAGCCCCAGGGGCACGGGGAGCACCGAACACCAGCATCCTGCTGCAGCTGGGGGCTGAAATCATTCAGGAAACCTTGTTTCTGCTCAGCCCGGCTGTGTGACTCCCACACCAGCAGGAGATAAACTCACCTGACAAATTGGATGGGATGGATGCACTTAAATTTAAAAATTCATGGTGCTTTTTTATTTTAACCTTGTCAATTATCCCGTCCCTGGAGTGCCAGGCATTTGTTCATCATCTTTTCCACTTCCAGGAGTGTTACTCACTCCTGTTATTAAACTTTCAGTCTGCACTGCTGCTGGAGCCTGAAGAGGGCTGAGCGAAGCCCTGCGTTTGTTCGGGCTCGGGTCAGATCTGCTCAGCTTCCAAATAAAGCTGCTTTTTCTGACTGGCTGTCCAGCAGCCCCGCAGCAGGACGGCAGAGCCACGCTGCTTTCCTTTTGTGTCCGCAGATGATGGCCCTGAGCTGAGTAACCAGGAGCAAATGTAAAATATTCCTTCTGCTGCTGGGGGTTTGGGATTAACGGGGCTGGAGACGGTCAAGATCAGGAGGGTTTGGAGAACAGGAGTTTTTTAACTTTGAGACACTTGATGTGATCTACCTGGGAGGGCACTGCTAGTTAAAATTTATATATATATATATTTTATATATACAATACTGCTCTTATTTGAAGCGAAACTTTTCTTTTTGCTGTGTCTGGTGGATGGTCAGGGCCCGAGTGCTCGGCTTTGTGGAGAGGAACTTGCTGCTGCCCATCCCTGGGAATTGTTCCACTCTGGATAGCCAGAGCTGAGGGATTCCAGGGGCTCAGCCCTGCAGGAGGAACCTCTGGGGTTTTCTGAGGCATCTCCTGAGGGTGCTGAAATCTGCTGGTGCTTGTCAAGCCCTTCATCACTGAATCCCTGTGGTCTGAGCGCTTCTTTCCCATCTCTGTGGTACTGGGGCCAGTGGAGGGATCCATTTGGGGTCAGCCTGGTGTCCCTTTGCACTTTACTGCTGTTTGTCAGGAGGCCCAGAGCAAATTCATCTCTTCTACCATTTCACTGTCGTTTCTGAGGTGAATCAGATTTAGAGCCTCAATATGTGGAACAGGTCCAAGCTGTAATTGCTGCAGAATTATTTTTTTGTTGTTGTTTATTGCACATTACACAGCAAAACCCATGACCTGCCCCTGCCTTTTAGCACCCTTAAAAATCCCTGCACTAAAACCACCCGAAAAACCTGGCAGTGCAGCTTGGCAGAACTGTCTGTATCCACAGAGGTCCTGCCTTTGGCACACGAGGTGATGAACAAGCTGTCTCGTGTACTAATTATTCCCACAGATAACGAGGACATCTTCTGGCAGTTGGACTGGGAAAACTATTGGTGAAGCAGAAGCTGCTCTGCCACAGCTTATTTCGCTTTCCTAAAACTGTGTTACCTGCAGAGGCAGGCTGGGAGGTTTTAATGGGAATTTATGGCCGTTTGGTGCTAATTATTGTGAAATTTGGTGGCGTCACTGGTGGGCAGAGAGGGGTTGGTGCTTCTTGCTCACCCCCCCTGCCTGGAGTGGCATTAAAGCACCAGAAGGTTTCCTGTTGTCAGCTGCAGGGGGGTGATGGCCAGGGCTTCCTGCCTTAGGAAGGCAAGCACAGAACAGAAAAGCAGAAGGATTGGGAATGTAAATGAGGAATCTGGGAGCCAATCCCTCCTGCAGCCCCTTCCCAAGGCAGCAGAGTGCTTGGAAGCAGAACAGCCTTTGGAAAGGGCAGCTGCTTGGAGCAGTGCTGTGCAGCAGGGAAAGGAGGATCCTGGCTTTCCCTCTGTGCATTCCTGTCTTTTTGGGAATGAGAGCTGCCCCTCAGAGCTGCAGGCAGAGCCTGGCAGTTCCAGCAGGAGCAGCTCTGGAAGCGCTGCAGGAGCTCAGTGGCCACTTCAAAGGAGCAGCTTCACTGCAGGGGCTGCTTGTGCCAGAGCAGAACAAAGGCTCTCCAACAGCCCAAATTCTGCATCTCAGGGCCTTGTGGGTCCTTGAAAATGATAATTTTCATATAAACCGTGTTTCATTCGTGTGCCATTGCCAGGTGATTATGGGATGGAGTAAACTGAGCACCCAGCGTGGGTTATGCACCAGACATGGGCACTGGGGAGCATTAAAGCTGAACTGAGTTGTCTTTAAGTTCATCCATCAATCTTCCCCGAGGCATTTGGAAAAATACTCACTCTCAGAGGTGATGCCTGATTAATTCTCCTCACCAGGAATGAGAGGAGGTGGTGCTCAGCAAAGGAAATGGGTAAATCTGCAGTCAGAGCAATGACAGACTGAAGGAGCTGACCTGGCTCGTATAAACAGCACAACATAATCTGCAGCTAAAGCCTCATTTAAAAAGCAGTTCTGGGTGAGAATGGCCCGTGCTGCGTGCAGCAGCAGGGAAAAGCATCTTCCAGAACTCGGGTTTTCTCTGCTTCCCCCTCCTCTGTAAATAATTTTCTCCAATAAGCCTGGAAATAAGAGACTTAAGCAGCAAATGCAATCAGAGTAAGAATAACAATAATTTGGCAAACGCTGGTTTAGTGGGTCACTTATCATTGTAACAGCAGCGCAGCCCATTCCAGAGGGGAGGAGGGACAACTCCCTCCTTGCAGCAGTGGAGAGTTTTCACGGCTTTGTATTGATGTGCTTTTATTTCAGAGTGGGTTTAATGTCCTTGTGGGAGAGGTGACCTCTGTGGCAGGGCAAGGAGCACGTGTGGGTCTGAGGGGTAACTCCCTGCACGTCTTCTCACTCTTAATGAAGTTGTGTCTCTGCCTAATTGGGGCAGGGCTGGGAGAGAAACCTCCCAGGGAACATTTGCATGATGATGGATTATGATCTTCCTCGCTCGTTTTAGGGAGAGAGGAGCCTGCATTTGCTCTGTAATTGGCAGAAAACAGATATTCTCTGCTCTGGTATTTAGAGCTGGAGCAAAACCTTCAGTGTAATGAAAAGGGGTAATTAAAACCTGCTAAAATCTTACTGTAAAACCCCATTCTAAACAAGCCCATTGATAGAGCAATTTCCAGTGGTTTTGGCTGGCACTGACTGGAGAGAGATGAATTTTCTGTGCTAATTCTCTTCGGGCCCTTTGGAGTGATGTCTCATGGGTGTTCCACCCTCCCGAGCCCCAATCCCACCAATTCCATCCACACAGGAGCAGCAGCTGTGGCCTCATCTCTGCTCGGGGGCTGGGGGCTGGCTGCTCCCCAGGGATCCTGCAGGGCTTTTCCAGCGCCGTCTGGAGCAGCCCTGGGAGCACCCAGGTGCAGGAATGCCACCAACCAGATGGCTCCACACTCCTGAACTCACGGCAGGTCTCTGTCGCCAAAAATACAAATTCAGCCTCTCCTGTGCCAGCACCTCTGAGCTGTTCAGGCTTTATCTGGTCAGGGCTTCTTTTCCTGGAATACTCAATACCCAAAATAAATCCTGGGGTATCTTAGTTTGGCATAGTCTGAGCTATAGGTAAAAGCTATTTACAGCTCTTATCTTCAGTTATCACTTCGTTGTGGGCATGGATATTGGAATTATTTATGGCTCGGTGTAAAGTGGGATTTAGGTGTGCTGCTCTGTGTTGTCCTGCCAAGCATTTTTCCACCTATTTGTGAAAACCTGGATTAAAACCAATCAGCTGTTGGCACACACCAGCCTGGTAGTGGTTCCTACAGCTTCTCACTCTCTTTAATTAATCAATTTGCTCTCCCTAAAACACTGGGCTGCTGCTTGTTGGCAGATGAAGTGAAACTCGGATTTCTTTGCCCAACAGCTGCCCAGTCCATCACGTAACACTGAGCGGGGTGGCACCGCTCACCTAAAAGCAGCTGCTCATTTTGGGGCTGAGGGCTGAGGGTGGAATATTTGGTCAGGTGTGCAGGTTGTTCCCCTCACACAGCAGAGCACCAGGTGCTGACATGATTTGTGCCCTTCCCTTTGAGGTGGGTATTTGCTTTGTGCCGTTGCTATTTGCCTGGATGTTGATTTTTTTTCTGTTTGAGGGTGCTTTTGACCATTTATTCTGCCCTGGAGGAGTCCACCTTCCCAGGAGGGCGCTGCCGTGGAACTGGAGAGGCAGCTGGAGCAGGAGGGGGCTGAGATTTGAGTGGTCTGAGGTGTCCCAGCCCAGCCACGCTCCTGTAGAGGCTGCTCCTGGCTCTTCATTCATGCTCTCATCTCTCTGGGGCTGTTTCAGCTGTTACAAACCCACTGTTATGGATTCCCGTGGCTTTGGTGATTCCCCACTGAGCTCTGGATTCGCTGGCACGGGATGTTCTCACTGCTCATCTCTCAGGGCCTTTCAGGCTGAGATTTCCCCGCACTGAAGCCCAAAAATGTTTCACTGGGAAGGCAAAAAGCTCCAGGTGCTGAGTGTCACTAAGGGCAGCTCTTTCTGGCTTTTGTGATCGTTCTCCTCATCTTAGTGTCCCACTGCCTCTGGTTCAGAATGGAGCCCTAGGAAATAAAACCACCCTCATCTTCTTTATGGACGTGTGAAAACTCAAATCAATACCTGGCAGAGCAAAGGAGGATTCTGTGAGAAGGGCTGGGGTGTATTTGCTTTAAATAGGTGTGTAACAGTTTAAAAAGGTTGATTATTCACCTGTGATGTGTTTTTATTCTAAGAATCCTTAGATAACCTTGTTTGTGGGGGAAAAAATCCAAGTGAGCCGAGTGCCTCTCTTCGGAAACGTGTGTTTTATTGAGCCGCTTTTTGTTGAAAGTATTTTAATTAATAAGATTACATGAATCTTCAAGAACTTTCCAAAGCTACGATTTCAAGTGTAGAGCAGATGGTCTCTGTTCAAGAGCAATTAAAACTAAATTTACTGACTCCTGAACTGGGGATGACTTAACACATCCTCGTTACTCAGCATGCACATCATGTGCTGCAAGAAAATACCAACATGTTGAGGTGACAATTCAGCAGCCTGGCCCACAGCTCGGCTCTGGGTAATAAATCAAACTCGGCGTTTGTGGACAGAAGCGAAATCCGCTCGTGTGTGGCTCTGTCCTGGTTTAGAGCTTCTCCGAATTCAGAGCAAATGTAATTCCACAGGATTTGTTTTACAACTTCGCAGCGCATGGAAGCGAATTCCTGTGGGAGGCTGTGAGGTGTGTGTGGAGCTCTGCACGGAGCTATATATGCAGAGTTACATAAAAGCTGATTATTTAGCAGGGACGCAGCCACAGAACGGGGAGAGCGGATTGTTGGGAGGCTGGGGGTTCGAGGGTTCAGCAGATGGCGCGAGGTTCGTTCCGCCGCGTTTGTAGAACCTCGGGCTGAGGGGGCCGGGAAGCTGAAGTTGTCCTTTGAAACTGTCTTTGCCAGGTTGGAACAGGACATCAAGAAGCTAAAGGCCGACCTGCAGGCCAGCAGGCAGGTGGAGCAGGAGCTGCGCAGCCAGGTCAGCTCGCTGAGCTCCGCCGAGCGCGGCACGCGCGCCGAGATGGGCCAGCTCCGCCAGGAGAACGAGCTGCTGCAGAACAAGTACGTGCCCCGTGCCCCAGGCTGGGCTGGGGGCTGCAGAGGGGGGGATCATTCCCTTCAAACCTCCTCAGGAGGGAGGCGAATCCGCCCAGCCTCGCCGGGCAGCGCTGGCGGCGCTTTCGTTCTAGTAAATCGCTCCCGTCCCTGTCCCCCCGCAGATTGCACAACGCTGTACAGATGAAACAGAAAGACAAACAAATGATCAGCCAGCTGGAGAAGAAGCTAAAGGCAGAGCAGGAGGCACGAACCTTTGTAGAAAAGCAATTAATGGAAGAAAAGAAAAGGAAGAAGTTGGAAGAAGCAACTGCTGCGCGAGCTGTCGCCTTCGCCGCTGCTACGAGGTGCTCTGCCCTTGGGGAGGCTTTGGGGCAGGAAGGAGGAGCCTGTGTTTGATCTTCTGTTCCAAAAAAACCAAAGCTTTATTCGTGTTGAGAGGTTTATTTGTGCTAAAACAAGGGAGCACTGGGAGATGTCTTCCCCTGAGGCTGAGCCTCGGTGCCTACATGGCATTTACACGTGTAAAGGATGGGCGTGCTCTAAATGACCTGCTGCTCCTGGGCTCTGCTCTCACAGGTGTCGTGTCCTGCTCCAGGGAGCATCTCCTTTCACGTGGGCACTGGGAACCCAGGATTTGTGCAGTGGCATTGGCCACGGTGCTGGGATCTCCCTGCTCCGGGCAGTGCTCCCCGTGCTCAGCACAGGGGCGTTGCTGCAGCCACAGGAGCACAGCACAAGCGGGGGGCACTTTAACCTGCAGTGCTCCAAATGTCTAAAAGGAATTACTCCTGCTTTCCTGCCCTCCAAATTCCCTCACTATTCCAAATCTCCCAGTGCCCGAGGTGCAACACCGAGTCACTTCCTGCGTCGCTGCCGGGAGGGGAATTATTTTGCTGAGAAGACCAAAGCTGGCTTCCTCTTTCCATGCTTCAGTTTTAATTTTAATTTCCATGTTGCAAACAGCTGAGGAATGACAGCCTCGCTCTTATTTCACCTCCCTGTCCCGTGCTGTTTCCCTGCAGAGGAGAGTGCACCGAAACCTTGCGGAACCGCATCCGGGAGCTGGAGACAGAGTGCAAGAAGTTAACCATCGACATCAAGCTGAAAGAGGATCAGATCAGGGAGCTGGAAATGAAAGTCCAGGTAATGCCAGAGCACCAGGGGCTCGGGGCAGCATCCCAGGGAGAGCCCTCAGCCCTCCCAAACCAGCAAAGAGCAATGCCCAGCTTCGGGAGGGCAGCTCCTTGGGTGCCTCCTGCCTGTCCTGCCCCAGGCTTGGCAGGGTGTGGGCAGGAGGAGGGTCCAGAGGCTCACTCCACACCTTTCCAGTGCTTAAAGGAGGGTCCAGAGGCTCAGTCCACACCTTTCCAGTGCTTAAANTCCAGGTAATGCCAGAGCACCAGGGGCTCGGGGCAGCATCCCAGGGAGAGCCCTCAGCCCTCCCAAACCAGCAAAGAGCAATGCTCAGCTTCGGGAGAGCAGCTCCTCGGGTGCCTCCTGCCTGTCCTGCCCCAGGCTTGGCAGGGTGTGGGCAGGAGGAGGGTCCAGAGGCTCACTCCACACCTTTCCAGTGCTTAAAGGAGGGTCCAGAGGCTCAATCCACACCTTTCCAGTGCTTAAATGGATTTTTCCCCTGTGGCCAGTCTCATTATAATAAATCATTCTAAATTTCCCAGGAGGCTGCTGATTCAGGGCAGTCTGGAGCACTGGCCAGGCTATTTTTTTTTTTTTTTTTTTTNGGAGGGTTTTTTTTTTTTTTTTTTTTTTTTTTTTTTTTTTTGGTGAAAGTGCCTGAATATTGAAAATACTTGGTGGTAGACGGGCAGCAAACAGGGTTGGGCTTGGTACAGCTACGGAGCTCCAGATGTGCTCAGCCTGGCAATCTGCATGAAGATGGATTTTTAATGCCTCTTCAAAACCCACCTGGTGCTGCTGTGAACTTGTTTCCCAATCCCATGTGCAGCCTTGTTGTCCCTGGATTTACCAAACCCTTGACAACGAGCGTGGTTTATCCGTGGAGTGTTTGAGCATGGCTTTCAAATAATTAAACCCAGCTCTAATTAAGCTTTTTAATTTTATGAGTATCTTCAAACCGTTAGAGAAGCTTTTTGTTGCAGGCATTAATATTTTCCCCTTTGCACTGCTGTTCCTCCATTTGAAGGTACAGGATATTTTTGTCTGTATTTTTTTTTCCCCCCAGCCACAGGTTGCCTGGCTCTTACATCCAGGATAATTGCTCCCTGTTTTTCCCTTTTCCTTAATTTCTGGCATTGCAGCACAGTGAGGGTCAGCGTGAGATAAAAATAATCCCTTTAACCAGCCACTTAAAACAGCTTAGGTTGGGTTTTAGGAAAGCTTTTTCCATGGAAAGGTTTGGGAAGCTTGGGAAGGGGGAATCCACGTCCCTGGAAGTGTCCAAAACCATGGATTGGCACTTGGGGATGGATTTTAATGAATTTGGGGATGGATTTTAATGAATACCAGGCCCAGTGTGGGGAAGAGGAAAGACTCCTGAGCCTCTCTGCTGTGTAAAGCCCTCCAGGGATGGCATTTTTGCCCCTCAGGGTGACGTTTTTGCCCCCCAGGATGGCATCTGTGGCCCCAAGGGTGATGTTTTTGCCCCCCAGGATGGCATTTTTGCCCCTTCAGGGATGGCATTTTTGACCCTCAGGGTGACATTTTTGCCCCCCAGGGTGACGTTTGTGGCCCTCTTGCCGCGGTTTTCCCCGCAGGAGCTGAGGAAGTACAAGGAGAACGAGAAGGACACGGAGGTGCTGATGTCGGCGCTCTCGGCCATGCAGGACAAGACCCAGCACCTGGAGAACAGCCTGAGTGCCGAGACCAGGATCAAGCTGGACCTGTTCTCTGCTCTGGGGGATGCAAAAAGGCAGCTCGAGATTGCCCAAGGTACCCACGGGGCTTCCGTCCTCACGGATTGGGGGAAATCGTGGGGTTTTGGGGCTCCCGCGCGGAGTTTCAGCCCTCAGAGGGGGTTTGGCGCTTCCAGCTTTGGGAATGTGGAGCCTGAACCACCTGAACTCACCTGTGCAGCCCATCAGGCTGACAGCAAACATTCAGATGGGGGGTTAGGTGAATTCATGGTGATTTTCTGCGTTTTATAAACCATTCCAAGGAGCTGGAGATCTTTTAAAGAACTCTTTCTGTAGAAGAGATAAATTAATTAAATTAAGCTGCTGTCCTTTCATCCTAAAAATAATATTTTATTACTCCTCAAGTAAATAAAACCTAAATTTGGGAAGAACCCGACCTGTTTTAACCCTCAGCAGGTGATGGGAGCGTGGGCACTGCTGGTGATGCCACCAGAGGGAGCAGAAAACCAACATAAAACCCAGCCCGGCCTTTGTGCAGCTGTGCAAACCGTGGAGCAAAATGAAATAACCTTTGCATTTAACACCAGTTTAATTTCCCTGCAGAAGCTTGTTTGATTGCGGGAAAATTTAATTAGAGGGAGAAATTGTTTTGTTTTGTGGTTCTTTTTTCTTCACCCGGTTTCGGGAGTTGCTGTGGTGGGGTTGTGAAAGCACAGAGGAAAATGGTGGGAATGGGACAGGGTGGAAAATTAACAGGTTTTATAAACAAATCCTCGTGCTTTTGTGAGGAGAAGGGGAATGGGAAAAGGCAGAAAAGACGGCAGAAAAACGGGATTAAACAGAAATAATCCTTGGGGGAGGTGCAGCCGCGACTCCAAATAACGCGGAATCGTGACGGGAGCGTTCAGCTTTGTCCCGTGGCAATTAGAGATAATTAACCCCAGCTCTGGGCACAGAGCAGGAGGGGCACAGGTGGCGGTCTCAGGGGTGTGAGGCTGGAGAAGGGAACGCTTTGAGCTCCCGGGGAGCTGGCGGAGGGCGCGGAGCCGTGCGGGTGCTGAGCGCCGCCGTTCGCTGTTCGCAGGGCAGATCATCCAGAAGGAGCAGGAGATCAAGGAGCTCAAACAGAAGATCGCAGAGGTGATGGCAGTCATGCCCAGCATCACGTACACTGCAGCCACCAGCACCCTGAGCCCTGTTTCCCCACATTACTCTTCCAAATTCGTGGAGCCCAGCCCCTCTGGACTCGACCCCAACGCCTCTGTCTATCAGCCCCTGAAGAAATGAATGCCAAGGTTCTCTCTGCCCCGGGGGCTGGAGGAGCCCCCGGGAGTCTCTTGCAGTCAAGATGAAATTGTTTCGTGTGGGACTGTGTTTGTTGTCATTTCCAGCAGGAGAAAAGAGCATCTGCATTGGCTAGAGCTGCCCATCCGTTTTTCTTGTAAATTTTTAGAAAACCTCACAGAACTTTGCGATTTATTTTCCTTGGCCAACGCATTAAAAAACAATTCTTGGTTTTCAAGTAGCCAATTTTGCCTTTTTATGTACTCTTGCATGGTTTCCTCTTGAAAAAAAACCACGGGGCTTTGCTTGATTTTGAACCCTTTCTCCTTGGTTTTTAATTTAACGATCAAATTGGATTTGCAGATTCATCCAGAAACAGTGAGGGAAACCCTTCAGTTTTCCCAGCGAAAGGGTTAAACAATCCAACAAAGCTTTGATTTATAGATGTATTAAATACAAACACGTGGATGTTGCAGAAGATAATTTGATTTTTTTCCCCCCTCAAAGGACCAAACAAATTCCAGGGGCGTTGTTTAAGGGAAGGAATAAAGAATAGCTGCTGACGTGATGGTGGTTGTTGTGTGAAATATTTATATCCCCTTTGGTGTTTTTTAGTCATTGAGAATTGCTCAACAGTCTTGTTCACAGTGCCTTGGGAAAAGACATTTCAAGAGGAAACTTGATGGTTTAAACTATTTTTTCCCCCCTTCACTGTCATCCAGCTTCTGTATCAAAGCTCATTACAGAGCCTCCTGCAACCTGCACTTGGTAATTTGGGTGTTCATCAGGAGCCAGGGTTCCATCTTCTGTTTCTTTTGGTCCAAACTCAGCAGTGTTCTGTAACTCGGTGGTTCTGCCCTGGGAGGCGCCAGGTCCCTCCAGGAGAGTGAAGGTGGAGCTGTGCAATGTTCTGTACACGAGAGACTGTAAAGCTGGCTAATAAAAGCTGCAGTTCTGGGGTTTTTTTATTTTATTCAGCTGTGCTTCACACTTTCTCTCCCCTTCTGTCTGAGTGGTTCCCAGCCCCGCTGCCCAGGAGTTTGGGTTTTTTCTGAAGGAGTTCTCAAGGCAACTCACCAATTGCACGAAGTTAAAAACGTGAATTGACCTCCACGGGAAGGGGTTCTGCAGTGGGGCAGGGGCGGGGAGGCTGTGGGAGGGGTGGGAAGCCAAGAGCAAATCCAACCCCAGCTTTAGGATCTTGCAAACGTGCAGTGGACTCGGGAAGTTCTGAAAAGAAAAACAGTTTCTTTTTCATTTTTAATGGTGGTGTTAATTGGGACGTTGCCCCTGGAACCACCACCCCACAACCGAGGAGCAGGGCACTCTAGAAACTCAAATCCCATCCTTCCAGCCCCAGAGGCTCCCCCGGGATGCAGCCAGGTGTGGCTGTCCCTGGCATTTCTGGGTGCCCCCGTGTCCCTGGCAGCCTGGCAGGGGTGCCAGGGGTTGGAACGTGGTCACTGATTTTTGGGGGAGCTTCCCCCGTTTTGCTGCCCCCTCGGGCACCGTTTTCCTTCAGTTCTTGGTCTTGGCTGCGCCCTTTTTTTCCTGTGGGCTTTACAAAGAACAAACACTTTCTTGCAGATAAAAAGGAATCATTTTAATTTTTGTTTTGGTTTGGTTTTTGGCCTTTTTCACTGCGCCGCTTTGGAAGCACAAAGTTTGGGTCGGCATTCCAGGTAGGGTTTGGGGGTTTGGGCTCTGTCCTTTTCCAGGCAAGGCAGGAGCAGCTTGTCCCAGCTTTTCTGTTCTGTGCTGTAAAATCTTTTATTGGGAATGCTGCAGTTGGATTTGGGGTGAATCACCTGGATTTTCCTTCCTGGCTTTGGCTCCCGGGCTGCATTTGGCCTCCAGGTAAAATCCTTCAGGAAGCGGGAAATTCCAGCCTCCCCTATCCCAGGATCCTGCTGGAGGCACTGCCAGGACTTCCCTGAGGAAGAAATCATTATTAATAGTTTTCACTGCTTTTAATTCTTCTTTTAAAATTATTTTTATTTTAAATTTATTATTTTTATTATTTTTTAAAATTATTTTATTACTATTTTTTATTATTACGCCACCACCACTGTGGCACACACACGGATTATTTCCAATCAAACCCCACCCTGGACAAGTCTGGAATTTCTCCACATCCCCTCGCACTTCCCACCCAGCTGCAGTGGATATATTCCTTCAGGAAAGGTGGGAATCCCTGCAGGCAGCAGGGACAAGTGCAAGGAGCTCGTTCGAGCAGCAAATCTCCCAGACCTTTAAATATTTCAGCGTCTGGAATGGAAAATCTCTGAGTGACTCCGGGGGAATTCTGCTCGCAGGGGGAGCACCGGGGGCTGCACAAGGGGCACCCGGACCCTTGGGGCTTTTTCCACAGCCGGCTCTGGGAGATTGCCCTGGGGAGAGCCCCAGAGGGAAACTGAGGCACACGGAAGCTTTTCCCCCCAGGAAAAGCCCAAGGCGGGGGAAGGGCGGGGTTTGTGTGCCGTGGATTTGGGACCTCTGGGTTTCTCCTCGCTGCAAGTAGAGCAGAAAGCCGTGGTGAGTGTGCTTTTAATATTTCACAGAGAGCTCCTTCAGCCGGAGGATTCATTCCAGAACTGCCTCCTCCAAGGCGCTCTCTCCTCGGATCACATTGGGGCTTGCTTTCCCTTCTTTTTCCCTTTTTTTTTCCTTTTTTCCCCCCTTTCCCCCCCTTTTTTCCATTTTTTTCCCTTTTTCCCCCTTTTTCCCCCTTTTTTCCTCCCATTCCTCCCCCTTTCCCCCCCCCTTTTTTCTTTTTTTCCTTTTTCTTTCTTTTTAACCCACGTTTGGAAGTTGTTCGCCTGCCCCCACCTCGCCTTCAGCCCTCTGGAGCTGCACCTTGGGAAAAACTGGCTCCAAGACAGGCCAGAAAAAGGCTCCCTTCGGCATTTCCTGGTCCTGCCATTCCCGTGCCCAGGAGTTGCTCCAAGGATTTTATTACCGAGGACATTTGTGTGCAGCAGATGGATTTTCTGCACTCCAAAACCCCAAAAAAATCTCCTTCCAGTAACACGAAACAGGCATTTGATAGAAAATTAAAGGAAAATTCCTTCGTGTCCTGTTCCCAACAGCCACGAGAGGGCCCAGGACGCCTTGGATGAGCCCGGAGAGCAAATCCTGATGGATTTTTCCAGGGGCTGGTTTGAGTTCTCTGGGTTTGGGTGAGCGTTGCTCACCTGGGTTTTTCTCTGTGCGTTCGTGAGTGGCAGCAGCCGAGCCTCAGCTTATTTTTATTTAAGATCGCTAAGGCCTGATGCTCTTCGTTCTGTGTCTCTGGAGGTCTGGAAGTGTTATTTCCCTCTTCTCCTTCCCGGGGACGGGAATGGCAGCGAGCGCTGGGTGCTGCTCTGCCCGCCCCAGCTCCGTCCCTGCTCCAGCCTCTGCTATTCCCATTAAAACCGGCAGCACCGCAGCGATGCCGAGGAAATTCAGCTTCCTCCAGCCCCTGGGGACAGGGAGAGGTGACAGAGGAGGGCGGGGACACCCTCAGGTGCTGCGGGACATCCTGGGGATGCTGCAGGGGAGCGTTTGTGCAATCGCTGCCTTAAAGCCTCCCCGAGACAGCCCAGGCTGTGCTCCTTCAAAACGATTTCTTGTTCGGCCGACAACGAATTAACTTTATCCCCTCTCGGGCAGCAGCTCTGCCGTGTGTGTGCTCTGCTTCTGAGGAACCGAATCTGCTCTGATTTGCTACGAAAATTTCATTTTGGGGGTTGGGGTTGGGGTTGGTTTTGAGCGATGCCAAGAAAGCAGAAGTTGTGACTTCAATGCCAGCGCCCTCGGGGTGAGCGTGGGTCCTGCAGGAAATCAGTGCCCTCCTCCCCACCTGGGAAATGGGATTTTTTGGGTTTTGGTTTCTCAAGGTTCCCTGCTGATCTCTGCTTGAAAACTCTGGGGCCTCATGGAAATTCAGTAATTCCGAGGGGACTTCCCCGGGCCTCGACTTCCAGGCCTGGTTCAGAGGGAGGAGTTTCTCTGGCAGATATCCCGTGCAACATTTGGCTTCCTCCTGTGTCTCACCTTACCCACAGCAGCCAAACCTCAGTAACAGCAACAGGAATACCTAAATTATGCCTATTTCACCTCAAATAGTCTGATACCTTCTGGTCCCTGGCTCTGGAACTGGTTCCTGATGGAACGGGAGCGTTTCCTGCTCGTTCTTTCCAGCGCTGATGTTCCCCAGCAGTTCCACGAACCAACGCTATCGATTCCCCCCCGCCCCGAGCCGAGTTTGCTTTGCAGTTTCTGTTTTTCAGCTGCCCTGGCCGTGCCTGCCCTGCCGTGAACCGGCTGAGGAGGCAGAAAAAAGAGCGGGGAAGAAACTCCAGTGAGGCATTCCCGGCCGGATTCTGGGTGGCTCTGCGGTGCCTTTATCTGCTCTGGCACGGCACTGAGAGGAGCACTTGGCCAGGGACTGCTGCTCCTGCCTGGCAGAACGCTTCGGGGTCCCCCTGGCACTGTTTTTTTAAATTCTTTTTGAATTCCTGGGGCTCTGAGCACAACTGCAGAGTCCCCAAGCCAAAACCGTCCCTGGGCTGAGAGATCCGGCCTGATCCTCCCTCCCGGGTGGGCTCTGCGCAGCCCAGCTCCGAGCAGGAGCAGCTCCCTCCCCTCCCTCGTTCCAGAGGAGTTTGTTCACCTGGCCGGGCCTCTCGTCTCCCCTGGTTTTGCGGCCGATGCAGCTCCAGCCCGCTGCAAGTTCGGAGCCTGCCTGGATCGCGTTGTGGACTGCAGGGCTGCCAGGAACACAGTTTCTCTCTGGAAATGCCTGAGCCGTGTGTTTGGCAGTTGATAATCTGCATAATTACAGCTCTAGCAGCAGATCCAGAGCCTTCAGAAAGTGCAGGGGAATCTGAACACCATCTCTGCCTTGCAATGGTATTCATTTATTCCTCCCCTAAACGACAACAGAATTAATTCTGGAGACACCTGTTGCTTGAAGTGGAGCCAGTGGATTAATAAAAGCCTTAATTATTAAAGGCAGCAAATGCTCCCTAATGATTGTTTGCTGCAGAGTTAATGTTTGATTGGGGAAGGTCATCTGCAAAGCCTGGGGAGGAAGCCTGGCTGTGTAAGAGCAGCCGAAGGCACAATTAATTCCCTCTCCTCGGGATCTGCCCTGGAGCTCCCCACTGCTCTGGCCTGAGCATCCCAAAGAGCCTGGAGGAGCCTGGAGGGGAGGGGCTGCTCTGCCACGGGACAGCTGCAGCCCCACAGGTCACAGGTTTTAATCGAGGGGGAGAAATGAGAGCAGGAATTTCAGTTCCTGGGCTTCCCTGAGCCAGGCAGGGGCACCTCGCTCTGCCTCCCGCCCCAAAGGAACCTCGGCTCGGGGGCGTTTCGCTGCAGCTTCCCGAGGGCTCGGGAATTGCCACATTCCGGAGGTGCAGAGGGAAGCCGGGGACGCTGCTTTATGCCCCCAGCCTGTGCTGAAACGATGGCAGAAACGCCTCGCAATAATCTGTGCTGCAAAGCTCTGCCCGGGCTGGGGGGGTTCACCCCAAAACCTCGGCCTGTGCCTGCCCAGGGGCAATCCCCGGCAGCAGCAGGGACAGGGACCTTCCCCGGGCATCCCAGCACGAGTTTCCCTCCCCATGCCAGGAGCAGGGGATGCTGCTGAGCCTCCCCGCTCCAGCCGTGCAGGGACAAGTTCGCCGCGGGCAAGCCAGAGCCTGTGAGGGTGTTTTCCGTGCCGAATCCTGCATTCCCACCGCTTTCCTCTGCTGAAAGGGAACGGGGAAGGGCAGCAGGAACCCGAGCTAGCGCAGGAACCCCGTGCAGCGAGGGCTGCTTGTGCCGAGGGTGGGAAGAGACCGCGGGCTCCGCCAGCGCTGCCGCTCCCCCTCCCCGTCCCTGCGGTTTCAGGCGGAGCTTTTCACCTGCCTGCGCTTTGAAGTTGTTGGGGTTTGGGTTTGCCCCACTCAAAACGAGACCGATAAGACACAACCTCGAGAAGAAGCCCGGAGAGCCCGCAGGAAGGGCGGTGGCCCCGATGTGCGCTGCAGGTGCCGGAGCAGCGGATGCTGAGCGGCGCGAGTTCAAGCGAAGCCCGGCGGATGCAGCGAGGCCCTGCGGACACTGCCCGAGCCCCGCGGACACTCCCCGGGCCCTTGCGGACACTCCCCGGGCCCTGCGGACACTCCCCGAGCCCTGCGGACACTCCCCGGGCCCTGCGGACACTCCCCGGCCTCATCGAGGGATGAGATCCGCGGGTTCTGCAGAAGCGAGGGAAGGGCAAGAGGTGCCTCGGGATTCCCAGGAGCGAAAGGAGGGAGCAGCCAAAAGCAGCTGCCCCTGAGGAGAGCCCGGGCACGATGGAAGGAGCGGGGCGGGGAGCGGGGCCGTGGCACGGAGAGCAAAGCTGCTGCTCCATCTCGGGGCTGACAGAGGCTTCGGAAGTGCCTCCTCTGGCTGCTCTGCTCCCCAGCAGGAGCAGGGTGGGTGGGCGAGGGGGCTCCCGTGCCAGCAGCAGCAGCAGCCCTGGCAGGGGGAGGAAGGATCAGGAGGGATCATCGCGGGGGAGAAGCGGGACAATCCCGACCCTCATGCGCTCCCGGGCAGTTCCAGGGGATGGATCTCCTCATCAGCCTCCGGTGTCCCCAGGCAGGCTCAGAGGAGCAGCTCTGGCTCCCAGGATTTCGGCTCCCGGCTTTGCAGCTCTGAGCTGGTGAGAGGGGCTTGAGCCCAGTCCAAGCCGCGGGCGCTGCCAGGGTGGGGAACCCCAGGGAAAGCTCCTGACGGGCTCTGACGCCACGGACCCACCCTGAGCTGTGCTCAGCCGGCTGGGACCCAGCAGCCCCCTTTCCACGGGAATTCCCAGGGACCTGGGAACGTTCCAGGCGCCCCTGGGCGCACGGCTGGGGCAGCTCCTGCTCGCAGCTGTGGCTGTGCCCTGCCAGAGCCACCGCTCAGCCTCTCCAGCCCCCTGAGTGCCACCAGGGCACAGCTCCAGCCGGGGTCTCTCCCTTTCACCCCCCTCATTCACGCTCCTCGATGATCTCCCAATATTCCCGGCTCGGGCAGCAGGGGCCGGGGAGTGGCACCGAGCTCACCTGGACAGCCTGGCCTGGGCTGATTCCTCCCAGGCTGCACAGGGAGCTGGGGGAAACTGGGATTTCGTGGGGCTTTTTATTTTATTCGAAGGGTCCAGTCAGCAGGGACAAGGGCCAGAAATGCATCTCACAGGGAAAAAACCTCCAAAGCCCGTGTCCAATTGGAGCTGCAGGGAGAAACGGAGCTTGGCAGAACAGAATTATCTCAGCTGGAGCTCAGCCAGGACCCCGGGGCTCAGCCCTCCTCCTCCTCCTCTTCCTGGGGAAGTGCCGCTGGATGTTTGATGGCTCTATCGGGTCCCAGCACTTGGTTTTATGGATCCCCCGAAAGGCTGGAGCAGCAAACCCCCCCTGGCTTCTGGCTGGAGCTGAAACTGTGGAGAAACCCCTCGGAATTCCCAGGCCGTGGCTCGCTGCAGCTGAATTTCCCTCGGCAGTCCCTCTCCGGGTGCTGAGAGCCTTCTCTCCCTCCCACGGGGAACACCCCGGCGGGCTCGGAGCCCCCGGCCCTGCGGGCTCTGCTCGGCTGGGTGAGCCCATTCCCGACCCCCCGGCAGCTGAACCCCCCCGGAGCCTGCGGCAGGCAGGGAACCCGGGCTGGGAAAGGGATTCCCTGCCCAAGGATTTTCCTGGAGCATCCTCAGGCGGCCCTGCCCGGTCCCGGCCACCGGAACGGGCCGGAAAAGTTCCATTTTCTGGTTCCTCGGCGTGGAAATTCCACGTGACCCGGGGAAGCTGTGCCAGCGCTCGGAGCAGGGCCCACGTGCAGGGGAGGTTTTTATTAATTATCATGGAACAGCTCCGAGAAACAAACGCAGGTTGCCATGGCAGCACCAGCAGCCACAATGTCACCTCGGTTTTAAGATGCTTTCGGTGTTCCCGACACGATTCCCCCTTTTGTTTTTCCAAGCAGACAACGGGAAAATTAAAAAAAAAAAATAAATAAAAATAAAAAACGGGCTGTGACAAAGTTGGTGTCCCCCTCGTCATGCCTGAGCCAGGGGGAGAGGGCAGAGGGGGCTGCGGGAGGAGCCAATCCAGGAGGCAAATCCTGGAGGAGATCGGGGAACGGGGATGTTCCTGCCCCATCCGGGGCTGGGGATGCCCGGGGCAGCCACTCCGGTGAGCCCCGAGCCTCGGGAGGAGAGTTAAACACCAGCGAGGGGGCACAGCAGCTGCCTCCGAGGATTTGGCCGGAACAAATCGAGGTCCGGTCCGGGAGAGGGAAGGGGCGAGCAGGAATGCTGGGAATTGGTGATGCAGGGTCAAAAAATGCAAAAATTTAAATTATTGGAGAGCAGAGAAGAATTCCAGTAATAAACGCTCGGGAGCTGAGTCCTGCCCGCCCCTTTCAGTCACCTGGGCCAGGAAGGGTGGCCTTTGAACCCCTTTATTTTAATGAACTTTTTGGTGCCTGCCTTGCCCTGGGAATCGTGGTTCTAGGGATGGAGCCAGTGCTGGTGAATCTAAAGGAAAAATCAGCTGTAGCCCCAAGCAAAAAGGGAATTGTGCCACCCAAACCTGGAGAGGGGAAACTCCCGCATTCATGGTTGGCCTTAAAATCTCCCTTGGGCTCCCGAGGAAAGCTGCAGCCTGCTATGTGCTTGGGAAATGGAGTTAATGACGAAATTAAAGCATTTTAATCAGGAAAGTGAAGACGAAACTGAGCCTGTCCTGGGCCTGTCCCTGTCCTGTCCCCATCCTGTCCCTGTCCTGTGCCCTGTCCCCATCCTGGCCCTGTCCCTCTCCTGTGCCCTGTCCTGTGCCCTGTCCCCATCCTGGCCCTGTCCCCATCCTGGCCCTGTCCCTCTCCTGTGCCCTGTCCTGTGCCCTGTCCCCATCCTGTCCCTGTCCCCATCCTGGCCCCTGTCCTGCTCCTCCTGGGCTCTGCTGCCCACCCTAATCCCGTTTCCAGCTCTGCCAGGAGGTGTTGAACGTCTCTGCTCCAAACTGAGCAAATCCTTTGGCTTTGCNTGCCCTGTCCTGTGCCCTGTCCCCGTCCTGTCCCTGTCCCCATCCTGGCCCCTGTCCTGCTCCTCCTGGGCTCTGCTGCCCACCCTAATCCCGTTTCCAGCTCTGCCAGGAGGTGTTGAACGTCTCTGCTCCAAACTGAGCAAATCCTTTGGCTTTGCCACAGTGGGGGGAAAAACACACAAAAAACGAGAAGCCAGCAAAGAGTTGCAGGAAAGGATTTGGTGACTTTTTGGAGTGGTGAGTGCCTGCCCTTCCCTGCAGGCAGCTGGACCGAGCTGGGCTCTGCAGCCACGGGAGCAGATCCCAGGTTTTTTTCTATTAAAAGCTCCAAACCCCGGAGTCAGCTCCTCCCCCGGACCCAGAGATTAAAAAAAAAAAAAAAAAGTCATATTTCTCTGCTTGCTGTGCGGATTTTTGAACTGGTGTTCTTCATATTTCCAACCACAAAAATCCCGAAACCTCATGTTTTAATGGAAAGGGAGCCTTGTAACCTGATAACAGCACCCTGGGGGCTGTGTAAAACTCCAGGGCTTGTGAGAACAGGCCCCTGCCGGAGCTTAAAGCACATCCAGAGCAGAGCCAGCACTGAAATGTGACCTCTGCCCGTACAGGCTCGGCGTGAAATGTTTATTTTCTGTTTTAACTCGCCGGCACCTCTCGCGCTGCCCCAGCCCTGCCCCTTCTCCGTGGGAAGGGTGCTGTGCCGGCAGAGAAATCCCTGCTGGAATCCCCTCCCGGGTGCTGGTTACACCTCAGGGGTGTCCCAGGCACCGGAGCACCCACGGCAAACACGGATCCGGGCTGCGGGGTAAGGAGATTATCGGGATTAAACACGGCGCAGGGAGATGTTTACAATTATTATTAGCTCCGAAATCTGCCCAACCAGAACAGCACAGGCACTGCCCATCTGGTGTTCTACAACAGCCTCGCTGCTTTTGTTCCTGTCTGCACCTTAAATTCACATCCTGGCACAGCCTGGATGCGGGAGTGACGGCAGCAACAGCAAAATCTGCCCCCGGTGATGCAGGGCTGGGGGGTGGGAGGGAACAGCTGGGGGGAAAGGGAGAAAAAAGCAGCTCGGGGAGGGAGAAATCCCATCAGAAATGCAGGGAGGTAGCGGGGAGAGGGCAGAGCGCACCGAGCCGAGCTGCGGGCGGCGGTGCATGGGCAGGGCTCTCACACGGGTCAGGTTAACCCCCCCGGCATCCCGATCAATTCCCTCAGCCGCGTCTGCTCCAGCCCGGCACGGAAACGTTGCCCAGGGCTGCCGAGAGGATGGGGAACGTGCCAGAGGCTTCTTTGAGGGGATGGGAAGAGGACGGAACCTCTTTCAAAGGAAACACACAGAAATCAGGAGGTGGGGTTTGCAGGCTCTTCCCAGAAAAACTCCTCACCTCAGCACTGGGATTGTTCCCAAGGGGAAATTTTACCTCTGCCAGGGCAGGATGCTGGGCCCAGAGGCTTGGATGTGTGGGGAGGTGAAGGAGCAGGGTTTAAACCCTTCCGGGGACACCAGTTCACGGCTGGTTTTCAGCTCAGTGTTCACCTCTTTCAAAACACGTTGACACATTGGAGCACGGGCAGCCCCAAATCCCTGCAAAAATCCTCCGGCCTTTGGGAGGAACAGGATTGCAGCCGGCAATGATGGGGGCCTGGCAGTGCCCGGGTGAACATTTTGGGTTTGTTTGGGGGTTTTTTTCCAAGCAGAGCATTTCAAAAAGTGGTCTCCAAACGGAACGCTTTGTTCTGGTTGGCTGCTGGTGAATAATGGGAAAGGTTTAAAAAGCTGCAGTGGCCCCAAGGAAAAACTGTCCTGAAAGGGCTCCCTGAGTGACCCTTGAGGGCTTTGGGGGGCTGGGTTGGTGTTTGGGGGTGGCAGTGCCGGGTTTGGGGGGGGCAGTGCCGGGTTTGGGGTGGCAGTGCCGGGTTTGGGGGTGGCAGTGCCGGGTTTGGGG
>VXAZ01007221.1:405581-435294 GCA_013399875.1 Gymnorhina tibicen
GGGCCGGGGGGGGCCCACCCCGCACCCCCCGAGGCGGCATCGAACTTGTGGCCGTCGCTGATCCCATGGGATTGACCCGGCGTGTCACACCTGGGATTAGGGATCAGCAGCAGCGGGACACGAACGGGGCTGGCTTGGAGACAGCCGGGGGGGGCTGCGGGACAGCTCGGGGGGGCTGCCCCATGCTCGGCGGGGCTGTCCCTGCGGGCGCTGTGACCTTGCAGACCCCCCCGTGCCCTTTGCCGGGTGCTCGCGGGTGCCGCCGGGGCTCGGGGCTCGCTGTCCCCGCGCTGCCCTTCCCGTCCGAGAGCGCCTCGGGGCCGCGTTCCGGCCGCTTCCTCTCCGTCCCGGGGGCTGCGGGCGCTGCTGCAGGTGGCGTCGGGTGGTGCTCGGGGCTTTGGGACCAGCGCCCATCCTTGGCGCACAAACCTGGCTTCAGCCGGGGCTGGGGGGGACGGGCGGCACCCCTGGCACGCTCCGGTTTGAGCCGGGGCACCGCACAGCCCCCCAGCCGGCCTGGGCTGTTCCCTGCCCCTCTCGCGGTGTGCTGGGTGAGAGCCCTCCCTCCCTGCCCTCTCCAGCCGGCGCCGCGTCCCAGGGCTCAGCCTGGGAGTGGTGGCAGGGTTTTTATGGCTTATCTCCCATCCTGCCTCCGCAAGGAGCCTGAGTCACCGGGGGCAGCTCCGGGGGCGTGTCCCGCTCCGCAGCATCCCCGCAGGTGCGCAGGGAGCTCTGGAGCTCGGCCCCACGGCCTGCAGGAGCCTGGGTTCGAGGCAGTGAAGCCTCGGGGCTGCGTTTTGTCTCTGGGAGCCCCGTCCCTCCCCAGGGCTGTGGTTTCTCGCCCTCCTTCAGCACGAGCTGCACACCCCGGGGTCCCAGCCCCGTGTCTGGAGTTGGCTCCTGCGGTGGAATTTCAGGCTCAGGAGCGCCCACCTGACTTTCACCTTGGCCCCACACTTGTCCCTGCATTTAGAACCCTCCCTCCAACTCCCCCAGCACTTCAGGGCAGAGGCCAGGGGGGGTTTCCAGGCGGAGAGCAGAGACCCCTCCTCGCAAGGGGCTCCTCGGGGCTGTAGGTGACTGATTTGCCAGGTCACAGCTCCTCACCTGCCCAGCCTTAGCAGCAAATCCCATCCTCTCCTCCTCGTGTGGGTGGTGCTTTGTAGGGTCACTGGGTGGCACCGAGCCCTGCCCTGGGGTCCCCTTGGTTCTGCCGTGGGTCCAGGTGCTCCCAGTTAAACTGGTGGCTCCCAAAGGGTCGCTGCTGTTCGCTGTGGCTCGTGGAAAGCGTTTTGGGATTTGTCTTCACTGCCTCGGAGAGCTGCAGGGGCTGCAGGGGAGGCTCCCACGGGAACTCCTCGTGGCTGAAGTGCTGCTGCCTCCTCTCACAGCCCCAACTCCTCCTCCAAGCTCCCAGCTCGGGGGTCCAGGCAGCCGCTGACCCCTCAGGGATGCTCCTGTGAGTTTGTGAGCCCAAGAGCCTCCCTTGTGTCTGCAGAGCTGCCTGAGAACTGGACGGACACGCGGGAGACGCTGCTGGAGGGGATGCTCTTCAGCCTCAAGTACATGGGCATGACCCTGGTGGAGCAGCCCAAGGGAGAGGAGCTCTCTGCAGCCGCTGTCAAAAGGATCGTGGCCACTGTGAGTGTCCCTGAGTGGCCCTGCTGTGGCCCTGCTGGCCCTGCTCTGCTGGGGCGTCTCACTGGGAAGAGTTTCAAAGCTGCAGCTGGGGCCGGGGGGTTTGGGATTGCAGCTCCAGGGGGTTTGGGATTGCAGCTCCAGGGGGGTCAGGATTGTGGGTCCAGGGGGGTCAGGATTGCAGCTTCAGCCCCTCCCGAGGTGTGGGTGGAACTGCAGCCAATTCCAGGCACTGGGAAGCCCTCGGGATCAGCCCTGGCCCTGGGATGGGGCACACTAGGGAAAGCCGGTGCGTGGCTGAGCTCTGGCTGCCCGTGATAAGCCCGGGTGCCCCGGGTGTGTGAGAAGGCTCTGACCTGCTGCAATCAGCCTGCCCCGGGGCTGGGTCCCCTCAGCAGGGCAGGGACAGCGTTTGGAGCGTGGCCAGCGCCGTTCTGGGCCTTCCTTCCCAGGATTTGGAGGGTTAAGAGGGGAAGGGAGCAGGACAGCAGTTCCCAGCCAGCACAGCCCCTGTCCCACTGTAACCTCAGAGGGACACATTTCCAGCCATCCCCCTGCTTCCCAGCCCTCCTCCAGCCCATTTCCAGCCATCCCCCTGATTCCCAGCCCTCCTCCAGCCCATTTCCAGCCATCCCCCTGATTCCCAGCCCTCCTCCAGCTCGGAGCCTCCCTGGCTCAGCCGGCTCCGGGTAAAATTAACGCTTCTTTAAGCCCTTGTAAAAGTGAATGAGGCAGAGCCCCAGCTGAGCCCTTCACCCTCGTAAAGCTCAATGGGGTGGGGAATGCTGGATCCTCTCCTGGCGTGCGCTGAGCTGGACCAGGGAAGGAGGGAATCGCTCCATGGAATGGGAGCCGCTGGCAGAGCCCTTCCCATCTGCTCCCATCGACTGGGAATGGAGCCCTTAAATAAAGCCCTGGGGCTGCAGCAGCCTTGGAGGGGCAGGGCCGCTCTGGGCATGGCTTTGAGGTCCCCAGGGAGCGGGGCTGAGGATTCCAGCCTGGATTATTTCTTTTGGAGGGAAGCTGGGCAGCGAGCTGAGTGGGAGCTGCAGGCTGAAAGCACCAGGCCGGCGAATAGGAGAACGTGGCCCATGAAATTCGGGTTCTAATCGATGTCCTGACCTTGCTGCGGGGGGTGCTTGGCCCCTGAAGCGGGGTTTGGCAGCACAGCCCGGGAGCCCACGCTGGCCAGGCCCAGCACAGCTCCCGTGGCCGTGCTGGTGGCCCTGGGCACGGCCCCGCGGAGGTGCTGGGCTGGCAGTGGGCACTGGGGGTGTGTGTGTCCCCGCCGGGTGAGTGCCAGCACAAACCTGCGCTGCAGGGGAGGGGAGGGAAGGGTTAACAAATGCTTTGTCCCACCTGGCAGCAGCACCTCGATGTCAGTGTGCATCCCCAGAGCCTGCTCAGCCACCTCTGCAGGTGCCAGCCTGGGGCTTCCCCTCCCTTTTTTACCTCCCAAAGGCAAAAGCGAGCGGGAAGAAGCTGCAGAAAGTGACCCTGAAGGTGTCGCCCCGAGGGATCGTCCTGAACGACAGCAGCACCAACGAGCTCATCGAGAACATCTCCATCTACAGGTGGGTTTGGGGCTGCTCTCCTGGCTCCGTGCCCCGGGGCTGCCCCTCTGCCCGTCACCCCTGGGTGGGCAGCAGAGTGCGGGAAGGAAGGTGGGTGGTGAATTAAGGTAAATTTAGGGCTGGTGCAGTGAGGGTTGGGAAAGGCTGGGATGCAGAGGGTGTCGGAGCATCCCTGAGCTGGGATTGCTGTCGGGGCAGGGGTGAGTTATCCCATCCCAGGGAATTGGTGCCTGTCCAGCACTGATCCGGGGGTGCTGGCAGGGCCACGTGCAGCACAGGGACCTGTCATGCATGGCCCTGGAGCTGGGCAGGCTCCTGCCAGCAGCCCCCGGGAGGGTTTGGAGCCCGTCCCCGGCGCTCAGAGCCCCGGCCCCGTCTCGTTGTGTCTTTCAGGATCTCCTACTGCACGGCCGACAAGACCCACGATAAAGTGTTCGCCTACATTGCCCAGAACCAGCTCAATGAGAACCTGGAGTGCCACGCCTTCCTCTGCACCAAGCGCAAAATGGTCAGTGCAGAGGAGCCGGCGGGGCTGCAGGAGGAGGAGGAGGAGGCAGAGAGGGGCTGCAGGGCCGAGGTCGGGGCTC
This sequence comes from Gymnorhina tibicen, assembly GCA_013399875.1. Lineage (NCBI taxonomy): Eukaryota > Metazoa > Chordata > Aves > Passeriformes > Artamidae > Gymnorhina > Gymnorhina tibicen. The sequence continues at coordinate 409,381 of VXAZ01007221.1, forward strand.
AGGCAGAGCCAGGGGTTCAGGGAGAGCGCCCCGTGTCCCTCCTGCTGCTGTTGCCCCGCAGCTCATCCTGGCAGCTACCTCCAGGCTGGATTCAGCCCCTTGTCTTGGCAGGGAAAGCCTCCCTGGCGTGAGGCTGAGAGGAGCTGGCCCTGCACCAGCACCTGAAAGCCCCGTCCCAGCTGCTGGGGCCCGGCCCTGCCCCACACCCCCTCCCACTGCTGCTGGAGCTGCGAGCCCGGCGGGCAGAGGGGCTTTGGCAGGAGGTGCCTGGGGGACCCTCAGCCAGCAGCTCCCTGGCCCGGCTCCCGGCCCCGCCCCACCCCGAGGGCTCCGTGGACAATTTTTAGTGGCATCTTCGTCACTGGGGCCGTGCCCTCCCCGCAGGAGACCCCGCTGTGTGCCGGGCGTGGGGCTCGGGGCAGAGACCCGGGCGTGGGACAGAGTCTGGCTCTCGCTTTGAACCCTCCTGGGATCTTCTCCCGCTGGTTCAGTGCTCCAGGATGGGCAGGGACCCGGTGAAAAGAGAGAGGAGTGGGGCGAGGAGAGCCCTGGGGGTCTCTGGTGGAGCCAGAGCTGGGACTGAGCCCCGTCCCCGTGCCAGGAAGGGGCTTTAGGGGAGAGGAAGGGCAGGTCAGACCCCTCTGCCCCCAGAAATCCTTCCCTGGTGCCACTTGCAGGGCCCCGGTGGGGAATGGGATGTCCCAAATCCCCTCCGAGGGGATTTGCGTGGTCCTCAGGAGCATCCCCGTGCCTGGAGCTCGGCCACCACGGCTCTGTTAATATTCTGTGCCTCTCCCAGCTCGTTTTTTCCCTTGGAGAGAATAATGGGAGCTACAAGTTGTCTCTCCTTTCCACGGCGTGTGCTCCTGTCCTTGCACGGCCGAGATAAGCCTCGCTCTGCAAATTAAAATTTAAATCTTCCTGCTGCTAAAAGAATTATCTCAGTGCTACATCAGCTCAGTGCGTCCCCCTCCAAATAAAGTTCTCCAAAGCCTTTTGCGGCAAAAACTAGGGAATAAGTTCCTTTTTCCTGGTCTGTGAAATGCGGGGACGTCCTGCTGGCGAGGCGATCCCAGCCTGGGAGCCAGCCCTCCCCGGGGCAGGGTCCCTGGATGCACCACAGCTCCCAGTCACTGGCATATAATTAGTCCATATTTTTAGTTCCTGGGTAATTCTCAACGGTAGCTGGGTCTATTAAACTTGATTCAGATGTGACAGCTTAAATTGTAAACAGCTGTGAGGAGTTTCATACTTAATTACCATATTTAAGGTTTTTTTGCCATAAAGCATTTGCACTTCCATCAGGGATGTAAATGGCTCCGACATTCAAATGAGCTCTGCTGCTTCCCAGCCTTAATTGGTGCTGATGGCTTTGGGGGTCTCCTCGTCCCCCCGCCTGGGTTTTGGGGTTTTTTCTGGGTGTTTTTGGCCGTGCCCCGTGCGTGCCCCCCCATCTCCCCGCCGTGAGCTGCCAGGCGCGCAGGTTCCAGCCCCGGCCCCGGGTTTGTTTCACTCGCAACTTGGTAAAACAAACTCAGCCCGGAGGCTCCGGCAGCGTCGGGAGCGTTCCCGGTTCCCTCCCGGTGCCTGAGCTCTGCCTGCTCCTCTGGGGGTGGCATTTCTGTCCCTGTGGGCGCATCTCGAGCGGCTCTGGCCGGGCAGGGCTGGCAGGGAGGGTGGACGGAACCACACGGGGCCGGCGAGACCCCGGCCCGGGGCAGAGCCTGGGCTCCGTCCTGCCCTCGCCTCCTCGGAGCGTCCCGGGGCGCGTGGCCGTGCTGGGGTGTCCCCGCCGAGCTCTGCCGGGGCTGCTCCCGGGGGTTCTCCGTGGCAGCTGCGGCGCGGGGGGAGCCTCGGGGAGCTGCGGGCCGGGGCCGGGGCCGGGTTTGGGGGACGCTGAGGGGCGGGGAGCAGGGGGAGCTCCGTCGGCTCCGTGGCTGTGGCAGCCCCGTCCCTGCCTCCCGCTCCTTCCCCGGCGCCCGGGGCCGCGCGCGCGGAGCCGAACGCGACCGCCAGCCCCGTTCACGTCCTGCCCCCGTGTCCCCCGCAGGCCCAGGCCGTCACCCTCACCGTGGCTCAGGCCTTCAAAATCGCCTTCGAGCTGTGGCAGGCGGCGAAGGAAGGGGAGGTTCGTCCGCGTGGAAGTTCAGGGGGGGTGGCTCCGGTGTTTTCCCGGCTTTCGAGTGCCTTTTCCCACCTCGCCTCCCGGGTTCCTCCGGCGGCCCCGTAAATCCGGGCGGGTTCCGGCCGCGCTCCTTCCCCGCGCGGGGCCCTGAGGCGCTGCTGGGATCTCTGCCCTCGCCTCCCGTGGGGTGACGAAAGCGCCCGGAGGTGGCCCGGCCGAGCTGCCCCCGTGCCCCCTCCCTGAAATGATGGGGTTTGCTCCCTTTTGCAGAGAAGGAAAAGCGGGACAGGTCCATCCTGGAGGCGGAGGGGACGAGCGGCCCCGGCTCGGAGGCTCCGGCCCATCCTGTCACACGTGAGGCTCCGGGGCTGGGGACAGCCTGAGGGCTGGGGGACCCCTGAGCAGGGCAGGGAACGGCCTGAGGGACGGGGGATTCTCCCTGAAAAAGGCAGGGAACGGCCTGAGGGGTGGGGGATTCTCCCTGAAAAAGGCAGGGAACAGCCTGAGGACTGGGGAATTCTCCCTGAAAAAGGCAGGGAACAGCCTGAGGGATTTTCCCTGAGCAGGGCAAGCTCCTGGGAGGGCTCTGAAGGCCGGGAGGAGCAGCGCTTCAGAGTTCTTGGCCGCCAGCTGAGTGCTTCCTTCCCCCCCTTAAACATCCCCTGCTGCCACCCCGGATCTGTTTCCTCCTGCTCCGGGCAGATTGGCTGGAATGTCCTTTTGAGCTCAGCCTGGGTCTGCCCATCCCAAGCTCGGGTTTTGGGGGGACACCCAGGTGCCCCTGAGGAAGGAGGGGGGCGTGTGAAATAAAACAATTAAATAATAAATCCCCTCACGGTTCGGGGCCCGGCCCTGGCTCCTCTGCTGCCTCCGAAGTGCAGGACAGGGAGAAGTGGGACAAAAGGCTAATCCCTGCTCCGTGCTGGCCACGGAGATAAGAGGCTTTGGCACGGGGAAAAATAGCATTAAACTGGGCCTCCTTCCAGGCTGGCACATCCTGCTTCCTCCTGGGAAGGCTCAGGACTGGAGGAATCTCTCCCAAAGGGTGGCACGTTGGGATAATCCAGCCTGGGACTGCCACGGCTGTAGGAATGGGCTCCAGCCTCTCCCTGGGGGATGCTCCAGAGCTGGGATTCTCCTGCATCCACCCCAGTGCAGGGTGCTGGGGAGGGTTTGAGGCTTCCCGGGCTCTGAACTTCCCCCAGGGCAGGATTTGCCCTCAGCCCTGTAAAATACTGGGGCAGCTTTGTAAGGTGGTGGGGGCTGAGCCGAGGAGGTCGCCCAGGGAATGGGACTGCCCGGGGCTCATCCTGAACATCAGTGGGCACCCAGGAGCCTTCCCAAGGGTTGCTGGGGGGATGAGCCACCCCTGCCTCCCCACTGGGAGCTCCTCAGCTGCCTGACCTGGGCATCCCAGATAAACCCCAGCTCCCACGGGGTGGGTGCAGCCCCTCGGGGCTCGGATTTGGGGCCATCCTGAAGGGATTTGGCGCCCTTTGATTCCACTCTTGAAGGGAAGCGATTCCTGCGGGAAGGTTTGGCTGTGCCTCTGCTCCTCTCCCCTCATTCCCTCTCTGCTCTGCCCTCAGCAGCAGCCACGGGGAACTTGCTGGACTTGGAGGACCCTGCCAGATCCCCCCTGGGCAGCAGCACAGAGTCCCCACAGCTGGACAACAGCGGCTTCAGGCCCAGCCCCTCGGTCAACAACAACGTGGTGTGGGTAAGGCACAGCCAGGAGTGCTCCAGCTCCCACCCCGGGGCTCCTCCCGGGATGAACCCAGAGCTGCGGGGTGGCTGAGCTGCTCAGGGAGGTTTCAGAGATGCCCACAGCTCGGAGTGGTCGATGAGTGTTCAGTGCCTGCTGCCCTTTTTAGGCTCGGGGGATAAAGGGACAAAGCCCTGTGAGAAACGCTGCTGGCGGGGGGTTGAGCACTCCCTGCTCTGGAGCAGCATTGCCCAGTGGTTTGTCACTGAACTGAGACCACCCAGCTGCTCTGGGCACGGGCAGGAATCGTTGATGGCTTTTGTTTACTGAAACCAGGTTATATTTATGTTCATTGTTACTCTTATTTCTCCCCGTTCGTGGCTGTGGGAGCTTGGGTGGCTTCTTGCAAATGCCCTCAGTCCTCTGGCTTTAACTGTTCCATGGATCTCTGACAGGAAAGCGATGGTGCAGCCCTGGGTGTGCCCATCTGGGAGCCTCTCCATGCCCCAGTGCTCCATCGTCCCCTTCAGACCGGAACAGGGTGGGGTTAGGTGGGATACTGGGAAGGAATTCCTCCCTGAGAGGGTCGGGAGGCCCTGGCACAGGGTGCCCAGAGCAGCTGTGGCTGCCCCTGGATCCCTGGCAGTGCCCAAGGCCAGGCTGGGGCAGCCTGGGACAGCGGGAGGTGTCACTGCCATGGCAGGGGTGGCACTGGATGGGCTTTAAGGTCCCTTCCCACCCAAACCATTCCAGGATTCTCTGATCCCCAACCAGGCTGGGGCTGACCCTTGAAGCCCCACTTGAGCTGGGGGTCTCATCCCCACCACAGAGCCCCTGCCTGCTGAATTTTGGGGAATTGCAGGATAAATGCCTTTGCCTGGAGCCCATTCCTCGAGCCTGGCGGGCCTGAGGCTTTCCAGGTTAAACCTGAAGATCAGCTCTAAGCCCAAATCAAATCCTGGAGGCTTATCAGCAATCTCCAGTCCCTGCCTGCTTACGGAGTGTTCAGACTTTACTTATTAATTGCATTAAGTCTGTAAGTGCCCCGCAGGATTTTGGTCTGTCCGTAGCAAAGCCCTCGCACCCAGCAGGGAAAACCTCCCTCCCGAGCAGCTCCGGTGCTTTCCCTGGGAATCCCTGGGAGCAGGGCGGGGATAAAGGCTCCCAGAGCTGCTCTTAATGCCCGGCCCGTGCCGGTGCAGAGCTGCTCTCCGTGATCCTGACCCAGAAAAGCCCCACGGGGCTCCTGGAGCTCAGCAGGAGCTGGGGGAGCGAGGGGTGGGACGATCCCTGTGCTCCGCTCCTGGGGTGGCTCTGGGGGCACTGCCAGCCTGTTCGGGGATGGGGGGAAAGGGCCGAGCCCCAACAGCGCCTGGAGTTCCCCTCTTGCCCCGGAGCTGGGGCAGAGGAGAGGAGCAGATTGCAGAGGAGGTGACCGAGGCGCTCAGGAGCCAGCAGACTCAGATATTTTCTGTCTGCCGCGCTCCGATGCCGAGCCAGATCTCTAAATACGCTTTCTGCAGTTCTCTTAGCAACTACTTGTCTCTCTTTTTATCTCCTAACAAAGGAAATGGATGATGGGCTCGACGAGGCGTTTTCAAGGTAATTCTCATCACTCCCTTCACGAGTTCAGCACCGGGGAGCAGCCCCAGAGACTTGACTGGGGACTGGCTTTTAATAATGCTCCTTAATCTAATCAGGGCCGTGATCTGACCTAGGCAGCTGCCCCATCAGTGCCTCCGCTGGTAATTGAAAGATAGGCTTTAGGGCTGCCTGATAAGCCAAATATTTTGACAACCTTTTAAGGATGGAGAGAGGCTGTGTGTGATAGGGAATTTAATTCCCCGAGCAGTCGGTGCGCCTGCTCCCGCTCGCCGAGGCGTCCTCAGGCTGCTGGTCCCAGCTCCTGGCACCGGGGGCTTTGCTCTTCCTCAGCCCACGAATTCAGGGTGTGCGGCCCTCAATCCATGGGGTTTATTCCTCTTTCCACTCCGAATTAAAGCCTTCCCTGCCCGTGCCTGCTGAGCCATCCAGCAAAGCCAAACAAACCCGTTTCCTTTCGGGTGGGTTTTCCTGCCTGTCCTGTGGGGTTGGTGTCGTTTCTGTGTGTCCCATCCTCCTCTTCCTCCTCCTCTTCCTCCCCCTCGGGCTGGGAGGTGCTGGAGGAGGGAGCGAGGCGGGAGAAGGGTTTGCAGCAGTTCCTGCTCAGCCCTTGGGGTCCTGTTTGGCTCTCGGGGATGATTTACAGCTTCCCCTTCCCCGGCAGCCTCGTCCCAGGCTGTGGCTGATAACGGGGCTGATTTATGTCCTGGTCTCCCTGTTTTCCTCGCCCCTGCTCCTCGCCCCGCTGGCTGCAGCAGATGTGGTTGTTTTTGGGGTTTGTTTGCATTGCTGGATGCTGAGCTGTCGCATCACCCTCGGCCCTCCGGTGACTCAGAGTTTGGGCTGCTCGTCCTCCGGCGCTCCCGAAACCATTCCTGCCACATCATCTCTGCCGCACGTTTTTCATCATTAAAAACTGGGGCTTCATCTCGGGCCTTTTGTGAGGTGGTGCCTCCCCTGGCCGAACCCCCAGATGTCCGAGTGAAACCCCAGCCCCGGTGCTGCGGAGTTTTCACAGCGGGATTTAAACCGCACCCCACCAAACTGGGGCTCCGTAGGTTTTGTGAGACATCTGGGATGAAAAGCTCTCCCAGCTGGTCCCGGGGCTGTCAAACATCAGCTGAGCCCTCGGAGCCCTGAGCCAGGGAGCCGCTGCTGGGGCAGAGCTGAGGCAGGGCCAGGACTGAGTCACTGCCCCGAGGCTGCTCCCGGGGGAGCAGAGAGCAGAGCCCAGGGATGGCTCCAGGGAGGAGGACGCTGCTCTGCCAGGCCAGGAATGTATGGGATGTCCAGCCTGAAAATTCCCTGGATTCCTGCGGGGGAAACGCTGGGAGAAGCCAGCAGCAAAGCTGCAGCAGGCTTGAGAGCGCTGCGCGTGTTCCGTGCCAGCTCCCCCCTTGCCTTGCCGAGTGTCTCCGTTCCACGGGAGGTGCTGAAGCGTGGGGCTGCAGCGCGGGGGGCGCACCCGGCTTTGGGGTTCACTCTGTGCTTTTGTGCCCCCCCAGACTGGCCCAGTCGAGGACGAACCCCCAGGTGCTGGACACGGGGCTGACGGCCCAGGACATCCAGAGCGCAGAGACTCTGTCCCCTGTAGACTGGAACAAAATCGACCCCGGCGCGGCGGAGAAGGACGATCTGTTCATGTTCTGAGGGCAGGGGCACCCGGGAGAGGAAAACCACGTGGAGCCTGTGGCCTGGACCGTGCTGTTCCGGGTGCTGTGACCAGGGAGCCCCCCCAGGGCTCTCCCGCGGCTCAGAGGATGTCACGGCCCAGTTTAGACCAAAGCTTCCAAAACCTAACGCGGATTTTTGTACCTTGCTTTTATCTAAACCACGAGATGCTCTTGGACATATTTATTCACAGTTTACAGGTGTTCCTGGGGGGTGCAGAGAGCATCTGCAGCAGTGCCTGTCCCTCCCTGCCAGCAGCCCGGGCACCACCAAAGCCCCTCCATGAGCACCCCCGGCAAAGGGCTGCAAACGCAGCCCCAGGCGTCACTAATCCACGGATTCAGGAACAACACATCACCTGCCTGGCCGGGGAGGGGATTTGCAGCAGCTGCTGAGTGTGAAATCGGAGAGGGAGCGGAGCTTGTGCTGTTGTGTGGGTGCCAGCGGCGCTCTCACGCTGCTGTCGCCCCGCGGCTCCCGGCTCTCCCCGCGGGAACTGACGCTTTTTAACCCAAAGACTCTGCCAAGTTTTGCACTTTAGAACTCGAACCGAAAGCGATGGTCCGAATTGTCAAGGTAAGCAGTGCCTGGAAGTTCTCCTCAGAAGCTACTTGCCCAAAGAGAACCCACCCTGGCAGTGCTGCAGCTCCGGCTCAAAGCTGGCCCCTCACCTCCCATCGGCTCGAGATCCGAAAGCTCCGTTGCACCGTCGGCTTTAAAAGCAAAACCACCGGGGAGGAAGGATTTGTTTGGCCAAAATCTGTTGGAAAGGGCGGCTTGGGAGGCCCAGCAGCACCTCAGATCCGTGTTCCCAGCTTGGCCCAGTGGGTTTGCCTGCCCAGGACTCGTTCCTGCCTCAAAGCCACGTGGCTGTTGCTCGTTCCGAGGAGCTGGAGCGGGCAGGAGCGATACCTGGCTGTCCAGCTAGCGAGGTGCCCCTCCCAGTGGTGCTCCCACCCCTTGTCCCTGACAGCCACAGCTCCCAGGGGGCTCAGGAAGCTCCGTCTACCCCTGGAACTGAAAAGCAGCAATGGAGGTATAAAGCTTATGCTAATTAAAAGATTAAGTTTAATGATCCTAAGTAGTCACACTGACATCTCGCAGTGTTTGTGGCCTTACGTGAAGTGTACTAATCTGTTTTATAGATTTGTAACTTGGGTTTGAAGCACTAATTCATTCCCCAGATAGCTCCTTAGAACTCCCTTAAAACTGCTCGCAGGAAGGAAAAAAACCCCTCTCTGTCAGCTGTGAGAATTCATTAGGAAGCAGCTGAGTGACTCTGGCTTAGGTTTGAGATGTTTTTTTTTTCGCCCCGAGCGTGAGCGTGAGGGGGTGTGCAGGGCTCGTGGGGCTGACTCATCTCGTCCCTGCCGAAAGCCGCACTCCGAGAGGGGCCCGGAGCGGCTCCGCGTCCTCCCCGCATCCCGGGAGGAGGTGGGAGGGAGCACAGAGCGGGGCTGCGGGCGCGGGGCAGGGACGGGGACAGGAGCTGCTGCAGTGGCCCGGCGGTGTCGTAGCCGGCCCCTTGCCCCGGCCCCGGGGAGCTCTGGTCTCCCCAGGGAGCTGCGAGGGTTTCTTTGCCCTTTCTCCTTTCCCAGAGGCTCCGGCAGCAGATCCCGAAATGCACGACCCTACCCGTGTGTGTCCAGAGCGGGGTTTTTGTTTTTTTTTTAAGACAACCTGACGCTGTAAAGAATATTCTGTACTGAGGGGAATAAAAACTCTGCCGTTTTTTGGAGCCTCCGTGCTGGGTGGCTTTATTTCATTTTCACCGTGGTCCCTTTAATGTGTGGGGCGGCTTTTGTGCCTCTGATGGGTTGGGATCTCTCCACTGACAGAGCTCCTGAGAGCAGCTGGATTTGTGCAGTCGGGATCAGGAGCCCAGCACAGCCCCGTGTGCCCAGCCCTCCGCAGCTCCTGCGGCTCCCAGTGCCCCTGCCTTGGCTGGGCAGCACCTGGAGAATCCCTCCGGGGTGCTGGCAGATGGAACCCGCGCGTGCCACCCCTTCCCTCCACCCTGCAGGGCTGTGGGCAGAGCAGGGGGGGCTCTGCAGAGCCACCTCCCCTCCCCTCCCGCGGTGCTGACAAAAATAAAAACCCACTAAAAGTTCATTTTTCAGCTGAAACTGCCTGTTCCAGGGTGAGCTGTCCCAGATTACGAGTGCTGAGCCCTCATGCATAACTGATGGCCCTGCTGAGGAACAAATTGATCCCTCGGTTCTGATGTGACCTTTTTTTAACTGCCAGTTAAGGAATTTTCAGCATCCGTTCCCTCCTGCCAGGGAGGAGAGGAGGAATTCACTGCTGAGGGGTGGCTGTGCCATGAAAAGTGGGCTGGGGGCTGCCGGCTCTGCTCCCCCAGCCCCACGTTTCTCCAGGGGGGACACGGGGTGATTTTGGTGCCCATCCCTCCCCCGGAGCAGCCGCAGCAGCAGCACAGAGGTGGCAGTGCTGTGACACTCTGGGCCGCCACCCTGCCTCGTCACGGGGTGTGGAGGGGCTGGCACAGCTCCCGAGCTGCAGTTTCAGTGCCAAAGATCCATAAATGGGTCGAGAATTCAGCTTTTTTGTGCCCCCTCCAGGGTAAATCCCGCTGCTCACCCGTGATGGTTCTCCCCAGGGAACGGGCATGGCCCGAGGCTGCCAGAGCTCCAGGACAGCGCTCCCAGGGACAGGCTGGGATTGCTGGGGTGTCTCTGCAGGGCCCGGAGCTGGGCTGGACCATCCTGGTGGGTCCCTCCCAGCTTAGGATATTCCATGATTCTGCAGTTCCCTGAGAACCGTGGCCTCACTCCATCAGGGTAACTCGGGGTCAGCGGTGCCCAAGTCCTGCCGGACACCTGGAGCGTGGGCTTGGGAGGATCCAGAGGTTTTCCCCTTCCGCAGCACGGGGGGGACCCTGGAACTCCCAGCAGCAGCTCCAGGAGCAGATGGAATAACCTGGAGCCCTTTTAGCAGCCAGTCAGCTCTGACTGAGAGCAATTTATCAGATCCTGCTCGTGGCAGAGGGAGCTTTAATCTTGCATTAATTCATTTCCTCAGCACCTCTCCTCGGTGCCCAGGGGAGGGACGGGAGGCAGCGCCGGGGCTTCGTTGTTATTTTTCCTCCCTGCTAAAAGCAGCCGTCCCCAGCCAGCTCCCGGCCCCGGGGAGGAATACTGGCTTCACCAAAAGGAGGGATGTCAGGTCATTAAAAGCTGCGGGAAGAGGAAGCCTTCCGAGATGGGAGTGGAAACGGGGCCAGAGAGCCAGAGCCAGGAAAGCAGCTGGAGGGAGAGCGGGGAGATTGGCGGCACAGGGAACGAGCCGGGGGGAGGTAATTAGTGACCAAGTGCTGGTTAATGAGCTGCCACCAGCCCCTCACTTGGACACACTCGTGGTCCCATCTCCGGTCTCCATCAGCAGCGATTCCCCCACTCCTGGCTCTGGAGCAGCTCCTGGAGCGGCGGCTCTTGGCCAGCGGAGCCGGAGGCACCCAGGGAAAGGGGAGCCACAGCTCTGCCACGGGGCCACTGCGGGGCCCTGCCAGGAGCCCAGGGCAGGGAGGGAGCCCAGGGCTCTCCTGAGCACCTCCCGGGGCACTGCCCTGCTGAAAAACCGGAGCACAGCCCCGTCTTTGAGCGCTCTCTCCCTGCTCCCCACGGCGCTGCCAGGGAGGTTCTTTGGAAGCCCTCGGGAGCTGGGTTGTGCCAGCAAACCCGGCGTGGGAGCGCCAGGAAAGCGGTGCCAGCTGTGCCACCGGGGCTGCGTCACCTCCCAGCGCTTCTCGGTGCTTTTCCTTCCCGCTGTGACCTTCAGCAGCACCCCCATCCCTCCCCGGGGCTGCCGGGGCGCTCCTCTCCTCTCCCTGCAGACGGAAAGAGCGGGAGAGGCAGGTTGGGAACGCGCACCCGGCAAGGCTTGGCTCTGAAATCCCTGCTGGCTCCTCACTCAGCACTCACCCAGCTGCTACAGCTTGGGAAAGGTGAGCGAGGAGGGAAAAATACGGGTTTTAAAGCCTGGCTTTAAAGGCCACAGGTCAGGCCCAGACTCCTGGCCTGGCCGGGGGAGAGGGGTGGGAAGAGCATTGCTGGGATGATGCAGCCACCCACGTGTGGCTGCAGGGCCTCTGCTGCCTGCTCCTCCCTGGCACCCGCTTGGTGCTGAGCCAGCAGCTGAGGAAAGCACCCCTGAGACACCAAAGAATTCCCCAAACCCCTCGTTTGTCCCGAACACCTCGTTTGTCCCAGACTTTGGCCGTCACAGTTTCTGTTTCGGAGTCACCACCGCCGTCTCCCCGGGCACGGGGGGGAATTTCCTTCCTCTCCCTTCAAACCAGACACTGCAAACTCCACATCTGTCACTTTCTGCCTCCGAGGGGTTGGTTTTTTTTTTTTTTCACCTTTCCAGCCCTCGCCATCAGCAGCTCCTTCCTCAGCAAACGCTCCAGCCTCCACGCCGAGCTTCTCCCGACGTTCCCTGCCGGCCGCAGCGGCAGCTTCTGCCTCAGCCGCTCCGATCCCACGGATGGCAACGCCACTCCGGGCAAAGCTTTCTGCTGAAAAGCCCGGCTGATGACACCTCGCAGGGAGTTCTGTGCCTTGTGCCTTTGTGTTTCCATCTGCCCTCGCTGCTGCTGCCGGAACAACCCCCGAACTCGCTGCTTGTCAGGGCTTGTTTTAGCTCCGAGCCCTCCTCCCTCCCTGCTCCCAGAGTGGCACCCCAGCTCCCGGCGTGGCATCCCAGCTCCCGGCGTGGCACCCCAGCTCCCAGGCTGCCCCTCGGTCACAGCCACAAGCCCCCCGGTCTAATTAATGGAATAAAACGTGTAAAAGTACTAAAATCTGCTCACACGTGGCAATTCTATCACTTCTCCGGCGCTGTCACAGCACAAGGAAAACTGACAGCAAGGAATAAAACAGTTGCGTCGCTGGCATTTTTTATTACTTTTAATGTGCTGTCTTTTTTTTTTCTTCGTGAGTTACTGGAAATTTAAATTATAATGGTATGCTTCACTTAAAGAAAGTATCCATAGCAACAGGAACATCTAAATTATTGCAGGCTGATCACTCCTCTCCTGGAGTCACATCACACGCCTTTCAAAGGCGGTCCCAGAGGTGCAGGATTTTAATAGATTTTTTTTTTTTAACCTTTTTTTTGCAAATAAACAAGCGAATACACAGCTCTTTCTCCATCGACGCAATACCTACAGCAGGATCTGAAGTGAGTAAGTGCCAGCTCAATTTGCTACCCAGAGAGGGGGGCTCCAGGCTTGCTCTGGAATCAGAGACTTTCTCCTCTGAGTCAGTGGCCATTCCGTGTGAAACTGGGGAATTTCTGTGCGGTTCAGCTGCTGGAAATTCTCTTGGACCAGGGGAAGGCAGCAGGGGAAGATCACTGAGCCTGCAGCATCAGAACTGTGTTTGTTTGATTCCCAGCTGGCCATGGGTTTATTTCTATTTTATTCTTTCTGCTTGACAGGACAAAGGGGGATGGGTTAAAACTCGAAGAAAGTGGGATTAGATGAAATATTAGGGAGAAATCCTTCCCTGTGAGGGAGGGGAGGCCCTGGCACAGGGTGCCCAGAGCAGCTGTGGCTGCCCCTGGATCCCTGGCAGTGCCCAAGGCCAGGCTGGAGCAGCCTGGGACAGCGGGAGGTGTCCGTGCCCCTGGCAGGGGTGGAATGAGAGGAGCTTTGAGGCCCCTTCCCACCCAAACCATTCCGGGATCCCCCAGAAAACAACTCCAGCAGCTGCTTGGTGTTTCAAAGGCGGTGGGTGAGAGAACACCCGGATATTCTGCTCCCAGCACCCGTGACTTTTGGGCTGAAGCAGCTCCAGCTCTCCGCCCTTAAACAAATTCCTTCACTTCAATCACGGCAGAAGCCCGAGCGATGCACGCACGGAGCTGTCAAACGTGAGAAACAAACTCGCTGGGAGAAATAGAAAGGCTTTTTTTTTTTTTTCAAATTCCAATCTCAATTATAGGAATCAAATGCGTCATCTGGATCAATAGTAGGTTGAGATTGCTCAGCCAGGAAGAGTTTGGATATAAAAAGCTGCAGCTGAGAGCCTTCCTCTAAGCTCGTGTATTATTGTAAGTGAAATGATGACAGTGAGCCATGTTTGCAGCCTCCCTTGGACAGCTCAGGGTAAGAACAAAGCTTTAATCACTGTCCTCGTGTGTAGTAACAGGATCCTGAGCCCAGCCAGATCTTATCGTGGTCAGGAGCAGCAGGGATTTGCCTTTAAGGTCGTTTGATTCCCACTGCCCCGTGGAACATTCCCGGGTCATCACATCTTGCGGGTCTGCAGTTCACGCGGATCTGTTTGCAGAGAGAAGTGCAAATTACGGGGCAAAGAGGCAGCCTTCGAAAATACGAAATATTCCTGATCACTTCACCTCGGTACAGCAAGGGCTGATGTGCAGAGAAGTGGCCGTGGCTCACCCAGCCCAAAGGGAAATGTTAAAAACGGGGAAAATGCGTCAGAACTCTTTGGGTGTTTGGGTTTGTTTGTAAGGAAGGGTTGAGGAGGCTCCATGTCCGTGGAAAAGGAGGGGGCCGCAGGTTTTGGGGATGGGGTTATCAGGGTGGCAGCAGCAGAGGCAGTGACAGGAGCCAGGTTCATCTTCTGTCAGCGACTTTCGGATCAACGTGGCTTCACGTGTGAGTTAGAAGCAGTCAGCACAGAAGGTGGGTGGTTGAAGAGGGCTGAGAATGACGCAAAAAATCTGCTGGACCGGCAGATCCGGCTCAGGTTTGAAAATCACCCTCTCCACAGCTCCTGCGAAATCACCTTTTAATGAAGAGCCTGTAACACGAACCTGTAATTTCGGGGTTGGTGCATGAGCCAGAGGATGATCCAGCTGACTCTGGCAGAGCTTTATTGTGGCCGTGGTCCAGCTGGAGTCAGGAATATTTCCCGGGTGTCGAGCACGGGTCACCCAGGGATCCACAGCCCTGACCTGCAGAACCAGGCACGAGGCTGGAGCGTCACTGCCCAGGCTCAGCTCCCTCCCGGCTGTGCGGCACTGGGCCGGGCTTCCCCCTCCACAGCTGGAGCCTTTCGACTCACAGCTTCCCCAAACCCACCTTCTCACCTCTCAGAGCACCCTGATAAATCCCAAAGCCGCGGCCACGGGCTCTGGAGAGGATTTGTCACCGTGGTGTGTCCGTGGGACGGGGCTGCGCCGCTCTGCTGGGGATTTGCTTCTTAAATGGGGCCAGGTTTGATCCCCCACGTTGATGTTTGAGGTTTGATGGGTCCATGAGAGTTCGGGGGGCAGTGGGTGGGCAAAATGTGGTTGTGTGTGAAAAGAGCCAATGCTGGGCAGGCAGGAGCTTTGCTTTTAGGGGACATGAGGGGCTGGACTTGTTTTCCACGCTGGTTCAAGCACCGCGATCCAGGCGGCAGCTGGTGGTGCACACCAAGATCGGATTGGGGAAGGTCTGGCAGAATCTGGGTCACCTGCTCCTCTGTGGTCTCCCGTTTTTACTTGGAGCTGGCCTGACTCACGTCTGCGGAATGTGATGGGAGAAGTGGGAAAGCTCCCGGTGCGGTCACTCAAGGGCTGCAGACAGGTGGGAACACACGGGGCATTTCCCAGCCCTGACAGGAGAGGCTGGGCTGCCACACCGGCTGCGCATCACCGCTGCCTGCCCCGGCCCCTGGCGCTTTGAGCCTCTCCGGTTCTGCTTTTGGCGTGCTCAGGACGAGAGCGTGGGCTCTGAGGTGGGGATGAGAAGGAGCAGCGCAGGCTGGAGCTGCTCCTTGCGTTCTGCAGAGGAGCTCCTGGCTGCGTGCTCAGGATCAGTGCCCATTCTCAGGCCCTGCTCCGGCCGTACGCACACGGCTCAGAGATGCCACTCGATGCCACCCGTGCCGAGCTCCGGGCTGCCACCTGAGCTACCAGGGCTCTCGAAAGCCACACACGGCTCTCAAACTCGTTTTCAAAAAGTAATTTCCTCTCTCTGAAAGGCCTCCCCAGCCCTGGCACAGCCCCGTGTTCCCTCTCCTCCTAACAAAGTTTGATCCAGCAGGTGCCAAACTCCTTTTAAGAAGCAAGGAGGTGGCAGCTGCCTCGAGAGGAGAGCCCCGTCCGTGTCACCCGAGTGGCATCAGCCACGCGATCATCAGTCCCTGGGCTTCTCCCGCTGTCTCCAGGACTCTCAGCAATGGATGCCTGAGAGCTGGAGTTCCTCCTCCTTTATCTCTCAGAGCTCAGAGCCAGCAGCAGGGTGCTCTGGGATGAAATGGAAAGAGCCTTGAGCGAGTTTGGGGGGAAGGCTCTGGAAGCAGCCCGACAGCCAGGCATTAAAGGGTTTGCCTTGGGCCATGTGCACGCAGCCTTCCCCGGGCTCTGCAGCCTTCTCCCAGCGTTTGGGATGCCCCTGGATGCTGCAGCTCCGTCCATCCCACAGACGAGGAGTCCCAAATCCGCCCTGCTGCGTGTCACACGGCCCAGGGCTGTCCCTGAGGGCCACCACGGGCTCAGTGCCTGTGCCAGGGTGATGGCTGGCACGGCTGCAGAGCGGACAAGCGGAAGCAGACACAAAGCACCAACCTCAGACCCGCAGAGTGGCATCGCTCCTCCCTCCCAGCCAGCTAAAAATGAGCAATTCCTGCCTCCCTCCCCACGTCCTGCACAGCGTTCCTCGTGCTCCAGGGGACATCAGCCTGTCCCGAGTGTCTCTGGCTTCAGAGAGCCCCAAAACCTGGGGGGAAATCAGCAGTGGAGAGTCGGCATTGCAGTGACCCAGGCTGGGCCACGTGTCCCACAGGTCTCACCAAGAAATTCTGGGGTTTTTTTCCCCTTCGCAAAGCCAGGACAGGAGGACACAGCCCTGAGACGTTCATTTCCTTACCTGTCCCTTCCCCCAAGACTCCTCGATCCCTCCGCCCGCCCCCGCATTCCTGATAGCCGGCAGGTATTTTTATAATCCCGTAATTGTTGTTTTCCCCAGCTCCCGCTCTCTGTGCTCCAGCCCGGCCCCCCGGCCGGAGCCTTTCCCATCTGCATGCAGCGTGCGTGGCTGGAGCAGCCCCTCGGAGACCGGCACTAAAACCCGTGAGCTCATGCTCAAACACCTCCTCTCCCCTTCTCCGGGCGCCGGGGTGAGCTCACTGCTCACCCAGACACGGGCTGGGGCCGGGCTCTGGCCCCGAGCAGGGTCTGCTCGGGCTGGGTGAGGATCCAGGGAAGATGTTTCTGGTTTTTCACGAGGATTAAGCGCTGCCCCGTGTGCAGTTTTGAAGGAGGAAGAGGAAAGGTGAAATGTAAGTGGATCTGTGGGTGCCTGTAGGAGGTTTGTCATTCCGAGGGATCTCATGGAACGGTGAGTCTGAGACCACCCGGAGACACCAGGAGGGAAAAGCATTTTCCTGTTTCCCAGCGGCAGCATTAAATCGTTCCATTTTCTACCGACCCAGGAAAAACTGAGAGGCCACCGCGGGCATCTCCGAGTGGACCCGGAGGGTGAAATCCCCCTCTCCCACCAGCTGCAGGGGCTGTGCTGGCACAGTGCCACCAGCAAGGAGCCCTGACCGGGCACTGGGTGATACTGGGAGAGAAAACTCCTCAGCCAGGGCAGTGCCGAGCCCTGCCCGGCGCTGGTGCCCGGCTGCTGCGGCGCCCACGGGCCGTGGCCGTGCCACAGGACGTGCTCTGCTTGCGGATGCGGCGAGGAACGCGGGACATGAGGCTGGCAAAATGACAACAGCTCGGTGCAGACCTCCCCGGGCTCCGGTTAAATATAGTGCAGACAGTGATTCATCCCAGCCAGCCTGGCAGTGACCTGTTTCGCAGGTCGGGACAGATGAACTTCACCCTCAAGGTGACTGAAAAGTTATTTTGGGCCGCACTGAGCCCTCTCCTCGCTTCGGTGTTTGCCGGGGAGTTGGTGCAGTGCACAGCTGAAGGGGGTTTGGCCTCACAGGGGGATATGGGCACCCAGGGAAAAGCTTATTTTTAAAACAGAGCAACAGTCCTGCCTCTCAGGGGGAAAAACAACCTGCAAAACAGGCCTGGGGCAGCAGCACGTCTGCAGAGCGCAGCCTCGTCTGCTGCCACGGCTTTGGCTGTTCCCGGGATCATGTGAAGCCTTAACTCCTGTTCCCAGCCTGGGCTCCTGGTCTGGCACAGGAGCTCCCGCTCTGGGAAGGCCAGACCCCACGGGGCTCTGTTTTCCTGCTTTGGTTAAGGGCTGGAGGGAGAAAAGGGTAATTCTGTAATTTGGCAAAGCAATGCACAGCCAAGCGCTTCAGCGGCTCCGGCTCCTCTCCACAGGGAACAGAAATGTATTTAGTTGGAATATCTGCCCCATTAACCTTATCTTTCCTTCTGCTCTGCACATTATTGACCTCTTGGAAGGAGGTTTAAATTGTGCTCACCTCGGCAGCCCCTGGGGAGGGGCTGCACCTGCCAGGGATCCCTGCAAACCACGGCAGGAACTTATCCCAGTGGATCACCATGGAAAGGGGCCGGTGGCACCTGAGAGGTGCCAATAAAACACTCCGTGAATAAATCTCGGAAGAAGAATCTCCTGACCTGCTCCAACCTCCAGCCCCAGCCACTGCACAGCTGAGGGATGATTTCAGCCCAGCCTCAGAAGGCACCTGAGGATGGCCAATGGATGCTGCTGTGAGCTGGGATTTTCACTGCCATTTTAAAGGACTTTTAGCTCTCTGGAAATGCTTCTTTTTTCCCCCTATAATGGAAATATTTATGTTTTCCCATTCAAATGCTCTGAGGTGTTCTGATTTCTCTTGGCCTGGCTCATAACAGCCCGGTTCAGAGGCATTACAGGGAAATGAGCTTGGCACCAAGGGAAGAGGGAGAACACTTTTCCCTCCCAGTCGGATCTGTTTGCTGGCTCTGGGATGGCACGGTGAGCACGTGCAGGGCAGGGACTCTGCAGCCAGCTCAGGCTCTCTCTGCAGCCCTTCAGGAGCACGGGAAATAATTGAGAGGGGCTGAAGGTTCGACCCAGGGAGTTTATCAAGGCTTTCCTAAACAGAGTCAGAATCCAATTAAAGTCAGCAAGGTCGGGCAGTAACTTATCCTCTCTGGACAAATGGCCAGAGGAGCTCTGTGGCTCATGGAGTTATCACTTGCCATTAGGTCTAACAGCTCTGAATAATCTGACCCAAGAGGTTTTCACGCTGTTATCTCCTGGTGAAAAACCCCAACCTGTGACAGCTGATTTGATAAGGTTCTTTGCAATGTCCATAAACTGGTGGGGTTCAGTCTTTGACTTGTCTCCTAAAAACAAACGTCCTCTGTGCAGCTCTCCCTATGCTTGATGTGAAACTGGGGGGTTTTTCCCCCGGTATTTTTAATAGATTGCCACAGAGAATTAACCCCAGGGGTCTGCTAACCACAAGTTGGAAATGTGGCCTAAAGCATTGCAGCACTTATCTATTAGTCCAGAAGAATTCACACACTGATCCTCATCTGAGATTCTCCCCGCTGGGCAAGATCCTCTTCGGACCTGACCAGAGCCAAAAACTGCCCCAGCCCTGCAATTATCAATTTTTGATAATTGAAATCCCAACCATCAGCGAGGGGACAGCGCAGGAGTTGTTCCTGGGGAGCTCCGAGGCACGGAAATGCAGGCCAGTGCTTCATCTTTGGCCAAAACACAGAGCAGAACTGAAAGAATATTTTATTTTTGCCTTCTGGTCTGTGGGCAGTGAACAGGATGAGCAGAAAGGTTTCTCCTCCCCTGCTCCTACAGGGGGATTGATCTCCCCAGCATTTGGAGATGTTGGTCCCTATTTTCCGGCTTGCCTTGAAGTCCGCTTGCAAACGTCTTTACATGATGAAAGAAGGGGTTTTTTTGTGAAATATGCATTTGTTTCAGCGTCCTTGGAGTAAACTGAGCCCACCCCTGGGAGGGGAGCAGAGATTATCCCAGCGGGGGAGAGCAGGGATGGCTGCTGCGATGTGAGGAGCATGCAGGATTGAGGATGGACTGTGCACATGGTCGTCAAATAAGTTGAAATTCAACCTTTGGGAGATTTATTTTCTGTAAAAACTAAACCAGTCTTTCATGACTTCCACAAGCCCAGCAGTTTCCAAAGGCATTGCTCTGGTTGGCGCCTTCCGTGGCTGGAAAATTCCCGAGTTTTCTCACATGGGGTCCCCTGGCTCATTTCTGGGCTGTGCTAGGTCCCCACCCATGTCTGAGGACACCGTCACCTCCTGGGTCCTTTCCAGACAGCTCAGGGGGCTGCAGGCTTGTTAGGAAACACTGAATAGCCAGATTTTACCCAAAAAAGAGAGATCTTCCAGCTCCAGACAAAATCCTGCCACAGACAGCAGGTGGCTCATTCCCAGGGGCCATCGGGGCCAAATCCACTCTGGATTGACTCCAGGTGCTTCTGCGGCTCAAACCAAATATTTGAGTTTGCTCGAAGGTGGTTGGGTTTTCTTAATTCCTCTTCCTTAATCTTTGTCCAAAACCGGGTTTGTTTTGCTCTCACCAAGCTCCTGATTTGCCTGAGCTGCATTTCCTGGCAGGTGAAGTCTTTGGCTG
Source organism: Gymnorhina tibicen (assembly GCA_013399875.1). Classification (NCBI taxonomy): domain Eukaryota; kingdom Metazoa; phylum Chordata; class Aves; order Passeriformes; family Artamidae; genus Gymnorhina; species Gymnorhina tibicen. The sequence goes on from VXAZ01007221.1 coordinate 429,001, forward strand.
AAAATTATTCTTAGACCTTTCCCACTTGGGATCTGATTGCTGAAGCCACCTAAAATAGGCTGTTGCTCCACATTCACGAGAGCAAATTCATGGCATTCCTCCGGCCCTCTCCTTGTTTGAGCGGGGGAAAATGGAACACAGACGTTCTGATGATGCTGATTTTAATGAGAAAAAGGGGAAAAAAGCTGCAGCCTGCTCCATTAGTCACCTGGTGTTGCAGGAAAGCAATAAACTAAAATGTTCCTGCTCTCTCCTCCCTGCACCTTATGCTGTGTTTCTGCTTTTGTACTGTTTTTCAGCGTGTTTGATATTTTCCCTGGCACACAGGAGGTAGGATTGCTGAGATGCAGACCTTTACCATAATTAAGCAAGATTCCTCCTCTTGTGAGAGCTCGTTGCTGCACGATTCCGGTGTGAGGGGCTCAGAACAGGTTGTTATCTCGGATGTGAACGGGTTTTTTCCCCCCTCTCCCGGGACAGAACACGAGCGTGGCTGAGGTGACGGGGTTTGCACCGTGCAAGCCTCTCCCTCCTGCCTGCAGAGAGCCGCTGGAGTTCTCAGCAGGGCTTCTGTGCATCCCCACGTGTGAGTCTTAACTCCGACAATTAATATCTTGTACGTAGGAATGTGGAGCTAAGAGCAAAGCAGCCAGACCTGCAGATCCAGTGTGTGGCGATGCCCCTGAATTCAGAGTTTTTTGGGGCTAAATATCCCATTTTCTGTGGTCCGGATGCGGCTGCAGCATTTCTGTAGCTTCAGGTGAGGCAGCTGCTTTCTCTGCCCTGGCCATTGACTCCTGACTGGCAGAGAGGGGGCTGAGGAACCCCTTTTTGCAGGTTTAGCTCATTGAAATGCTCTAAATGAAATCAGGCCAAGCCCCACTTTCAGTTTATCCATTTCTGTAACTTCCAGCCTGCAAGCGTCCTCCCTGGCAGCACAGGACGGTGGTGAGGGGATCATTTGAAGGAGGAGAAAGGCTGCTCCAAAGAACATCTTTCTACACCTTTATCCTCCTCCCGCCTTCCTTTCCCACTTTATCCATCAGGTTTCCCCACACCCTGTGCAGGTCGGTGCCCCAGGCTGTGTTGGCTGAATTCCTCTGGGCTCCAGGTCCACCCCGCGCAGGTGGCACTGCCACGGTTGGATTACCATCACCACTCAGCCTTTCAGGTGTTTAGTCAGAATAATTCCTGCCCAAACAACGCCGGTAATCCCTCAGCACGCGGTTTAACCTGACAAGCAGTGCTGCCCCTCGCTCCCGGCTCCTTGAGTAACTCAGCACCCCTGCAACCCACGCTCAGGGAGCAGATAACGAGCTGCCTTAATTACCCAGCTTCTCCACAGCCTCCTGTCCTCTGCTCCTATTTCTAAAGCCTTGAAGTAATCGATACCACACAGATTTCTGCTGCCCCGAGTCATTACAGGCCATCAGGGATTGCTTTGCTCATTCTGCCCGCAGTGGAGACGAGCCCCGCTCGCAGAAGTTCAGGGCTGTTGTTTGCACAAGGGCTCAGCCAGGTTTCGGTGTCCGGGTGTCCCCTTCCCTGATCCCAAGCAGATAACCCAGGGGCAGCTGCAGTGGGCCTGGCACATGAAATAACACCAGCCCTTGCTGCTGCAGGTGGGGAGCAGCAGCCTTGGAAGCTTTGGCCTCTCCCGGGCATTCCCTGCTGGACCACGGGTGGAAGGAAGAGAGGGGTGGGAACAGCCAGGATCCATCCCGGCAGCGGGAGCCTCTGTTCCCGGCGGAATGCTGAGACGGGGCTGCGGAGAGCTGAGCCGCAAATTGGGCTCCGCGGCCCTGTGGAGTGTCAGAAACGTTCCAGCGCCGCGCTGGGAGACGGCTCCTTGTTCTGTCAGCCCCGCGCTTGTTCCCCGGGAGGGAGGGGATCCCTTCCCTTTCACGGCTGGCAACTCCAGCAGGGTTTGTTGTCAGCGCCTGCACTTTGTAGTAGCTATCAGCAGGGTTTGGGTGTCTGGTTTGCACGCTGGGGCTGCCCTGCCTCAGGGATGCGTTCAGATGTACGATCCCTTTCCACTACAGGGAACAAGGCTGGGTTGTTGGGTTGATTTTCTTTTCCTTTCCTTCTCATTCTTCCTTTTCCCTCCCTTTCTTTCTTTTCCCTTCCCTCTCTTTCTTCCTTTCCTTTCTTTTCCTTTCCCTCCCTTTCCTTTCTTTCATTGCCTTCCTTCCTTTCCCTTCGCCTTCCTTCCTCTGCCTTCTCCTTTCCCCTCTCCCCCTTCTTCCCTTTCCCTTTCCTCCCGTCCCCATCCCTTTTCCTCCCCATCCCCGGGCTGTGTTGGCTCTGCCCCTGCTGCCACTGCCACAGAGCCTCTCTCCCATCTGCCTGCTCCATCCTTTCACGGCTGCGATGCCCAAAAATCCCCGTCTGGAGCGATTCCGGGAGCCAGAGAGGGTTTCTGGAGCGCTGTTCCAGCACTGGGATCCATCCTGGCTGCTCCCGCAGCCAGAACCAGGAGCATTTTCTGCTCTGAGAGAGGAATAAACATCGAGGCTCTTTAAAAGATAGTCTGGAGGCTCGAGTGCAATAATCAGGCCAAACTCCTTTGCCCTGAGTGTTATCTATCACTCTGTAGTTTGCTTCCTCACAGAAAGGTGGATATTAAATTCTATTTTTCTTATGCCCATTAAAAAAAAAAAAAAAGGTAATTTTCTCTAAATTATTTCTTCCAGAGCTGCTAAAAAACAAGAATCATAATGCAGCAGGACCCCCATTTCCCCAGTAATTACACTCTGCCTCCTAACTCCTTCAACACCAATTTCTCAATTTATTTGGCTTCCGTCTGGAACTGCAGTCACAGGCAGAACTGGGCTCTGTCTTATTATTCCACAGACAAAATTGTTTTTACAATGTAATTAAACATTTACCTTGAAGACAATGCTTTGTCTTCTTTAAGAAGCATAATATCTTAATTTACCCTAATCTAGAAAACCTTCCATTTCCAACTTCTACCTCCAAGACAATGTTATGCTAAACACAAAGCAAAACAAAAAGATTTCCTAATTTAACCTAATTAAAAGATAAGCCTCCAACTTCTCCGTGGCCGCTGCCTGGAATGAGGAGCGAGGCGTAGCCCTTCGGTTTGCTCAGAGCTGTCTGTTTTATCACGCCTCTGGTTTGTTCTCTGCTGTCGATTTTTATTTATTATCCTCCTTGATGCCCCCAAATCCGCTTAGGAAGCGGAGCTATCCAACCTTTCCCATCCTGGGGCCATCCCTAAGAAGATCAAGGGCCCACCACCACCGGAACAGCAGAGAGCTTTGGTTTGGTGGGGTTTTGCTTGGTTGGTTTGGGGTTGTTTTTTAATAAGGATGAGACAAAATGCAGCCTGCCCGCTGTGCGAGGTTTCCCCGGGGAAGAGGAGATCTAAGGAAGGTGAAGGATTATTTCTGCTCAGTCTGAGGTGAGGTGTGGGGAGGAGGGATGCGGGAAGCCCACGGAGCGATGGGCTCCGGCTGGTGCCGGTCCCTGGGGGCTGCCCGAGGTAGAAGCCCTGCCAAAATCCATCCGTGCTCCAAATAACGGAACCAGCAGCTGGCGGGGTTCTCCCCTCCCGAGCAGAACCAAACCCTCCTTCGCGAGCTGCTCCCCGGGGCCGCGAGGAGCCTGTGGAGCATCCGCCGCGCCCCGGCAGCGCCGGTGCCAACCTGCCAGGACGGAGCAGCTCCATCCCGGCCTCCTCTCCCTCGCGGTGCGGCCACAGGGCGGGAAGGGGGAGCAGCTGTGCCGGGCCGGCTCCGGCAGCCGCTCCGGGCCACGGTGCCCAGGGCCCCCTCGGGCGCAGCAGGCCCTGCCTGTGAGAACCACGGGGGACGGCGGAAAGAGCGATTTCCAACCCAAACCGTCGAGGTGCAAATCCGCCTCGGAGGGCGGCCGCCTTCGAGGTCCGCCGGAGCTGAAAGCAGCAGGGTTTTTTTGGGGTTTATTCGGACTAAACCTGCAGCAGTTGTGGAGGTGTGGGGAAGGTGAAGCAGGACGACCGCCAGCCTGGGGTCAAGGGCAGCTCCACAATCCTGTCGTGCCACCTGCTTTGTATCCCTGAGAGCACTTTTCACGGGAAAATGGCAATATTGGTTGCGTCTCTGATTCCCAGGGAGCGCGGCAGCAATCAGCTCAGGTATTTGTCCCCCGCCGTGCTGCTTATTGTGCAGGAGGCACACACCGAGCGCGGGCAGACGCAAACAGCAGATGATTTCTTTCCTCGCAGCTCCAGCTCCTTTCCAGCCTACAAAATGTTCCCTTTTAGCTCTTCCAAGTTTAGTCACAGCCGTTCTCCGGTGGCTGCATTCACCCTTTCCAGGGAGCCTCATCCTGGCCCCCTCCACCCCTCCGGTTATTCCTGAGGGGTTTCAGATGCCTCTAGGTTTGCGTGATGCCGTTTCCTCCCTTTCACTGCTAATTCTGCAGGTTTGAGGGCGTTTCTCGTAACGTTTATGAGCAGAAACTCTGATTCACCATCTTCCCCTCTGGTACAGTATTAGCTCACAGGGTCACTCAGATGTACCTGGTGATACGTGGAAGGTTAAGGTGAGGATTTATGGATTTGGGGTTAAGATGTGCTTCACGGCACTTGGAACATGGGCTCGTACAAACCAGAAAAGGGGTTCCCGAGACGTCTCCAGCTCCTCTCAGAGACTCCTGCTCCCCTCCTTGTGCCAGGCAGCGAGGCAATGCCCCCAGGGCCGCGGCACCCACAGGGCACGGAGCCCCTCATGGGGGAATCTGTGGGTAAATCGGTCCCTCCCGGCGCGTGAGGTTCGAGAACGGTGGCGCCGGCTCCGCCCGCACCTGCCGAGCCCTCACAGCCGCTGGAGCCACCCCGCGCCCGCAGCCCCTTTTTAAAGTAGCGGCGCCCCCCCTCCGCCAATCACAGCGTGGACGGGGCGTTCCTCGCAGCCAATGGGAAGCCGCGGCTGAAGGAAAGGGGCGGGGCCAACGCTCCCCGAGCTCAAGCCGGGCAACTGTGGTAAACAAGGGGGCGGGGCCCGAGGCTTTCCTGGCGCGGGCAGCAGCCAATGGGCGAGCCCAGGCGGAGCCCATCGGCCAATAGCGAGCGAGGGCGGGCAGAGCCGTGCGCGCTGATTGGCTGGCGCGGCCGCGGAGTGNCGTGAAGGCACCGGGCAGCGCTGCCCCGCCGGTCTCCGCGCCGGGCAGGGAGGCGGGCGAAAACAGAGCCTTCCAAGTAGCTCGGTGCAGTTAGGTGCTTCCCTCCCGGCTGCTCGGATGGGCAGGGAGAGGAGCTGTCCTCTGGAGAGCGCAGCCTCTTCCCTCTCCTAATTGAACGGGTACCGGCGAGCGCTGGGAGCAGCGAGGGGCTGCCGCTTTTGGGATGAGCGGGCAGGACTGAGAAGATTTTGCTCTCTGTAGGAGCCAGAGAGGCTCGGATTTGTCAGAGGGGTGAGTAAGCAGCGCTGGGGGTAGGAGAGCGTCCGCCCCGGCGGGTGTGACGGCGCTTGGGGGGCAGTGCTGTCCCTGCCCGCAGGAGAAGGGGCGATTTGGGGATCGCACGTAGGGTTTTAAGCCGTGCCCTGCTGGCTTGCGGGGTCTGAAAGTTGAGCTCTTTCTCTTCCACAAGGAGAGGATTTGTGCGGGGGTATGGATAACGCTAGCAGCCAGGCAGAGATCTGGGAGAAAGCAGGGATTTGCCGGGATCTATTTAGCCAAAACCCGTAGCTTTTTTTATTATTATTATTATTATTATTATTACTATTTTTTTGCCTCAAGAAGCTCAGCCCGAGCCGAGCTTTCCGCATGGCTGGTTTGCAGCCCCATCGTCCCCAGCCCGGCGCGGGCGAAGGCAGCTCCTGGCAGAGGAGCGGAGCAGCCTCGTCCCTGTCTGTCTGCGCTGTCCCAGGGCACCCTGCCCCTCCCGGGGTGTCCCAGAGCACCTTGTCCCTCCCGGGGTTCTCCCTCTTGTCCCCCGGGCTGCCCCGCCAGCAGAGCCCGGCATCCCGGCGCTGGAGGGGAGATGGTGCAGAGCTGGGAGCCGCTCGCAGACCGGAGAGTTGATGCCAAGTCCGGACAGAGGGAACCGAACTAGTGCCGCTGGAGGGTGGGGGCCGGCCGGGGACAAAGGCTTGCCTCGCCGGCCGCATCCTTGGCGGTGTTGAATGACCGCGCTCTTGTCTCCCCCCCGCCCCGCAGAAATGCTGCAGCATGAACCCACCGCCGCCTAGAGAGACGGGCTCGCACCGCCCCGGCGCCGCTGCCTGAGCCAGCCCCGGAGCACCGTCCGGCCGGGAGCCCGCACCGGGAGCAGCCCAGCCCAGC
>VXAZ01007221.1:435762-493547 GCA_013399875.1 Gymnorhina tibicen
AGCTCCGCACGGCCGCTCGCATGGCCGGGCCGCCGGCCCGCACCGCGCCCGGCTCCCGGCAGCAGGTGCAGGGCGGCGAGAGCCGAGCCCAGCCCGCCAGCGGCGCGCCCCCGGCCCGGGAGACGCGGGCCCCGTTCCGCTTCGACTACGAGCGGTTCCGCCGGAGCCTCCGGCACCCAGTGCGGGGCGGGCGGCCCGGAGAGGACCCCGAGACCCGCGCCCGCAGGATGAAGATCAAAGAGGTGGGTGAGGAGCGCCCGGCGCCGCTCGCAGGCAGCGCTCACGGCCGTGTGCCCGCTCGGGGCTCCCTCGCCTCCCTCCATGGCCGCGGCCCCCTCAGGCAGTCGCCCTCACCTCAGTGCTCACACCCGCCTCAGTCAGCCCTCGCCTCGCAGCTGTGACACCCCTCAGTCAGTCCCTCGCAGGCGGGTGTCCCCTCAGTCCTCACCTGCCATCAGCGGCCACATCTCCCCCTCAGTCAGCCCTTGCCCCCTCTCACAGCCGTGACCCCCCTCTGTTTTCGGGGCCACGTCCACCTCAGCGCTCACCTCTGTGTCCCCCCTCAGTCAGCTGTCTCTCCCCCCCTCAGCCGTGTCCCCCCGAGGCAGCCATCGTGCCCGTGTCCCTCCTCAGTCAGTCCTTGCCCCCCCTCACTGCCGTGTCCCCACCTCACTGCCCCCACTCCCCTCACCCACCCCTCGCCTCCCCAGCCTCGCCCCCATTTCTCACACGAGGCACCCATGTCCCTTTCTCCCTCCTTTTCCCAAGGAAGGTGGCAGGAACTGGGGTGTCCCTCTCCGAGGGAGCGTCCCTGTCGCTGAGCACACACCTCCACTCACCAGAGAGGAGGCGTCGGGGGGGTGACTGAAATTAGGCAAAGGGAAATTTAAATTTCAGCTTAGTTATTCGGGGGGGGGAGGAGAAAGGGTTGTAGGGGGAAAAAAACTCGCCTGGTGGGAGATGTCTCTGGTTGTGCAAGAGGCTCCATCCCCCGGGCGGGGGTCGGACTTTGCACAAAATCTGGGAGACGGCAGAACTGGCGCACGGGGACGGAGGGAGGGGATGTGCCCTCGCAGGAGTCGGGGAGGAGCGGGAGGCTCTGTCCCTGTGGATCCCGTGGGACTGGCACTGGGATTGTCACCCACAGGCAGGAGCTGCCCCGGCCCTGACCCCGCTGAGCCGTGCCGGCCTCGCTGCGGGGGCTCCGGGGGTGTCAGGGCGAGGGGGCTTTGGCCCCGTGCCTCGGCTCGTGCACGGCAGCCTGGCAGCCTCACAGACATCACGGGCAGGGCTGTGACCCACTTAACCAGGTTTGTGTGGGATTCGACCGTGGCTGCCGGATCCTTCGCCGTGATGGATAACCGACTTGGAGGGGACTTTGCTCTCGGAAGAGGTGCCAATAAGTAAAAAGCACGGATTTAATTAAGCAGAGTATAAATTTCCTGGGTCTGTGCTCTCGCGGAGGTGCAGGCATCCAGCGACGATGCTGCCCCGGGTCGGAGAGAGAATCACGTCAGGGAATAACACACCGAGGGCTTTCATCCTCTCCGACCTGCACCTGGAAAAGCAGTTGTTAAAGCTCCCCTCCCGCTGTCTTTGTCAGGCACTAAAACAAAGGCTGCACCGCTGGTAAAATTCCAACTCCTCTGCCAGGTGACCAGACACAACACACCCAGGGGTGCTGGGTTTCCTTACGATCCCGGGCGGGATTGAGCCGTCCTTTCCTGCTGCAGGGTGTTTGGAATATTCCAGCACCCGGCCCTCACGTGTGCCTGGATCTCTGCAGGTTCCCACCTCCAAGGTGTGCCAGGGAGCACGACGTACCCGGGAATAACCCAGCTTCCACTCTGTGTGAACAAATCAAATTGAAAAATCAAATTTAGGGGAAGCGAGTGGCATTCAGTCCTTCATTTGGAGTTAATTATTTTTTAAATATAGCATTATTTCAAGCTGTATGGATTCAGCCCCATCTGTTTCTAACAGCCATAATCAGTGCTGGGTAGCAGAGTTAGAGTTTTCAAGGATGAGAATCCATAAATATTAGTTTTATGCTGACAGCTAATTACTCTTCAAACAGAGCCCTTATTTCTTAAAAGTGCCTACACTTCTATTTATTCAGAGAGAGAGAAACAAATATGGTGCTGAGATACGAGGCTGAACACGCAGAACAAGAGAGGGTGGTGCAGCCAGGGGAAGAGATAAGGTGTGTCTTTTTTTTTGTTAATCAAAAAGACAAGAGGAAAACGAACCGGGAAGGTTGGAAGACAAATGCTGTGTAAAAAGAAACAGATGGAGAAGAAAAGAATTGCAGGGAAGAAGCGATGATACAGCCTTTGGATTAGCAAACACTGCTCACATGACGTGAGATGCCAGCAGGGCAGGTGGTGGCTTTGCTGGCTGTTCTGAGGTGTGTGCAGTAGCTGCGAGTGGCTTTTCTCTCCTTCCTCCAGAGCTTTAAGTCCTGTAACTTGCTGAAACGAGTCCAAAACCGTCCTTGTACTGAAAGTTTTGTTATTTTCTTTGCCTTTCCTCAGGCCATTCTCACAGGTCAGCACCTCTGTAACGGGGAGGATGGATGCGGATGGGATTTGTTGATATTTTTTTCCCCATCTGCCTGCCAGATGAAGGCCTGGAGGAAAAGCTGGTGCCTGATCAAAGATGCCCAGAGGTGATGCCCAGCCTAGAGACCTGGAGCTTTGTTTTCCACAGGACCTTTCAGCCTGAGGAATTCCAGTCAGGAATCCGAGCTGCTGCCCGTTCTTTCCCACCGCCTCTGAGCTGCCTGATGTTTCAGCTAAGGAAGAGGGTGTGCCGTGGCTTTCCTGGCTGTTCTGTGTGGAAAGTGTAGCCCTGCTAGACTTTTCCTGCTTAAAGAAATAGAGTTTAGAGTAGAGATGCACTGCTGTTTGCTCCCGGGGGCAGCCCAGGGCTGGGGGCACTCTGACCTTTCCAGGAAAGCTGCAGAAAGCCAAATAACAAATCTCCCCGTGCTGCAGGTCGGGAAATTTTGGAAGGGATTATTTCATCTCTTAAGATGACCTCTGGAAAAGGTATTAGTTGTGTAATTGATCAGTCAGGCATGGCTTCGGGGATTAGCTGATTTTTTACACGTGCCAAATACAAATCAGTGGTGCTCAGGAAAAAAAAGAGAAGTGGTTGTAGCTGGAGAGTGACTGCGGGAATGCCGCGGTGGGATTCCGTATTTATTTGCTCTCAACAATTTCCAGATCAAATTGGCTCAGGGAAAAGTCAAAATTGTTTCCCCTCCAACTGCTGCCTCTGCAAACTCAGCCTCAGATCTGAGGAAATCAGACCGTGTGGTTCCTGCCTTCTGCATCATAACCAGTAATGAAGGTTTTGCTGGTGGAGCTGAGCTGACAGTTTTGCTGCTGATGGATGGAGCCAAACAGGAGCTCCTTGCTGCGCTCCTGCTGCGCTGGGCGTGTGGATCTCATAGGTGGGGGGGCAGTGGGGAAGAGAGGGAAGGGCATTTCTTTAAAGTGTTTTTGTACCAACCCTGCTAATGCCAGCCAGTGCTCAAAGACGGCCGCTGGAACCAGCCGGAGCAGAAAGTTCATCATTAAACACTTCTGGCTCAGTCGTGGGGGGCGAGAAAAATGCGATCAGAGAGATTCACCAGTTCTTCTTTTCTGTTTGGGGTGCAAAAGGCATGTTTCCGTGGCTGAGGTGTGGGAATGCCTCGTGCCTGGACCTGGCAGTGTCCTTTGTCCCTTTTAAATGAGGGAATATGTCAAATCCAGGCAGGGATTGTGCTCCTGGGTCTGACACCTGCATTCATTGCCTCTGGATTAGTGATACCGGAGTTTCACAGTGCAGTTCTCTTCGTCCTGGCTTTTCCTCCCGTTTCCACCTCCTCACCTGGCTGTCCCCTGTCCTCTTCTGGCACAGCTCTGAAGATGTATTTGCTCTCAGAAATCACCCCCTGGGGGGAAGGAGGCCACCACAGCCGGAGTACACAGCTACCCTGCGCACATCAGCAGGTGGATCAGTCTTTCAGACACGAATTATCTTGACAGTTTATCACTAAAAGATAATTAGCAAGAAACAGGAATGTTATCGGGAGCTCGGCTTCTGCTGGAAGTCCCCTGGTGTTGGTTGCTGAGTTCCCTTTGTGTGGTTTTGGCAGTTGTGAGCGCAGTGAAAAAAGCGCTCGGTTTTGGGGCAGAGCTGGGGAAACGCTGCAGGTTTTCCTGAGTTTGTGCCACGGCCCTGACCCCTGCCAGGAAAAGTCTCAGCTCTGGTGCTGGTTGCCTCTGGCACACCTGTGTGGGTGTGGGTGTTCACCTGTGGAGCTCACAGGTGCCCTGGGGGTGGGCTGTGATCACCAGTTTCTCAAAAGCGGGGCTCGGAGCAGTTCTCAGGCTGAGCTGGGCTGTGAATCCCATTAGCGGTCGTTTCTGACCGTCTCCTTTCCACAGCCAGCAGGAAAAAGACGTCAGACCTCTCCCTTTGCCTGCACTGTGCAACTTTTTACTCCTCCGTTTGGAGAAAATGCCTTTTCTTGCTGTGCTCTGGGGCTGAGCAGCGCTCCAGGCCAGCCGTGGAATCCATCCGTGGTTTCGGTACGTGAGGAGCACCACGCACAGTGCCGGCTGGAAATGCACCTCCCGTGCACATCTTCCTCTCCGAGGCACGTGGGAAGTGTCTGATCCTTTGTGCTGGTCAGGTGGAAACCCAGGGACTTCCAGCAGACTCGCTCTGGCTGCTGGGGGTGAGGAAACCGGTTCTCAGTAAAATATTTACTATGACGGAGTGGAATTATGATCTCAGACCAGTCAGATGTGCTGTGATCAGGTTGTAATTCTTTCTCTGGGGTAGAAATACCTCTGCAAGAGAGAATTTCTCTGTGGTTTGAAGCACTGGCTGGCTCCAGCCTTGCTGGAATTTTCCTTTGCTCCACACTCCTCATGCATTTATTTACTGAACCTGTGAAAGGGGTGCTGTAGTGTAAATCCCACAAATGGTGCATGCAGTGGGTTTTTTGCTTCAGTAGCCTCCGGTGGATTCATGCAAACAGAATTTAGACCTGACCTCGAGCCTGTTTCAGCTGTAGGGGATGGAGTTAATTGACTAAAAATGTATTTGTTCTGTTGGTAGAGTGCATGAGCACAGGAAATGCCTGGCGTGCTGTGATCAGCGCTGCAGAGCTCTTTGCCTCGCTGATACCTCAGAGCTGAGGGCGCTCTGGAATTCGGGCGTGCTCCGCAATTCGCAGACATTTGCTCTTCTCTCCCCAAATCTAGCACCGAAAGCACTTGTTCCACAACAGCTAAATTTGATGCTAGACTGGTTTCTGAACAGCCACTTACAGCCAGCGCACGGCTCCAGCACCGCAGAGCCGTTGGCGTGCGGGCGATGAGTGATGCGAGCGCTGGGTGTGGGGAAACGAGTTTCTAGGGTGCCCACGGATGCCTTGTGCTGAAGGACCTGCACCTTCCCGAATCCCTCTGGGAAAGACGCGTCGGCTCCTTGGAGCTCCTTGGACAGGAAGTTTAGGGCAGGGGGCTGGAGCCTGGCTGTGAGCTGTCAGTAACATCCTGCTGTAACCTCCCTGCTCTGCCATCAGGCTGGGGCCTGGGCACATCCGGGTCTTCAAATATTTACTAAAAAGCAGTCGCCTGCATTAAGATTCCATCTTTCCAGCCAAAATTTTTTATGGACTCGTGATTAACTTTTAATCAACTATTCAATCTGCCCCTTAATGGGAGAAAGATTTTCGTGCTAAGTGTTCTTTCCTTTGGTTCTGTACGCAAGGCTTTGCCAGATGAGGTGAATCCATCGTGTTTGGTTTACTCTGTGATTCTGTTATTGTACAGATTGCTTATCAGTTTGATGTTTCTGAATATGTTTTCCAGTATTGAAAACAACTCTTATTTTAGATGGGGAGGCTGAGAGGGAGAAAGGGAAATGTACCTTGGTACTAAATGAGAGACTGGCCTGAATAGCAAGCTGACGTGGAGCTGTCAGAAGGAGAAGGCAGGAAGGAATATTCACTCCGGTGATGAGAAGAGGAAATCTTGGTGCTGGGAGCACTCTGATTTTTAACCTTAAGGAGGAGACTACATTTACATTCCCCAGAAAAATACTTTTCAGTGGATGCTGTGAGTGGATTTGGCATGAGGAGCACACACTGCCATGATTGCTGTCTTTACTCTGGGTCCCCTGGCACTCGAGTTCATCATCTGACACCACATTTTGGAAGGGCTCCAGAGGAGCTGTCGTGGGCAGTGGTGTCTGTGAGCCGCACATAATGTGAGGGCTTTGTGCATGATGGGCCCAGAGCATGGCAGGAGACAGAGCACACTGGGAACTGTGCTGGAGGACTGGATAATAAACATCCCCTAATTATGGGACAGGATGGCACTCATTTGTACCCTGGCTGAAGGGGCAGAGCACCCTCTGCTAATTAAAGCAGGACACTCTGTGTTCTGTTCCCGAGGGCAGATCCATCGTGGCACCGTGTGGAGCCAGCAGGCACCTCTGTGAAATGGGCACACGCTGCTCAATCCCTGCTCCAGGAGGAAAATGGGCAGCAAGGCCGTTTCCTCCTGGGCTCTCCAGCGTTCCCTGGGAGGACGCTGGAGCGTGAGTAACAGCAAGAGGTTGCACTAAGCTGAAGTGACTTCCGTGCTTCCCTTCTGCATCCCCTCATCCTGACAGCAGAGCTGCAGAGTCCCCCGCGCGAGCGAGCGTCTGCTGCGTGCTGGAGTCAGAGGAGAGATCTCTGGCGGGTTTGGGAAGGGGGAATGCGTTCGTGAGGCTCCTTCCCTGAGCTGAAAGGTAACGGAGTGCAGCTTTCTAGGAACGGGAGCCCTGCGTGCCGGGAGCGCCTTGTGTCCTTGGAGCCATCGTGCAGCTGGGGGCTTTGCCCATCCTCGTGTTGGTGACTCCTTCGGTGTCACCCGTCCCTGCCCGGTGTCCCCGCAGGCTGTGCGAGCCAGAGGCGCCGGTCCCGACCCCCGTGCCTGTTCCCCAGTGGAACAGCGGGAGCCTTGCGCTGGCCCCCCCTCAGTGGGGCACTCTGGGGGTCTCCCCATGCTGGCAGCTCGCTCTGCACTTTGGTTTCTCTGTGACCTCTCCCCTCTGTCAAACCCAATTGAAGTTTTCCAGCTCAGGAGTTACCGGGGAGGGCGGGCAGACGACGGCGGAGCAGAAAACGGTTCCTGGGTTTATTTGAGCTAATTGTTCTGAAGGCTGGGATTGAGTGGGAGCCAGGAGCTCATTAGTTCTAATCTGGCCTCCGACACTTGCTTTGCGTGGCCCTAGAGCTGTCGTTAGATTTCCTCTCTTAGATATTGCAAGAATAAGGCTGCAGAGAATATTAAATGCAAGAGATGGAGAAATCCTGCAGCATCTCGTGCCAGCAGCACTAGCACAGGATGATGATATACAGTGAATGTTCCTCCTAGAGAGTGTCCCTTCCCTTCAGAGGGACTCGGTGACAGAACTCCCGCTGATTTATGGAGCAGGATGGCTCTGCAGACTGTCTGTGCTGAGAATTGGAGCCGTGTTAGCAGCGTCCGAGCAGCCGTGTTTAAAGCAGGGCTCTTGCTCTAATTGTGTTAACATGATTTCCCTGGGCGGGGAGGGGAGTGCAGAACCGTGTACTTTGCGAAGTAACAAAGGATAATTATAAAGTAATCGTGTTTCATCCATCCTGAAACCCTCCTGCTGCCTGGGTTAGCCAGCAGGATAAAATACGAATAAAATACTTTCAGTGGAAACGGGATGTGTCTGGCTCTCCTTCCATCTGAGCCTCATTTTTCTCTGGAGTTATCTAGGAAGGACACGTATTTATGTTGGAACTCAGCGCTGATGAACCCAAACAAACCCTGGGCTGATTTCTGGTGCTGTTCTGGCTTCCCTGAAGGCCGTTCTCCAGCGCCGAGACCACGTCAGGGTTCCTCGGTGCTGATCCTCCATGGCTGTGTTTGATTATCTTACCTCTCAGAGGTTTGTTCTGGGCGTTGCTGAGCCCAAACAACCAGAACGTTGTTGCTGCTGGCTGTGGCTCTGCCCACTCTCATCGGTGGCTGCACAGCAGAATAATTCAAAAGGTTGGTTTCTGAAAGGCAGCTCTGGCTGGCGTAGGATGAAGCCACAGACAACTCTGTTCTCTGTCTGGTTCCTTCATTTCTGGCTTTCAAAGGCTTAAATAAAACTTTGGGTTGACTGTTATGGTGGGATTTGGTAAGTGGGGGCTTGTTCCTTAGGCCTGAGCAGTTCTGTGGGTGCCACTTCTGCACTGATGCGGAGTCTGTAGCAAGGAGGTGCCTCCTGCCTCTAATTTGGATGGGTCTTTACGGCTCTTCCGTGTGGTTCATTGCCCAGATCCCCTCAGTGCCACTCCCTGCTCTCTGCCGTCAGCAGTTCATCAGTCACTGCCGTGTGGTGGCTGTGCTGGAGCGGTGCCAGGGCCGAGCCTCGGTCCCTGTGAGGGTGGGAGGTCAGGCCCAGTGCGGGCCAGGCCCCTCCATCCTGCCAGCTGAATCCTAGCATTGTTCTCACGTCCACTCCACCAGCCTCATTTTCATCAGAGATCCGGTGTTTGCAACCTGGTTTGTGTGATTTATTGTGGGCTCTGGCACTCTGGGAAGGGTTTATCAGCCTCTGGCTAATAAATTTGCTACTGTGGTCCAAGAATTTCTTGTACCACTTTTGTAAGGTGACAGCTCTGACACGTGGCTCTGGGAAGGCTCTGAGTGAGTTTCTCGTGTCTGTTATTAGCTATTACCTGTGATAAATTATTGGACTAATCTCAGCTGACTACTTAATACCTGCGAATTGCTCTGCTCCTCTCCTCAGAAGTTCCGATCACGAGGAACTCTGGAGAAGGGAGAGGACAGCAGCGCTCCAATCTGTCCCTCTGAGCAAGGACTACAAAGACAGATGGGGAGCAGGTGAACCAGCAAGAAATCATTAAACTAAGCTCATCCTCCCAGATCTCTCCTGCTAAGCCATCCAAGTGTGAGATGAAGCACGAGGTGTGCTGGCAGTCCTCAGCCTCCCTCTTTCTCCTGTTCCAGCATTTGGACTGAGACAAAGCCAGTTTCCAAACAGATGTTCCTCCTGCTCCCTAAATCCATTCTCACAGTGCAGAACAGGAGCGATGCAGGATAACTCTTGGCCTGTATTTACATTTTTTTCTTCCCTTCTTTCCTTCCTTCAGTTCTCCCATCTGCTTCTGCTGTGTTTTGGGCCCCTGAGCCATCCATGTGTCAGAAGCAATTCACACCTTGTGGGTGCTGGGGGGAGAGGCAGCTCAGCTGCTGGAGCAGAGAGTGAGACTGAAACGGGGAGAGTGAACTGAGCCTCTGAGGGAGCTGGACTGGGACGGGGCTGCTCCCTTCTGATGGGAAGGACTCCTTTTGTCTCTTACAGATGTGGTGCTTGAGAGGCTGCTCTCCGCTTTTTATCTCCGAGGATGCTTTGGAAAGGTTCCCTTGGCTGAGCGGGAGCTCTCCAGCTGTCCAGGCTGGGCTGCTGCAGTCAGAGCCTCCCCCAGCAGCCCAGCTCTGGTGCCTCCTGATTGCCACCCGCACAGGGGCTGTCAGGGTGCTCCTGCTCTGGCCAGGGAAGGCTTCGCTCACCTGCCTCGGGACGGCTCCGTGGCACATTTACACACGGATACTCCAGGGCCTGTTCAGTCTCTCTCTTCCAAGCCCACCGAGCATCCCTGCTGTGCTCCCACATCCGAGGCTCGGGAGTGCAAAGCCTCTTCTCTGTTTTGTTTCTTTTCGTTATCGATCTGTTGGACGCTTGTCCCACAGGCTGTCAAACAGACAGGCCCAATACGTTCTAGAGACTTTGTTTCTCTTTTTTTCTTTTCCTTGAAAAAGCAAAGCAAAACATCTCCACGCCTTTTCCTTTCCTTCCCTCTCCTTGCATCGTTTTGGGTTACTTATGGCTACAGCTCCTTCTGAGCATCCCCTTGGGCTGTGGCTCTCCAGAAATGAGAAGCCTGTGCAGATGGTATCTCTAGGGGAAGGGAAAAAGCCTTCCCTTGTCATAATGCAGGTCTGTAAAAACAGTCCTGCTTCGTGTTTGTGTTCCCATCCACCTTCCCATCCAGCGTGGGGGGATTCTGGGGAGGAGCTGATGGATCCTGGCCTGGCTGTTCAGCTGTTGCCCATCACTCACCTGGAGTGCTGGGCACTTTCAAGGAGAATTTGTAGTGCGTGTGTGTAATTAGGGATTTACAGAGCCCACGTGCTGTACATGCTTGAAGGGAAGTAGCTGAAATGGAAGAGCCCTCCAGGCAGCCTACAGGAACGAGACAGTGCCCAAAATCTTGAGAGCTCAGGGGATTTCCTGCGTGGTTCATGCTGCAGGCACAAAACCCGGGAGGGGACTCGGAGGTGACATTTGGAGGAGCATTGTTAGTAGGGAAGTAATTTTTTCCCCACTTTCCTTCCTTAAAGCGTGCTGGAATGCAATAGCAGTCACTGAGAAAAGCCAGACTGTCCAGCCTGGAGTGAAAAGGACTTGAAAAAATGCGAGTAGCAGCGTCACCAAAGCGTGCTGGTGGCTTTCTGGTGCTGCTGCTGTCCTGTGTGCCTGCAGCCCTGGCAGCAGCTCAGGAGTTGTTGTGTTGGACACAACACAATTAGACAATCCCCTAATACACAGCAAGAGTCAGCCTGGGAGGTGAATGGGGACATTGGGGTGTAAAAACCCCAAACCCCTTTTTTCTAAGGACCTTAAATTTCTTCCCTGGTTTCCTCGTGCTTACAGATGTTGCTCAAAGAGCTTCTTCTGCCTTCCGTGGTGACAGCACCGGAGATGAGAATTATTCCTTTGGTTTCAAGCTCATCTTTCTTGCAGCGTCACCTCTTCAATTTTCGATCCTTCCCGTACCCCGCTGCTCGTTTCCCCGAGT
The DNA here is from genome assembly GCA_013399875.1 of Gymnorhina tibicen. NCBI lineage: Eukaryota > Metazoa > Chordata > Aves > Passeriformes > Artamidae > Gymnorhina > Gymnorhina tibicen. The sequence goes on from VXAZ01007221.1 coordinate 446,663, forward strand.
TTGCTGCCGCAGCATCTTCGCTTTGGTCTCCCTGGCACGAGCCCCGGTCAGACCTGCCCTGCCACGCTGCCCCCAGTCCTTCCTGCGGCGTGCCAGGGTGACCCGGGCAGTGTCCATCCGGGGAAGAACTCATCCCTCTGGGGGCAAACCGGGCACCAGGGGCTCCCCAGACCTGGTGACAGCAGCTCGGGACACAAGGAATATTTATGGTGTTTATGGCTGGTGTGGCTGTGCAGCGCCAGCCCGGCCGTGCTCTGGAATATCCTGAGCCTGATCAGCTCCAGGGGCTCGCAGGGAACGCGGAGCTGACGCGTCGGGGTGCCCAGGAACACAAATTCCTTTTATTCCTGTCAGAATTTTCCCCCAGCTTTGATTCTGGGAAGCGAAGGAGCCGAGGCTGCAGCTCCCCTCATCCCTCCACTAAATCACCGGGTGCTTTGGTCTAGACTTGCAAATTCGTTCTCAAACCATTGTCGGCCTCTTGCAGGCCAGCATCTCATTACAGAGCCAACTGCAGAATCAACTGCTCTTGCTGACATGTTTCCTGATTTAGATGCAGCTGGATCCAGCTGGGGTTTAATGCCTCAGATAGCCCTAGAAGGGTTTTATTTTTTTTCCCCTCTTGACACAGTTAAATCTCGTTGCATTAGGAATTTAATTAGGTGTTAGTTTAATTGTGGTTTGAGCTGTTTTCTCCCATTCAGCTTTCCTAGCAGGGACAGAGTCAGGGAGACTCTTGAGTTCTGTTTCTGTCCTTGCCACTAACGCTGACAACCTTGGACTGCTCCGTGCTGGGCTTTTTTTCTGTCCCCCCAGCGCAAATCAGGCTTCCAGTCCTGCTTTTCCCCTGGCTGTGGTGGGCAGGGAGTGCTTGGCTCTGCAGGTCTGGGCTGGAACTCGCCACTACCCAGCTGGACTGGCCGGCTGGGAACAGCAAGGAGAGCTTAAAACTTGGATTTTATTTTGTAACTTGCTGGAAGGTGATTTCTCCTGACTTCCTAAAGAATTCCCCCATTGTTCCAGCGATGGAGATCAGTTTTCTGAGCAACGTCTTTGGCTGTTGTGCAGGAGAGGGTGAGCTGTGATAGCAGCTGATGGCAGAAAAATCCACCTTGCAGGTTTGAGAAGGAGCTGCCAGGAGTTTGACCAAAAAAAAACTGAAGTGAGGCCCCACTCACCTGTTGCTGGAATTGCTCTGTTATATTTACTTCCAGATAAAACTGCCTGTAGCAAGCAATTCCCAGCCTCTATCTGCCACCTCCACTACCAGCTGAGGTGTTTGCAGGCAGGAGCTGGCAGAGATGGAGATTTTGGGGTTAGAATCCTCCAGGAAGAGCTGGAGCACCCAAGAGGAGTTCTGTGCCCAGGCTGCTGGTTTAGGTGTGGAAAACGAGCCTTTATCCTGTGTTTAAGGAAAACGTGAGTAGAACAGTGCAGGTGTCAAAGAGGTGAGGCTTTCCTGGGCTTCGGGTGTCATTCCAAAGGGTGCATTTGCAGAAATCTGCTTTTGAGGGAGGTGGTTCACGACAGGAATCGGCCCTGTGCTGTCTGGGAGGCCGGTCAGCCTGGAAAGGGTGAAATCACAGTGCTCCAGGGACACCTTCCTCTATCCCAGGCTGCTCCAAGCCCTGTCCAGCCTGGCCTCGGACGCTTCCAGGGATCCAGGGGCAGCCACAGCTGCCCTGGGCACCCTGACTGACCAGGTGAGCTCAGCTCAGTGCACTTTGGATATTTCCTTATCTGGGTATTTCTGTGTTCAGTACAAGCAGGATTTCTGTGTGCGGTGCACTCATCCAGAGTGCATTTCCAGCATGCCCTGAGAGGAAGGGGCTGGGGCTGTGCTGTGGATGGAGGAGCCGAGGCCCAGAGCAGTGGAAGCTGCCCAGAGGATGTGTCAGAGCCATCAGTGGAAAGCAGAGAGGAAACAGCTGGAGCTGGGGTCGGGACTGTGCTCTCTTGGCTTTCCTTTGGGAGTGACAGGCTCAGGTTTTACCCCTTGGCCATCAGTAAAAAGGATGAGTGTGATTTAAGGTGGGGGAGGAGAGGGGGTGCTGGATGAACACGTCCCAGGGTGAGCTCCCGTGGCTGGCAGCCGCGTGAAGGCCGATTAGATGGAAAACTCTGCAATTCCCCGAGTGCTTCGTTCCAGGCAGGAGCTAACATGGCTGCTGGAAAACAGGCAGGTTAGCCAGCGCGTCTTCAAATTGCTCGAGTTCCTGTTGGGATCTATTGGATTTACTGTAATCTTTAATTATAAAGTGTAATTACTTTAGGATGGATTATCAATGTTGGTGTCCGTCTCCGGGAGTTGCTTGGTAACGTCCCTGGAGCTGCAGCTCCTCCTGCTCTGCACTTCCAGGCTTTTAAACCCAGCCAGTGGCGGCCTCTGGATAGCAGTGTGTGCCTAAATGGAACATCTCCGTGCACTGGAGTGAGCACGCAGCCTTTTTGTTATCATTTTGCTGTTACATAAAAGCATTACCGCCGACAGCGGCCCAGGGAAGTAACCTGAGAAGTTGCTCAGCTTTCTATCGAAGGTTTTCAAATGAATCCCAGCCTTTTTATAGCATTCTGCCCTGCTGTTTGCGTGGCTATTTATATCTCCACGTGATAATACTAAAGGCAGCAAGACAAAATAAACATGATGCTGTTTCATTGCCTTTTCTGCAGATCCTGAATTATACAGGTTTATGCAAGTCTGATAAGGGAAAAATGCATCCATTATTCCAAACAGAAACGAGTTATCCCAGTGTGTTCAGGCAGACTTTTTCTTCTTCTTCTTCCTACAAGACTGACAGTTCCTCTTTTTCTCTGCCTCTTGTCATCTGGCAAATTATATTTTATGCAGCAGGGGAAAATAAATGGCATGATTGCAGCTTAAAAACCCCAGGGCTACCGTGGGGCAGCAGGGAGGTTAAAGGTGGGAAAGAACAGCTCCTACTTTTGGAACTGATAGGACAAATAATCTGCTTCCAGCTGCAGGAAAAGGAAGAGAGGTGGGGGAAAAAACAAGTTAGGAATACAATGGGGAAAGAAATATTTAAAATTACACTCACCCCCCCCCCATTCTTTCTTCCTTCGTCCTTTTTTTTTTTTTTAACCCAAACTGGAAATTTCTTTGATGCTTTATAGTTAAATATTTGAAGGGGAGTTGAAGGAAGGAGGCTAAAGAGCCACAGAAGTGGTTATCTTGTGAAGATAATGGCTTTGTGTAATGTTCCTTGGAAGTGCTTGAAAGGGGCTGATTGGTTGGTATATTTAGATTTCATCTTTTAAGCATTTACTAATTATCCCAGTCTAGATGGATAAAACTAATCAAATAGCTGTTTGGGAATGCTCTGCATTTGGAAATCTTCCCTGTTAACAAAAGGAGGGCAAGTGATGGTGGGGGGGAGCTTTTTCTTCTTTTTTTCCCCGTCTCATCTCTCTGCCTTTTGCAAGTCCATAAACCCAGAGATCTGGAGTGGTTTAGTTATTAAATGTGCTAAAGAGCACTTTGCTAATCTCTTCAAAGCGAAAACACTTCCTTGGCCCAGTTTTCATCCCAAGACCTGTTCCATCGTTACCTGGACCGCAGCGTCCTCTAAACGCTTTTTGTTCTGCTCTGTGAAACACAGGTGGGCTTGAAAGGCAGGTCCTTCCTGGGTTTGGGTGGAGCAAAGCACGAGAAAAGATAAGGGTCTACATGGTGAAAATGATAGTGCAGGTTTTCAGATTTTCAGATTTCGGTTTTGAGAATTCTAGTAGATTTTGGTACAGAATTGTCTGGCTGGGCAGCTGAAACTCTCCAAAGTAACGAGAGACTTACAGGTGAAAGGAAAGAAGGAGCAGTCTGACAAATTAAGTTATAAATTTGGAAGTCTTTGCTATAAATCAGTTGAGACCTGCGGTGATTAGAATACCAGGGTGAAATAGATAATTATCTATTAGATGGCAGATGGCTCACTGGTGAGAACAAAATCTAAAATTATGGATCTATTTCCATAATTTTTGTGGTTCTGGTGCCATTTTTCAAATGCAAAATGGCACAACGTTAGCGCTGATGTATTGTGATGTGTCAGGGCTGGAATGGCATAAAATATTCACTTCTAATCCTGGTGTCTCATCAGAAATGTGCCTGGAACACCTCGGCACACACATTCCCCTCCCTCCCGCACCTCTCGGCTCCATCCCTTGCCTGCCAGCCTGGAATTTGGGATCTCTGCTCAGAGGAAGCTGCTGTGAATGTGGAGTCCCCGCTTTTAGGACCTTGCTGAATCCCTTCAGTGGTTTGGAAGCCGGGGTGCTAAATTTGGACTGGAGAGGCAGCTGCAGGGAGCCAGAACGGGCAGAGTGGTGCAGATGCTTTTTTGGCTCTGCAGCTTTTCCAGTTGCTGCCTTTTGGAGCCGTCAGTGGAGAGAGGAGAGCTCTGGGATGCTGGGAGATGAAAAGCTGCCACCTTCTGCATCCTGCCTCCCAAATCCACAGGGTTTAAAGGCAGCCAGCACAGTGTGCTTCACCCAGAGGGAACCTGGCAGCTCGGTGAGGCAGCACTTCCAGTCCCACCCGTCCCTGCCTCCCTGATGATCAGCTCAGGACTGAGCAGAGGGGCAGAGTTTGGGACAGGAGCCTTTTGGCGGGGGAGCTTCTGGCAGCAGCGTGACAAAGGCAGCTGAAATGGCTGAATAGGCAGATGAGGAATGCACGAGTTTGCTCCATCAGCACTCGGAGCCCTGGGTGAGGTGGGGCACTGTGGGAGCCTGGCAGGTCTCAGGCTGTCCCTCCTTGCGTGAGGAGACGGGGGAAGAGGAGATTTCCCCTGTAAGAGATGTGGCTGTTGCAGGCTGAAGGGAAGTTTTCCATCACCTCCCTGGGATGGAGGTGTCTGCAGACTCTGGATCCCGGGGATCTGTGCCAGAGATGGCTGGAAGCCCCCGGGCAGTTTTCCATCACCTCCCTGGGATGGAGGTGTCTGCAGACTCTGGATCCCGGGGATCTGTGCCAGAGATGGCTGGGCTCACTCTGGACCTTCTGGAATGGAGGGGTTAAAGAAGTTGAGGGAAGGAAATAACTTTAAATTTCATACTCAGCTTAAAATGAGGCTGATTCAGAATTACAGCATTAGGAGTTTAGGGAACAAAACAGAATCATTTCCACATCCTCTGCATGTCCAGGCTCCCCGTGTGCCAGAAGGGTGGGTCCTCCTTCCCCAGCTCTGGCTGAGAAATGAGCCCAGGAGGTGCCTGGCAGTTTCCTGTGGTGCAGGAGCCCTGCTGCTGGCGGTGGGAGCGCTGTCCTTGCGGAGAGCACCGTCCTTCCTGCATGGAGCTTCAGGATCCAGCTCTGACACATAAAAGCCTTTGCATTGTCCAGAGAGAGGCCAGAGCTCCTCAGAGATTCACCCTGTTATGTTCACGAAGAATGAGAACTTCCCATTTAGAATCTGGGAAAAAACCCCAGAGATTGGGCAAAAATCAAGCGAACACCCTGGGTCATATGACTGGGACGTGTTTGAGTGCATTTTGTGGAGGGTTTCTTTCCCCTCCCCAGGTCATTATTTAGTTTCCTCAGAGCAGAGCTCTCCACTGACTAATTCATCCCACACTGAGTTTTTAAACCCCAAATTGACTTTATTTGTTTGTCCAGCATTCCATCTCCTGGTGGTGTCAGAGCCTGGATGTTACCAATCAGCTCAGCAAATGTTTATCCTCCTCCATATGAACAGCTCCAGGAAACTTTACTTTGGAAGCTTGATGTTTAAAAAGGAGAGGGGAATCTGGGGATGTGGCTTTTTGCTAATTAAGGAGGATACTGCCAGGGGCTTGTGATGCTGGGTTTGTGAAACACACAGCTGGAGGGAAGAGTAAGAGCTGAGATGACAGGAGGAATTTCAGACCAAAGTAACCTGCAGATTCTGATCCTGAAACAGAGCAGCAAATGCTGCCGCAGACACGAGACGGGAGCACTCTGTGGAGGAAGGATTTGGTTTAAACTGTCGTTTTCCCTCAAAAGTCTGGTCTGAGGGAAGCGTTTCAGACTTCTCTTATCTTTGAGAAGAGCTCGGTGGAGAACGTGGTTGAGTCTCTGAAGCCCCTTCTTCCCCTTTGTTATCTTTTTTCCCAGGGATTGAATCAAAGGATGCTCAGGTCAGTGCGGTGGGGCTGGAACTGCTCAGAGCCAGGCTGGGGGGGTTAGAAAAGGCAGCTTTATTTAAGGCACTCCTTAGAAGCTGACAAGTCCCAGTTTCTCCCAGAGAGAGAGGAAGAAAGGACGCTCTCAGGTTTAATTTTTCCTCCCAGCTGGAGCCAGAGGGGCAGGAGGACAGGAAAAGCTGTGCTGGGATGTGTGTGTGTGTTGGAACCTGCACAAGCGCTGCCTCGCAGCCCTCGGGGGAAGGTCAGCGTGCTGGGCCCCGGCAGGAGGGTTCAAACATCCCAAAAGGAATTGTTTGAGTTGGAAGGGCTCGCTCAGAAATCACCCAGCCCGTGTGCAGAGCTCTCTGAAGAAAGCACTGTGGAGTTTTGATAGAAGATAAAATGTCGTGGATTTGCCCTTTGTGAATGCATTCTGTTAATTAATAGAATGAAAACCTCTGTGCAGTCCTTAAGGCCACTTTCTCCCTGTACTCAGGGACGGATCAGCTTTGGCCTTACAATTTTAGCCCATTTTAACAACCGTTCTGAAATACTGATGCTCCCTGAAAAAGGTTGGAAGTTCAGAGATGGAGACGGCTTTCTACAATTCCCACTTGGTTTGCAGGGCCAAGGGGAAAAGTGGGGTTTTTGGTGTGAGATGTGCCAGGTTCTTCACAGAAATGATGAGTTGGAGACTTCATCCAACCTCCCCACTCCTCGTGAATGAAGATTTTACAATGAATGGACCGTGGGTTTAGCAGCGAGTGGGAAACTCCCGTCGGTTCCCAGAGCTGGGGTTGGAAAATTCTCAGTTAACCGTTTCCATTCCCTTTTCCCCTGCCAGATGATGAAGTTTGCCTGGGATAACTACAAGCAGTACGCCCTGGGGAAGAACGAGCTGCGCCCGCTGACGAAGAACGGCCACATCGGGAACATGTTCGGTGAGTTGGGCTCAGTTCGCCGCCGTCGCACTCGTCCTGAGGCTCCCGTGGCCAGGGCAGCTCCTCTCTGTGCCACAGCTGGGATCTGGTCCCTCTTGGGGCTGGTGTGAAGCGAGGCTTTGAGTCCTGGGGGTGCCCGGGGCCGGGAGTCTCCTCCCTGCAGGCAGCTCCCGGTGCCAGCCTGGGTCACCTCTCTGGGCACAGGGTGCCCGGGAGCAGCGCTGCAGTGAAAGTGGCTTTATTAAAACATGAAGCCAGCCCGGAACTGACAGTGCTGCTATTTGTCTGAGCTTGTAGGCTTCAGGACCCGACCAAATTGAGCATTTTCTCGCTCGTTTCTCCGCTGTTGAGCAAGATGTGAATTCCATGAAATATTGAGTGAATCAATATTAAAAGCTCTTTATACTCCGTGCTAACTGGCTTGTATAATTCTACTCTTTAGCAGATTACCTTTTTTTATGTGAGCCACTTTCAGTGCTATTCCTGCTCATTCTGGTGGGATACCTGTTGTATTTTTTGGGGTGTTTGTTGACTTTGGGGGATATAAATCGTCTTTCTGCTCCTCTGCACTCGGAGCATTTCCCTGCTCTGCTCCCTGAGCCCCTGCCCGTACCATGGGGAGCCCAGCACGATCTGCTCCAGCAGCCCTTCCCTTCCCATCCCTGGGGAACTCCTGCTGTGCAGAGGGCAGGGTTAATGGGATATTCGGGAAAAGTTCTCTGCTGCCAGGGTGGTGAGGCCACATCTGCCTCACGGCAGGCTGTGCAAGGCTGGCCTGCAAGGAAGCCCCTTCACCACTGTGGAGTGCCAGGGAAGCAGGGCTGGGGTTGTCACAGGCTGGGTCTGACCAGCCACTGCCCCTGATTTGGGCGGGTTTGGCCTTTGCTTTGCTCTCCCGACCCCCTCCAGCAGCAGCCAGGTTCTGTACTTGAGAATTTGCATGGAGTTCAGCAGCAAGTTGAAGCATTTTGCAGCTCCTCCACTCTGGCAAGCTTGTCAAAATTCCTCAAGGAGTGTGCCAGTAAACAGACAAAAATATTGAAAGCTTTAAAATGCATTTATCATGCTAAAACAATTGACAGTACTTACGCTTGTTTGTAGTGTGCCTGGGAGCACTCTCAAGGAAAATGCTTCGGAGCACGAGGATTTGCAGACAATTGCAGAAAAGCAGCTACATGGTACATTTCAGCCTTTTAATGGGCTTTTCCTGCTCCTGGCTGTGCCTGCTAAAGGAGGGCAGCATCAGGCAATCCCTCGTGGCAGCCCTGGGTCCCTCTTGCCTTCGGAGGCTGAGAAACGAGGGCAGGGCACCATGGCCCTGCGCTGCTGCCCGCTCCCCCTCCTGACACATGGAGCGTCTTTTTATCCCCGGCTCCAGATGGAAAGGAGGCAAACCGGGCGCTCTCCAGGCTGGAAATGTCAATATTAAGCTGAGATTTCTCTGCAGCTGCTTCCATGTGGGAGGGGAGGAACCTCTTTGGGGCTGTTTCCGAGGGTGTTTGTGTGCATGGGAAGCAATCAGCTTCCTGCAGGGGGATAGGTTTTGCTGTTGTGGATGTGCTGCTGCTCACTCGGAGCCTTCAGTTCGGCAGCCTCAGCCTGGGGGGAGCTGCTCTGGATCAAATATTCCCTCTAATGCAAGGAGAAGTGAAAATGAACTCTGAATTCTGCTCCTGCAGAGTGTCCTGCTTCTCCTGACAGCCAGGAGAGAGCATCCCTCCCCGTTTTCCTGCCCAGGTAGGAAAACTCTTGGATCCCCAACCCAGTTAATCCCTCCAGAGATCCAACTTTGCCACTTCCCGGGTATTTCCCAGCTGCTCCACAGGCAGCATTCCCACTCTCCCGGACTCTGCTCTGGTGACTTGGTCTCACGTTCCTGCTCGTGCCTTTCTAAGGCATCACTTTCATGCAGGCTCTCCCACGTTTCTGGCCAGAGTTTATTTGCACAGAGCTCCTGTGACTGCTGTCACATCCAATCACTGCAGCTCCCGAGCCCTTTCCTTAAACCCACGAGCTGTGCTCCTTTCACCAGCATTAATTATTCATCAGGATAAGATGTGGCCCCGGCCCTGCCCTCCGGTGGGGTGAGCAGGGGTTGGACTTTCAGATGTGCCGTGGTTTCCCTGGAAATGGTGCCGTGGGAGCGGGCAGAGCGGATGGTCTCTGCTGGAGCAAACCCCGCATCACGAGGTCCCAGGGGCTCCAGGTGGTCCCAAAGCTGCACAGCTGGAGGGGCCAGGATTGCCTGCAGGATTTCCCTGTGTAACTCGGGGAAAAGCTGCAGAATGCCAGGCACTGCTCAAATCCGGCCCCGAATTAGGAGCGCTGAAGGAAAATGGCCCAGCTGAGCTCGTGGCTGAGGGGATCCGCAGGTACCAACCCTGCTCCCAGTGCTGATGCAGTTGTTTGAACCCTTCCCAGCCACCTCAGCACTCCTGCCTTCGGTGCTGTGAGCGTGAAATCCACTGATGCTTGCAGATGGTTTGGCTCCCTCGGAGCGAGGCTGCGGAGAGGGCAGCAGCTCTGTGTGCCACGGCCCCTGAAATGCACCTGTCACCGGGAGCTCCAGAGCACTGGATTATTATTCTGCCCGCTCCCCAGCTCTGTCAGAGCCACTTATTTTTCTGACAAAATGTTTTTTAAATCCTGTTAGCTTTACAGAGCTTCTGTAGCTACGGGAGAGTGAGCTGGCATCTCGTTCTGCTCGTGCATCAGCTGAATTGTCAGTTACATTTTGATTGCACAGTCTTTTAACAATGATAAGGTGAGAAGCCTGATTTTCAGATATCTCTTGAAGTGTGCAGTGCTGGCAGCAGAAGAATCCTTCTTTGACTTATAACCTGAGCCAATTTGCTCTGAAATCAGTGACAGCGAGTAAATATGGAACCTTGCTGTGCTGTTAGGCGTTCTTCACCACCTAAATGCACGTTGGTATATTAATTTTGGTTTAAAAATAGCGATCCTTAACCAGGTTTCTCCCCTTTTTTTTCCTCTTTCCCCACTCAAAATCACACCTGAAATCACGAATTGCCTCATGGCAGCCACTGCTCCTCTCGGCATATGCTGAATTTCCGCAGCGCGGCGAGGCCGTGCAGCTTGGGCTGACGCGAGTCCGTGTGACAGCTGCCACAGCCAGGGCACTGCCAGGGCACCGGGACCGGGTGGCACAGCTCTGCCAGCAGCTGCATGGGCAGGACGTGAGGCGTTTACACCTCGTCCTGCGGCGGGGCCCTCGCGTTGCTCCGCGTTTGATGGCCCAGCCATGGGGCACGGGGCGGGGAAATTCCTGGAAAAAGCCGTGGCTGCCTTGGCTGCGTTTGTGTGCCGGGCTCGGGCTTTGGCCGGAGCTGGCACAGGAGGCCACTGGCCTCAGCTGCCTGGAAGTGGGGCTGGTTTGGCTCTCCAGGATGGAAACGGGGGGTGAAATGGCTGGGGAAGAAGAGCAGTGGCCACAGGAGCCTCTGGGAAGGACCAAAGTGACTGTCCCGAGGGCCGGAACCTTCCATTCGTTCTGCCTCGCAAACCCCACCGGACGTCGCCGCTGCCCTGCCAGGCTCAGGTCTGGGTGGAGATTCCAGGAATCCCGCTGGAAATTCCAGGAATCCCCGCTGGATTTAACACCACCGAGCTCCCGTGGCAGCAGCTTTTAACAGCGGCTGCTCTGGGGCTCCCACCTCAGGTGCTGGACCCCAAAAGCCCAAAATCTCCACGTGCCAGGGTTAGCCCCTCCAAGCAGCCAGTCTGGCCAGCTGAGCCAAACCTTTTCCAAAGAGCTGCTTCCTCCATCCGGGATTTAGCAGGCAGGAAACGCACCCACCTCAGCTGGAGGCGACAGGAGTGGCTTTATGAATGTATAACAGGGGAGAGGTAATTGAATGAAAATATTAGTTCAGCAATATCCCAACCACCAGAAGAGAAATGGGAACCTCCAATTGTGCAGTCACTTGCTGCACCTTTTCTCTTCTGTCTCTGGGTCTCTTTCCCTGTGATCACAAAATTGCAAAGCCCTGGAGAGTCCTTTTATGTGATTAAATAACAATAATAATAATAATGGCTCTCTTAATTTCTGTGCTGAATTATGCCTGCTGCCTATTGCACGTGACATTGGATGCTTGGCTCCACGGGCTCTTTAAAGAGAAAAAGCCCTTGTAATGAAGGTGTTGCTGCAACTCTGTTACTCCCTGGCACCATCATCTGGTTTTTTTCATATATAATGTTCCCCAGATGAATAATTGCCAGGAGGGCATTTTGAGTTGACTTTGGCCTTTGCTGTCAGTGAAATCTGCAGCAACAAACTTTTATTTCCCGGCAGCAGGAAGCAGGGAATCAGGATATCCTGCAAATCCCAAGCTCGCTGGAGCCTGGCCGCGTGTTGGAGCTGACATAAATCCCTTTTGTGGGGTTTTTCCCCCCTGTTTTGAGACCGCCCCCAAGCTGATTGATCCTTCAGGAGGTTTGTCCCCACTCCACTCTCACCTTGGGTCCCGCTGGCAGTGGTGGCTCAAACATCCACGGAGCCCTGAACCCCACGCGGGGCTTTAGGGCTGATCCCGGGGGCTCAGCAAGACTCCTCAGCTTGAAATATCAACTTTAAAGGTTTAACCAGAAAAAAAACCCCAACGTCTCAGCGTGGCCTCCAGCCCTCCTCAAACACCTTCGCGGCAAACCCCGGCTCTGGGGCAGCGACTGCTGAGCAAATGCCATTGATGGACACCCCGGCCAGCAGAACCGCGCGGAGAACCCGGGGTGCCAGAGCCCCGAGGGGGCATCCGGGGGCTCCGGGCAGCGCAGCTCGGCCCGGGCCCGGCCCGGGCTCCACGTCCTCTCCGTGCAACCCCGTTCGTCATCCCAGCTTCCTCGCGAGCTTCCTGAACCTTCCGCTGACCCCGAGCGGAGTTTGGAGCTTAATGAGGCCTGGAAGGAGGAGAGGGCGCCGTGGGATTTGTCAGGAGTGCTTCGCGCAGCAGAACGGGGTGGGGGAAGGAAACAAAACAAGAAGTAGGAAAACAGCCATTAGGGCAGCAAATGGAAGCGGGAAGAGGGAGAAAATTGCGTTGAGCTGCGAGCGGAGAGGGTTCTGTGGGGCCTCTTTGGGCTGCCGAGGAGGGGATGTGCAGGAAGCCACACGTGAGCAGCCCCGTGGCCGAGCACGCAGGGAACAATCAGGCTGGAGCTGGTTTTTTTATCCTTTTTTCGGGCTCTGGGTGTATTTTAAAGCACACTGAGCTCGTCTTTAAGATTTTTCCTTCTTTTCTTTTTAATATTTTCTTTAAGCACCCCATTATGGATGTTGCCTGTGCCTCATTCTGGACACTAATTATGCGGAAATAATTGTCTAATCTTCAGAGATATTGAGCGTGTGATTAAAAGGCAGCCAGCTGAGAGTGGGTGGAGTTGGACTGCTCACAGCTCCAGCTCTGGATTAGGAGGCTTTGGTGGCAGCTCCACAGCAGAAGCTGGGTTGGAGGCTTGGCACTCGCAGCTGGTTTGACCAAACACGGGGCAGCGGCTCCAGGGCCCCGGGCACGGCGGTGCCAGCTCGGGCATCCCACGGAACGTGCTCCTGGATGGGGCTTGGAGCAGCCTGGCAGGGCGGGAGGTGCCCCTGCCCCTGGCAGGGGGGGGACGGGATGGGCTTTGAGGTCCCCTCCCACCCAAACCAGTCTGGGATCCCGGTAAAAGATCCTGAGACTCCTGGGTTTCTTCCCTTTATCCCTCTGGAGTTCAGCTTTCCCTTGTTTATTCAGAGGAGATGGAAACTGTACAGCAAAAAAAAAAAAAACCAAAACCCAAACCATTTACTTTGGTTCTAACTCACTCGGTTTCCACTCTTGAAACTTCTGAAGAGATTAAGCAGTTTCCAAACTGGCTTTGCTGTGTTGGATTTCACATTTAGAACTTAACTGCTTTATCACATCGTTTTGTGCCGCTGCTGAGGTTTCCTTCCACCCTCATTATGTATCTCATTGGATATTCATCTGGATTAGTGTTAGATTTTGACATTTTTCTATTCACCTCCAGGAGATCATACATCAAATGGGTCCTGCTACAGAATTTCTTCCTCTAATTTCTCCAGGTGCTTGTTTCTGATTTTTTTTTTTCATCTCTGCTGCCTTTTCGGGGGAGAGAAGTCCCTTATCTCACTTAATCAGTGGGTTTAACTTCCTCCCACAGGACATCAACTTTGAGATTTGTCCCTGCTGCCAGGGCTGGCTCTGTGTGCTCAGAATGTTGTGGTAGGCATTTGTCACTCGAAGACCTTTATGCTTGCAGAAAATACTTCCTTTTAGCCTCCCAGGATTGTTCCTGTCTCTGGAGAGGATTTTTTGGAAGTTCAAGGAAATCCCTTAGCCTTTGCTTGAGGCAGCAGTGTGAAACACGGGGAGGATTTTTTTTTGGGCTGACTAAAACTGCTCATCCTTCTTCTGATGTTTTATTCTCAACACCGCTTCTGCACCCTAACACACTTTATATGCAGCTCCCAAAAGGGGGGGGAGGAAAAAGAGAAAAAGCTCAGTGCAGGAAAATGGAAGCGTTTCAAGAGAAAGTTCTAAAGGCAGAGGTTGTTTCCTGCTAATTTCAATATACCCAGAATTTACCTCTCAGGTACAAACACAGGATTGAGAACACCCGAGTTATTCCTGTTTCCCTCCCCAGTGCTTTTATCTGAAGGCAGGGCTGCGCTGGGATCGTTTCCTCGCGGAGCTGGGGGTGGCAGGACACAAACCTGTGTGTGAGTTGTGAAGTGGGGATCACAGCAGCCCTGACTGCTCCGTTTCATCTCCGTTTCCAAGCTCCAGCCTGTGCCGTGTTGTGCCAGGAAGAGAGGGGATTCGGGAACGGAGGAACTGGGGATCGGGGTTTGCCCGTGCACGAGCGCAGAGCTTTCATGGGCTCCTCCTTCAGGCAGCTGCAAGTGGAAGTCGCCTTCAGGCATTAAAATTAACACCTTTTGCCTCGGCTAGAACATTCCTTCTCTCTTGGCAGGCTCCATCCTGGTTGCTGTGGGAACCAGCATTTTTAATTTCCTGACTTGTGTGTACATCCCAAATGGTAGCTGTGATGTTCTCTGTCACTAAGGTAGCTCTGGGAGAGGTTTGCAGGGAATGGAGCCATCAGAAGGCGTTTTGTGGAGCGCTTCCTTCCCTCTGGAGCGCTCTGCCGCATCTCCAGGGGGCATCTTCAGGAGGCTTTTTGGAGACCCGCAATTCCCACTCGTCTCGGGGAGCAGCAAAACACAGAAGTAGCAGCGAGGGGTCATTTATCCCTTCCTGAGCCTGCAAAGTCCTAGCAGGCAATTCTGCTCCAGTGCTTTGCAGCTTTAAAGCTTGTCCTGGCGCCTGACCCCGCTCTCCTGCAGAGAGCTAAGCTGTGACTCCGTGGCCTTTCCCTGGGGATGTGCAGAGCACTTTTACCCTCTCCTTCTTTGCAGCATCTCCCCGTGCCTTTGCAAAACGTCCTCAAGTTTCCTCCAGGCCGAGCAGCCCCAGACCTTCCCAGCTTTAATTGCAGGTCACATTCCTCCTGCTTCCCTCTGGAATCTCCAGATGCTGCTGGAAGGAGACTCTGTGCCCTGGCCTGTGTGTGGGACATTACTGCTCATCCTGGAGCGGGCTTTGCTCCTTTTTCCAGCTTTCCAACGTCATTGGTTTGAGCTGGGAATCGATGGTTTGAGCTGGAAATCGTTGGTTTGAGCTGGAAATCATTGGTTTGAGCTGCACTTCCGAGGGCTGCAGCCTGGGTATGGCTCCCACAGAGTGCTGCCTCACCATTTATTCCTTCTGCTTCATGGTTCGTTGTGCTTCCCCCGGGGCGGAACGCGCCGCGTGCCCTTATTGAATTGCATCCCGCTTGTTTCTGACTATTTCCCCAATTTGCTGAGATTATTTTGATATCTAATCCTGTCAAGCAGCATACTGGAGAGCATTTGGAGGCTTTCAGCTGGGGTCTTGTTGGTGTGACTCTTTAACAGTATGGGAGAGAAAGGGAAGGACACGGACAGATGGTCCCAAGTGATGGAGTTGCCGTGGCTTAATGTGTTTGTGCTCGTGGTAATGGACTATTTGCATTCTCCTGACCCACTGCCTTCGCAGAGAAAATGTGTTCAGATTCTTCCATCGATGATGATGAGGGTTCCAAGCTCAACTCGTGAGTGCTCAGCAGGTGGCCAGGCTGGCAGCTCTGTTCCATACTGAACAGCACAATTAATCCTATTAATTCATTCTGAGGCACAGGGTTGCGTTTCTTTATCTCTGAATTCTCTCCCACCTGGGCTGGCGTTAAGGACCAGGTCCTTGCTGGGAGGGGATGTTTGCTGGGCTGGGCTGTGGATAAAACCAGGTCAGGGATGAGTGGTTTTATAGCCCCAGCTCCAACGTGCTGCCTGTTCTGCAAAGCCCATCCAGAGCGGAGCAGATCTGAGGGAAAATCACTGTCAGGAGTTCCAGGCTGTGCTGTCAGAACACATCTGCCGCTTTCTGGGAAGCGTGTTTGGGAGATAGAAGGGCACCTTCCTCCTGATTGTTGTAATGAAGCATCTCCCCTTTGAACTGAGGTGAATTAGCAGTCTCTGCTCATTAGCTGCTACCTGTGGCTCTGGCAGAGCGGGATAATAGTTGCAGGTAGGACTGGGATGTGTGTGTTTGTCCTAGTGGGCCTGTTGGGACCCCTCACATTAAACGCTGCAGGTCCTCGAGGAGGTCTGTGGAGGAGCAATAAATTGAATATAATCAGATTACCTTTAACCACTCCAAAATTAATTTCAAACATCCAGGACAGGGAGGCACCAGCAGTGTTTTGCCCCAGCTGTTGTCTTCTGCTTAACCTCCCTGAACTGTTCCTCCCAGAAGTGCTCCTGCCTTGTCAAATGACCCATCTTTGTCAGAAGTAATTACCTCTGCCTCGCCAGCATCTGAGCCCCACTGCCCAAGACCAGGAGGAGAGCTCTTTCCCAGAGGAGCATTTGAACGATTATCGCTTCCAATTTCCTGCTGAGCTCTGCGTGGCCCACGGAGCTGCCTGCAATGGAGTCTGCGTGTCAGGGAGACAGATGGGAGGCACGTGGAGAGTGGATTTGCAGTATCTCTGCTGTATCAGGGATTGTGTTCCCAGGCTCAGTCAAACCTCCCCCTCCTCCGTGACACTTTGAAACGGGAACAGTTTGATTTGAGCTCCAGGAGGTGTTGGAGTCGTGCAGGGATGAACCAGAGCTGCTTGTTGGAGGATCACTAAATGTTGAAAGATGGTTGGAGAAACTGGGGAAAAGAGGATTACGCTGGGGAGCCGCTGCCAAGCATTAAATACTTAAGAATCAGTTGGCAATAGGTGCTTATCAAATGTCTCCTCTCCCGTTCCTCTGAAGGAAGGAACTCATCTGAAGGGCTGGTGCTGTGACAAGCAATTCCTTTTTGTGCTGAACACCTTTCTTCTCTTTTCTTCCCAGTGCATAATAAGAATATTGCTAACCTGCTCTCCTCCAGACTCTGCCTCCTCTGCCACCACGTCCCTAAAGGAGCCCACGCTCTCGTTTTGTGTCTCTCACCCATCACTGGTTCAGGGCAGAGCTGCCACTGCTGCTTCAGCTTGAACGATCGCCTTAATTCTTCAGGGGAAATTGATATTTGAAAAACATGAGTGGTTTGTAATCCAAAAAAGCCATTTCTTCCCCAGCTGGAACCCACTCTCTATTAAATTTGATCATAGCAGCCTAAAAGGCAGCACTTGAAGCTGCCTGTCTGTGGTGCCAGCTTTACCTGTGCAGCCCATATGCCGTGGTGCAGGTGGAGCTGGGCTTCATTAGCACTTCCCGGGAGCTTGGAAGATCTCTCCTGTTGACAACAAAAGCCAGACCGAGCTGTCACACGAGCCAGATGTTTGGGTGATTCCCCTCGTGCCAGTCTTCAAAGCTCCTGTGCTGTGGGTGGGAGGCTCAGCCTGGGCTGGCAGATGGAGCTTTGGAGGCTGCGCTGCCTCTCGCTCGCTCTGAGGTGCCCTGGGCTCTGCTTCTTCGCAGCCCCGTGCTCCAGGATTATTGCTCTGCTCTTCCTAAGCACCTTTCCGGGGAAAGATCCGCGCTGTGCCCTCTCCTCGGCCGGGGGACGCGTGGCTTTGGCCACCCCGCAGCGCGCGGGACGAGGGCTGGGGCTGGTTTGGGCGTGGAGCTCAGAGCGCGACGTGGCCACGTCCGAGCGATGGTCCCGTGCCTCACCAGCGCGTGGGCTTCCCACGGATCCGGTATTTCCTCCAGAGCCGCGTGGAAATCCACTTCTCCAGGGCCAGCTGAAGAGGCTGGTGGCCTGTTGGTGGCCTGCAAAGCAGGGCCAGCATCCTGTGAATGCTGAATCTGGCAGGGATCGTGAAGTGGAAGAGGCCAGGCCAACACGAGCTGAAATCAGGGGGGAAATTGTGTTTTGGGGTGCTGGGGGCTGGTTTGTTGGGATTTGGGGGGGGGTTGGCACAGGATGTCACCCCGAGACCCCCATGGGTGGCTGCTCCCAGCTGAGGGGGGCAGGAGCAGGGACAGGGACAGGGACAGAGCTGCCCGTGACCCACAAGGGCTCTGCCAGGTGGCCTTTGCTGCCCATCAGGGAGCACTTTTGGCATGGAGAGCGCTCGGGGGGTGACACTTTGACCAGTACCTGGAGAGGCGAGTGAGGAAGATTAATGTGAGGAAGATGAGAAACTAACCTGGGCCACGAAGTGGTTTTTGATGAGGTCCCTGAAGTGTAGGTGCAGTGGTTTATTTGGAAAGCAAAGAAAAATGAGGTTGCTCAAAAGCTAATGGACTTTTTTTTTTTTTTCTAACTCTGCAAGAGAATGTGCTGATACAAAAAGAAATAGATCTCTTCTAATTCTTGGACTATTGCTTTGTCCCCTCCATCTCTCGCTTCTGCTACCTTGTTGCTCAGATGTAATTTGTTTAGTTTGCCTTAAATAAAGGGAATGTAGTTACTCTGTGTTACAGCTATCAGGTTCACAGCCAAAGAACTCAATAAATAAGGCTCTGGCAGGGCTGTAGCTCAGGTCTGGTGTTTCTGGCTTCATCTGCAGCAGGTACCACTCACAGGCAGCTAAAGGACTGGGCTGTAATGAGATGACTGTGGACTTAACTGAGGCATTTTCTTTCTTCCTGGAAAGAAAATCCATTTCCCAGTTCCATTTGGATTTTCTGTTTAACTTGTGTCAGCTGGACCAGTAGTGCCAGCCCCGTCCCGGGGATCCCGGGCATCTGGGGTTGGTCCTTGCAATGGGAGCAGAGTGACTTTCCATGGAGAGCATCTCCTGGAACTGGGGTTTGTCTTCCATGCCCAGCCCTGGTGTGAGGTGCCAGCGCTGAAAGGAAATGTTAAAAAATAACCTGGGGAGTGTTCCTGCACCGTTCCAGAGGGGAGATGGATGGATGGCTGCTGCAGAGTGCTTGGGAACAACAGAGACACCGGCTCCGATGTGGTGGATAAATTAATTTTTCTTTCTCTAACCAGCACGTTCTCTTTTCTTTAAGCCCTCTTTCTTTTCATGCTTTGAGGGAAATTGCTCCTGCTTTTTTTGGCTGGCAGGAGAAACTAAAGCCCAGAGCAGGCAGGGAGCTCCGGCCTAAACCCAGATCCCACCTCGGGAGGTGCAGGCTCCGAGCCTCTCGTTGTGCCTGAGCCGGGGCTCTCCGCACAGGGCCTGGCAAATCGTGGCTGCAGGGCAGATTTTTCAAGGAGCTGCAGTGATTTTCACAGTTTACTTGGTTGCCAGGATAACCCTGAGCTGTGTAAAGCGTCGCTGTGTGGATTTCTCCCGGGACTGGATGGTTTGCCACCAGGCAGGAGCTGCGTGCTGACGCGGTCCCAGGCAGCTCCCGGGCTTCTCACCCAGATCTCAGGATAAATGTCAGGAGTTCAGGCTGCTCTCCAAGCCCTGTCAGGGAGAAAAAGGACCAGAAAGAACGGGAAAAGCAGCACTTGGAGATGGTCATTTTTCAGCCTCCTGCTGTAACAGGGCACTGATTTTAATTGAAGCCTCCAGCCCGGCAGAACCAAGGGAAGGGATCTCGTGTTTTCCCACCTGCACCCCGAGAGGTGGAGGTAAACAACTGGTGACAACCAGAGCCCCCTGTGCCTCGACAATTAACGAGTTCATCACGTTTCATAGAAACTGCATCCTAATTTTTATTCCAAACAAGGTTTCAGCACTAATTTCTGTTTTGACAAATGCGATTTGACATAAGAACAGTGGGAGTCAAGACCTTTCATTTTTGATCTGGGTTTACACCGCGCTGATCTAAATTCCTCCCCCTTCTGCTCTTGCCTTTCAGTTGTAAACTCTGTTATTAAAGTTAGCAAAGAGCTACTTGAAACTCCCTGTTCTGTAGCATTTAAGCAGCCCTGCTGTATGCGAGATTGGGTCTGATATGTTCCTAATGGCTTTGCTGTTCATCCGAGGCGTTGGCACAAGGCGCTGCTGTGCGGGTTTTTAAGGGGCTTTGTTGGAAATGAAGGATTTGGTTTCTGCTCGCTGAGTAACTTCCTAGAGGGTTCTTTGCCACACGGCAGCACCGGGCCCCCCGGGGCTGAGGGCGTTGGGGACGAGGTTCCCCGAGCTGCCTGCAGGGCTCTGGCAGGGCTGGGTGAGGTCAGCGTGGGCTTCCATCCATCCCTGGGGCGGGCGGCTGACGGCAGCCGCAGGGGAACGCGGCTCTGAACGGGGGTGGCACAGCACAAGGAGCTTTCCTCCTGGAAGGCTGGAACTGGAGGATCTTTGAGGCTCCTTCCGACCCAAACCAGCCTGTGAAAGGATACTTTTGTTTGAGCTAAACCCTGCCATCGGGGAGTGTTGGAAGGCTGGTGAAGGCACCGGTGAGGATGCTCCTGTCTCCTGCTGCTTGGGAGTCCCTGCGCCGTGTCCAGCATTCCAAAGGCACACCCTGCACTCCTCCTTGTTCCTTGGACCCCAAAGCGAACCTGGCGGGAGGTGGGACAGGGAGAGTCCTGCCTGTGCCTGTGCAGGGTCCTCGTGCTCCGTGGCTCCCCGGGCACGGAGAGTGAGATGGATTCAGGCAGAGCCTTTGGAAGGATCTCTCCTTCCTGAGGAAAAGGGCTATTTCAGACCCCGCTCGTGGCTACTTGGGTGCTGAAGCATCACTTTTGTGGCTTTTTTTGAGGCTCTCAAGGGACAGACTTGCAGCTGGGAGCCCTTCAAGTCTCTATCTGGCCCGTGATACTCCACGTGGGCTATTTTGGGAAGAAGGGAGCGAGGGAAGGCAGCGTTCTCCATCCCTCCCATCGCAGCTGCTCCTCTTTGGAAAGTCAGACATTTGCTGAGCTCTGGTGCTGGGTAAGTCGTGGGGTTAGGCCACTTGTTCAGAGGTTGGGAGAGGCAGGGGAAGGTGAGTCTGGACTCGGACACGTAGATCCCCAGCCTGTGAACACCTCACCCCAAGGGGTGTTTCATTTGGGGCAGAATTCCTCCCTAGAGCCTGAGTCATTTCCCACAAAAAAAGGAAAGAAAAAAATTAATTAAGAAAAGAAGAAGCAAAACAAGGCAAAAACCCCTCAGAGCCACCAGTGCCAGCTCCTCTCCACCCAGCACCTTTCCCCAGCGTTATGTTAATGAAGCTAATGTTCATTAGTGCTCTCTGTGGCAGGGTTCAGCGTGGCTCCTGGGGTGGGTGGGAGCAGGAACAGAGCAGCCTTGTTGCCCACACTCCTCTCTCCATTCTTCTGCCACACAAAAGAGCAAATACAGGGTGGCACCGGCCCTCCTTCGGCCCGGGGAGAGATGAACCTTTGTCTGCTCCCATCAGCTGCTGCTTCTCCCCACAGCTCTGGGCAGAGGCCCTGGCACCAGGGCTGCTGTGGCATTCAGTTAGAAGTGCCCCCAGACCCCTGGATCCCTCCCGAGGTCCCCATTCTTCTCCCAGGTCCCAGCGGAGCGGGAACGGATGGTCCTGGTGGGTCAGTGACTCTGTGGCTGTTCTCTCAGTGGGCACTGAGTGGCTGCTGGAGGAGCTGCTGTGGATCCCAGAGTGGTGCCCAAGGACCCGCCTGCCCTTTTGGGATCAGCAAAGTGGCTCTGCCTCTCCCAGGTGCAGGTATCCCCACTCCAGGATAGTTTGGATGCAGGATCAGGAGGAGCTTCTTGTAGCACACGTGGGTTTGTGGAGACAGGCAGAATCTCAGACATGGGGTCCTGCTTAAAAGCCACTGCTCCCAGCTCTGGGTACTTCCTGGAGGGTTTCTTTCAAGGGTTTCTTTGGAGGGTTTCTTGTCTCCTGCTTTAAAGCTCCCTCAGAGCTGAAACCAGCAATTTCGAGACGAGGGTGTCAGAAGTGACAGAGAGGGGTTGGGTTCGGTTTCGAGCTGCCTCCCCTTTGATTACGCCCCTCCCATCCTAATGTGCAGGTCCGGAGAGGTGCTGATCCTGTCACAAAGCCTGGCAGGAGGTGGCACCGCGCTGCCAGGTGGGTGTGTTCGTGCTGGGGTAGGCACACAGCGGCCTCTGCCAGCTGCCCTGGGCTGCTGGATCTCGAGCCCTGTCCCGGCGTGATGGAGCCAAGCCTGAGCAGGAAGGAGGGGAGATGCTCCCCTCACAAAGGAGTAACAGGCTGGGGGGCAGGGACTCTCTGGGTGCCCTCTGTCCTGGCGAGGCACAGGCACAGCCAGGTCCCGGCTTGCTCGGTGGCTGAGGAGGGGAAGGAGCTGCCTTTCCATCCCTGTGCCGAGGCTGGAGCTGACACGGCCGCTCCTGGTGCTGGGAAGGGCTGTGCCAGGAGGGAAGGAGTCACCGAGCCTTCGCAGCCGCTTCAAAGCCGGCGCAGAAGAAAGGAAACGCGGCCTGGCCCCTGGCACAAAACACCCAGCCCGAGGTTCTTCTGACGCAGAGGGCGAGGGAATATTTAAATCCAGTGTTTAACGTGGCCCAGAGAGCGAGCAGCAGGGGAGCGAGCTTTGCCCTGCGCTCTGCCGGGCAGGAAAGCGGAGCCGCTCCGAGCGCGGATCCGAGCGCGTTCCCAGTCCCCGGAGCCGCTCACGGAGTTAAAGGCTTGACGTGCTGAAAACATAAAAGGCTCTGTCAATTCCGGCAGTATTTCTCACTTCAATTAATCATCCCAGAAAATGGCGAGTTTATTGTCTCTTTGTCTCCATTTAGCTTGAGCAAATCAAACTCTCCTCGTTGTCTCTCTGCAGATTATGAAAAGCTTTTGTTGATTATATCATCAAATTAAGCCGAGCCCGGTGGTGTGATTTTCCTCTCAGAATATCACAGTAACAGCCTGTGCCTCAGGTGCCACTGCCCTTCCTCCCCTGTTTAAAATGCTTCCCCTGCCTCCCTGTCACGTCTCTCCTTGCTAATAGGAAAGTGTATAAAAATCACATAATCATTAATATTGAAGACTCATTAGGGCTGATAAAAGCAGCGCTGCCTGCGATGCTGTTGTTTCTCATGGTCAGTGCTTTTGGCAAACGTTCCAGGCCCACGCCAGTTTTTCAGAGCCCACCAGTTGATGCAGGGACTGTTTGACTCCATCCATCCATCGCTCCCGGAGATGGCTCCAGTTAGATGATCATTTCCCAGGCCTGCGGGAATAAATGGATTTCTGGAGGCTGTCTCAGCTGCCTCCCTCCTCTCCCACAGCCCCTGCTTTTGATGCAGACAGCATCCGAAAGGCAGCAATCTGTAGTTGAGCAGTAAAGTCCTGGTTGGGTTTTTATTAAAGCAATGATGTGCCGGCTGGCTGAAAAGTGTCAAAACTGCAATCTTGTAACATCAACAAAATAAGGCAGGATCCTTCCCTGCGGGAGAGGAATGCTGAGAGCGGGAGTGAGCCCGGAGTGGGTCGATGTGAGCACTTCTCTGGGCTGGAGGGATGATGCGCATCAGCCCCAGTCCCTTTGTCCCTTAGCGAGAGCAGACCAAAGGTTCACGGCACACAGTTCCCCTTCGCCTCCCTCTGCCCTCCGCAGCAGTTCCTTGGCAGTGCATCCAGCTGGGATTTCCTCTCTTGAGCAGAACTGGAACTGAAGTGGCACTGGAGGTGTTACAAAAGTGCCAAACCCATCTGAGCACGCAGCGAAAGGCTGGGGGAATTTGGGAGAGCAGTTGAAAGCCTGCGAGCGAGGAGGAGGAGCTGCCCTGAGCCAAACCAAAATAAAGTCTCAGGAAAATCCCTGGGCACAGCAGAGTGCGAGTCTTTGTGGAGAGGGAGGTGATGGGGACAGGGTTGGTATGAGGAGCTTCTGCTGCAGAAACAAAACCTGAACCTCATCCAAGCGTCTTTGCTGGCAGAGATTCCCAAAGGTCTGCCAGAGGGTGGGTGGGAACGTGGCTCAGCTGAGCAGTGAGTGTGTGTGGTGGTGCAGAGACAGCCTCACGCCTGTGCTGCACCCCAGAGGGATGGCTGGTGATGATCCCAAACTGGAGCCCTGGATGAGTGGTGATGATCCCAAACTGGGGCCCTGGATGAGTGATGATGATCCCAAACTGGAGCCCTGGATGAGTGGTGATGATCCCAAGCTGGAGCCCTGGATGAGTGATGATGATCCCAAACTGGAGCCCTGGATTGGCTGGTGATGATCCCAAGCTGGGGCCCTGGATGAGTGGTGATGATCCCAAACTGGGGCCCTGGATTGGCTGGTGATGATCCCAAGCTGGGGCCCTGGATGAGGGATGATGATCCCAAACTGGAGCCCTGGATGAGTGGTGATGATCCCAAGCTGGAGCCCTCCACGTGAGGGTTTGTGCTGCTGAGCTGCCCGGGGCTGGGATGGCCTTTGCAGTGCAAGCACGATGAGTGTTGAGTCACGATGGGCTCACACCCTTGGCAGGAGGAGTTTCAGGGAACCCGAGCAGGAATAAACCCCTGGCACTGAGCTGTTCCAAAGCAGGGCTGTTACATCTCTGGTTCCACGGGATCTCCGCCGCGGTGGGGCTGTGCCCACACACCCTGCAGAGTCTCCCTGGGAGCTCTGCGTGCGTCAGACAGCGCCTGGCAGGACATTTTTTACGCAGATGCCACGGTCGGTCCAAGTTCCTGGTTGGAATTTCCTTCAGCTGCGTGCGTCCCGTTGCCGCTGCTGGGGAACGGGCAGCGCGCTCACGGGGAAGGTGCTGCTGGGCAAGGGAAGGCCCCTAAATCCCCCGCTCTCTGCTCAAGGTTCACCGAGGTTCTGGTCTCTCAGCCTCCAGGAGAGGCTGGGGGTTGTGTCTGTGCTGGTCGTGGCACGGTGCAGAAATATTTGTGCCCCAAAAAACCAACTCTGCATCAGGGCAGAAGGATCAAAGTCCTGCCTTGGGTGCTCTTGCACAACAAAACTCAGTTGTCTCCCAGGTTGTGCTTGGCAGCGGGTTGGAAAGAGGTTGGATGTGGGTTTGCAGCTAAACAAGGGCTAAGGCTGGGATTGCTGAGCCACTTTGGCCAGGACGGGACTGGAAACAAGGCCAAGGCTTGCAGTTGTGACTGGGGGCTCCAGGTGTGGACCCCGAGCTGTTCCTTGGGGGAATTCTTCCAGAATTCCGAATTCTTTCAGGCCTTTGAAAATCGGGCCTCTCCAATTTTGGGCGAGCAGCCCTGGTAGGAGATCCCACCCCAAGAGCCCCAGCGCTGGGACTGGAGCTGCTGCCTGTCCCAGCCTGCCCAGGCTGACTCAGAGCTGTGCCTTCATCCCTCTGTTGTGCTTTTGCCATGCAGGAGGCCTTCGAGGAGCAACTGTGATCGATGCCTTAGATACCCTCTACATCATGGAACTCGAGGAGGAATTCCAAGAAGCCAAGGAGTGGGTGGAGAAGAGCTTTGACTTGAACGTGGTGAGTCAGCTGCTGGGAATGCCTGCCTGTGTCACCTGAACAGCCAGTCCTGATCACAATCTTCCCCAGGAGTCATCTGGGGAGGGAAACCGTGGGCTCTGTGGGGGAAGAAACCACTCAGCTGATTATTTTCTTTTTAGGGTCAAAGGGAACAGGGCAGTGATTCACCCCAATTTTCTGCTGGTTCCAGCAGGGGCCACCAGATCAGCCTCACTGTGTCTGGCTGAAAATGAGGTTCAGTGTTTCATGGCTCTTGTGCTTTGGTCTGGGTTGTGGAAACAGACACTCATTATTAGACACTCCAAGGAAATTTTGCTCATCAAAGAGCAAGTTCTGTTTCATCTCAGGTAAATGTCTGCCTGTGATAAGACGAGTTTTCCTTATTAAATTAGATTAAGGCTGTAAACCCAGCTCCCCTTGTCTGGGCCCTTCGTTGGTGCCACTGCTGGCACTTGCGTGACACCTCGGGGGAGCACAGAGGGAGCCAGGGCTTGGAAGGAACGGCATCACCTCTAAAAATGGCCAGAGGTGCTTCCCTCTGGGGCTCCTGGAGCTTTCCTGGACACCTGGAGCTGTGCTGGGACCCCGGGTGCAGCACAGCAGTGCTGGCAGCTGAAGGGTGCTGTCCCTTCTCTGTCCCTGGCCATGCTCTGGAGCCAGCTCCTCGTCCCCAGCTGATGGGATCTCATCGGTGGCACACGCAGAGAATGTTAAAACCAAAGCGCAGTTTAAACTTTTATTTGTTTAATGCCAGCCTGGTTGTTGTGAGGAATGGTTCTCCCACGGGAACAATGCCTGCAGCTGCCTTTATAGAGAAGCATCATTTGGGAGGGCACCAGTGGCACTCGCGGATTCATAAAAGGCAGCCCACATCTGATAAATCTGGTGAATGGTCTCAGTCTGTTACTGAATCGATAAACAGGGGACAAAATCAACTGGGAGATAATTTATCTGGATTTCATAAAAGCTTTTAATCTTGGCCTGCAGAATAGATTGATCTGTAAAGACAGGAGTGAATGCTACGGATTGATCCGTGGAGTCAGGGAGCACAGCACAGGGAGGCAAGGGGGAAATTAATTAAATATTGCCCTGTGCAAGGAGCTCTCATAGTCCAGAAAGGCAAGACAGGGGCTCCAGGAGCCACAAGCTGTGCTTGAGAGCGGGCTGGTTTGAATGCAGTCCCTTTGATGTTTGCTGGTGATCAGCTGAGGTGGTGGAGCTGAGCTTGTTCAGGTGAGAGGGTTCTGGAGCAGTGCAGTGAAGCTTCACTGGCTGTGGGCACAGGGGCACCCTGCAGCCTCTCTGTTCCCCTCACAGCCCCTCTGACGGGCTCTGCTCCTCTCAGCCTGCCCAGCTGAGCCCCTCACTCACCTCCCTGAAGCGCATTTCCTCTGCCCAGTGCAGGGCCCTCTCCACGGGAAAATGGAGAAAGTCGTTTTTTCATGGCACTGTCCAGTTTCCCTTTAAATGAAACGTTTCAAGGTGCAAATTTTTGTGTCAAAACTGATGCACAGCTCTGACTCAAGGCACGGCTGGAACGGCCTTAAGCTGGGGAGTTGGCTGGAACGGGGAGGTTTAGGCTGGAGAGCAGGGAAAGGTTCTTCCCCCAGAGGGTGCTGGGCACTGCCCAGGCTCCCCAGGGAATGGGCACAGCCAGAGCTCCAGGAGCGTTTGGGCAGCGCTGCCAGGGGTGCCCAGGGTGGGATTTGGGGTGTCTGGGCAGGGCCTGGGGCTGGACTGGGTGATCCCTGAGGGTCCCTTCCAGCTCAGGATGTTGGGTGACTGTGACTGTGTGACTCTGTGACTGTGTGATTGTGTGATTCTGTGACTGTGTGACTGTGACTGTGTGACTGTGCCTGTGTGACTGTGACTGTGACTGTGTGATCTGCCCTGCGTGGCTCGGGTGCTGTCACGGGTGAGAATTGGGGCAGTTTGGTGTTCCCCCATCACTGCAGGGCACGCCGAGCGCTGTGGGGTGGGAGCTGGGGCCGAGGCTGGGAGCCCCCGGCCGCCTGCGCCCGCTCTCAGCGCTGTCCTTGTGTCGTTGCAGAACGGAGAGGCGTCCCTGTTCGAGGTGAACATCCGCTACATCGGAGGGCTCCTGGCCACCTACTACCTCACCGGGGAGGAGGTTTGTCCCCTCTGAGCGCCCCTCACAGCCCCCGGGAAGGAGCCGGGAGGGCTCTCCAGCAGCTGCTCAATGAGCATCAGATAATCCCCCCCTAACAACAGGCTAAACCCACCGTTTTTGTGAATATGGAAATGCCACTAATGTTCCTTTAATTGAGCCTCGCATAATTACCTTGCACACACCGTGCACGGCTCATTTGCCAGAGATCTTTTCTCCTGTGGGCAATTCTAGCAAGACACGTTTGCAGTTGGACACATCGATCCCCGGGGAAATGCCATTTGCGGGGATCTTTGTACTTGTTCCTCTCTACTCCAAGTCGGGTGAGATTTCATCAGGCATCATCCCAGATCCTGCCTCGGGCTAGGGAGGGCAGCTGCTGAGGGGCAGGTGCTCCACCCTCCGCTGAACGGTCCCTCTGGAGCAGGAATTCCTGAGACGGAGTGCCCCGGGATACAGAGGAGGAGGGTGGCAAACAGGGCAGGGCACCTGCATCTACAGCACCTCCTGGAAGGTGACCCTGCCCGTGGTGGAGTGAGGTGATCTCTGAGGTCCCTTCCACCCCCCAAACCGCTCAGGGGTTCCGTGGTTCTGTCCTGACAGCCCCTGTGACAAAGTGATGCAGCTCCACGAAGCGTCCCCCGGGTGTCCCAGCCCCTGTGGTGGATGCTGCATCCCCCTGGAGCCCCTGCATCCCCCTGGAGCCATTTCCACTCCCCTCCCTCCTCCCCAGCCTGCCAGAGGCCGGGGCACGATGCCATAATCTGTTTGACGATGTGCCTGGGCTGGAATTTTACAGCTGGCTGCAGGGAGATGAGGAGATTATTCCTTTGCCCGGGGAGTCTTTGGTGAGCTGGAACTCTGGTTCAGGGGGGAGTTCTGTGAGGACTGGCCCTAAATGAGAGCTCAGCTCTGGTGCTGCCCCACCACAGAGAGTGGGATGGCTCCTCATAGTGACACCATTGATCCAGGAGTCACAGGAGCAGCTCTGTTACTTCAGTTGCATTTTAAATGAGTTCCAGGAATGACTTCCCTCTGCGATTTTCCTCCAGGGAAAACTCTCAAAGACTCAGTGCCCCGACTCAGAGTCTGTCTCAGTGACGACTTCAACAGGTTTCAGATCAACAGAGCAAAAAGAAACCACATTAAACCACAAAACTCCAGCAGTGACCTCTTGAAGTCCAGTCAGCAGCTGGGGCAGTGCCTGTCACTTACCCAGTCAGTGTCACCGGGCTGAAAGGCAAAACCCAAGTCCCTGTCTCTTGCTTTCCCTTCTGAACCAGCCCCCTGTTTCCTTGTGAGAGTATAAAGGTCTGCGAGCCCACGGGAGAGCTCAGGTTTCCTCAGTGCAGTATTTTTAGAGCAATAAATTCCTGCTTTCTGAGAGCCACCGCGACAGGGCTAGAGGTAAAAGGCTTGTGCTTTATCTCCTAAGTCACTTACAGGCTTCTCCTGATCAGGACTAATCTCTGCAGCGAAGATTAGTGCTTGTATCAGTTTGTCCCAAAATAATTGTGTGTGCTTGCTTTGTGCTGCAAGCCACCATAAGCTGCAATTTCACTGGAAAGCCAAAAACTGAGGCATTACAAATGGAAAAGGAGCAGCTCAGCCATGAAACCACGAATCCTTCTTGGCAGAGAGCTGCGAGGAGAAGATGGTTCCTTGGAAATCGTGGTTTTTACGACAGGAGATGGCACGGGCTGGGCGAGCCCACGTTGTAAATCTAACAGTGCTTCAGCCTGGCAAGATTCCTTCTGATTTTACCTCAGTCATTCCAGCTCCTCGTGTTCTCTGCCATCCTGGGAATGGGAAGAATTTGGAGAGTACCCTTTGGATCGGCTCAGATCACAGGGTGCTGGGCTGTCGTGAGCTGCCCTGGTCCAGGCTGAGGCTTGGGCAGGGGACTGGGTGCTGGTTTAGTGCAGGTTTTAGAGGACATTTAGAGATGCCAAAGTTCAGTGAGAGTCTTGGTTCAGATTTTTTGTGCAGGGGAACCAGGGCAGAGCACACCTGGACCAGGGGGTTCTCAGACTGCAGCACCTCCAGTGTTTTACAGCGTTTGGGAGAGGGGATGTGAAGGAACCCAGTGTGACTCGTTCCATCAAATATTTATCCTCTCTTTTAACAGGTGTTCAAGAGTAAAGCTCTGGAACTCGGAGAGAAACTCCTGCCAGCCTTCAACACCCCCACTGGAATCCCACGTGGAGTCATCAACCTGGGCAGGCAAGGCACACGTCCTCACGAGCATTTCCCTCGCTGCTGGGTGCTTGGGAAGGACCGGGGGCAGCAGCTCCTCACAGCTGCCCCCTCCCGAGCAGATTCCTCGAGGTCGTTTGCTTTGCCAGCTCAGACCTTGGCAGGGACTGCAGGTGACTCAGGTCAAACCCAGCTGTGTTTTATTAATTTGGGGCTGCCCGCAGGTTTTTCCTCTGCCTCCTGACAGGGCTCCCTGCTGCAAGAGCATTTCCCTCACTCGCGCTTGCTTTGAAAGGTGATTTTGCAGTCTGCTCGTAGCAGGGATTTTTGCAGTGTGCCCAGCTAGATGCATGTGAATTTATCCAGGAAAAATGGATAAAAAAATTGGAAAAACTGGGAAAGGGAGTGGATGGGACTGGCTGACAGTTTTGGTGCTGGAAAGGGGGGAGAATACGGAACACAGCCTTCAGCCAGGCTGTGTCCCTCCTTAGAGCCCCAGCACTCAGGTCGGTGATGCTCTCATGGCCAGGGGAGGCTGAGGCAGCTGTGTTCAGGAAATCCCTGCAGAAGGTCTGGCAGCAAACAGAGGCAGAGCTGGGGCTGCCCTCCTGCTCCCTGGCTCTCCTGGCAGACAATGATTTGCTGGTTCTGATGCCTCCAAACAAATCCCGCGGGTGAGAGCTGCGGGAAATGTGGGTTAACAAAGCCTTTCATCCTCACCTCTTGCGAAACTCTGAAAGTCATTATTCAGCCCTTAGCCCAAATCTCCTCCTTGGCTCCTCGAAGCAAAAGACTTCCAAATATTTGGCTGACGCTGCTGCGTTGCTCAAATATCACTGTCACCCCTCAAGGACCTGACGTGCTCCTGATCCCGGGGAAAATTGGAGCCACCAGCACCTCTGTAATTGTCCTTTTTTACAGCACAGACATCCTGCTGCCTCCGTGGCTGATAAAGGCTCTGCACAGACTAACCTTTCACAGAAATGCCAAACCCTCCCCTGCCCTTTGTGAAGACAATTGAAACAGCCTCTTGTCTGCCCAGACATTCCCAAAATGTTTTGCTGATGACCTTGAGTGAGAGCAGAGGAAATCAGCAGAACCCCCAGCCGTGCCCAGAACCCCCGCTGCTGCCCGGAGCTCTGGCTATGGGGCCTGGCACTGCTGGGAGGGCTGGAGCGTGAACTGAGCTAGGAGCAGGGATGAGGGGAGCTGTGCCCACAGCCTGAGCTGCTGCAGGAACACCATGAGCAGCCAAAGGCTGCCAACCCACCGGGGAGGGGAATTACTCGGTGTGGAAGTGGGAGCAGAGGAGGGCGAGGTGAGGCTGTCAGACCACACTGACCCGAACAGCGGGGCCAAAGCAAAGCCCAGACGAGTTCTGCAACAAGGAGTTCTCCCTCCAGTTCCAGCTGTGCAAGGATGTGCTAACTGCAGAGAGACCTCACCGCCCCAAAAAGAGGAGAGCCCTGCAGCGTGTGTGGGCCTCTGCTGGTGGCAGCTTGGGGGGGTGGGTTAAGAAGGACATTCAGAAACTGGAAACAAAAACCCCCTGGTACTGAGTCAATTCTGCACATGCATTTTTGAGGGCCCAAGCACAGACAGCCCCCCCAGCTCGTCCACAACCAGCTGGATTTATCTCCTCCTGTCACCTTTTCCTCTGGGGTCTCCTCTCTGCTGATGAGCTTCCCCGTGGCCGCCTGCTTCCCACTGGCTCTGTGTCCTGTCTCGCACAGCCTTGTTTTCCATCCTGCTGCTCCAACTGCCTTGTGTGCTGCCAGGGCCCGGAGTTCTCCCTCTCCTGCAGTGGCTGCTCCGTGCTCTCTGTGTTCTGCACTGTGATCTCTCTCCCTGTGCCTCCCGTGCTCTATCCCTGGCCCCGCTTTCCTTCACGTCTCCCTAAACCCTCTGTACCTGCGGATTTTTCCTCATCATCCTCTCCTGGCCTCTCTCCTGGCTTGGCACTGGTCTCGCTGCTTTGGATCCCCACGAGGGAAGGCGATGATTCGACGTTTCAGACCCACTTATCTGGGAGATAAAGGAGGCTCTGGGCACGTTCTTTTCTCTTGGAGGCCAAGGTCCTTTAAACAGTAGCTTCCCCTGAGCTGTTACAAAACAGAGCAGCTGTGAAGGTCCGGTTCGTCCAGCCCGTAACGCTGAAAAAATGTTTTCCTGCAGGGGGTCACAGCAGGCTGCTCTTTAACCCGGGGACACGGTGCACACGGGCTCCGTGTCCTCCACACCCCTGCCCAGGAGCCCGGCTGGGCTGTCTGACCCGAGGCTCAGGCTCCCAGCAGCACACCCCGCGCAGGCGGTGCCCGGCTGTGGTTTTTGGGAGGGCAGGTCCCCGCGACGACGGCCGTGACCCCGCGGAGCTGCGGGGACAGCAGGCGCTGAGCCGGGAGGGCGGCTCCGCTTGCGGGGCTGTGTTTGTTACAGCCTCCCTCCGCTGGGGAAGCGCGGGGAATAATTGACTCCTCGGAGGTGTGAGAGCACCGTGGGGCTCCCCCAGCAGCTCCAGGGCCGGCAGGTTGGCGCGGTGGGGCATCAGTGCCACGCTCGCCTGGCCGGGACCGGTGCTCTCCTCCCCGGAGCCGCGCGGGGCGGGCTGAGCCTGGAGCGCATCGCCGCTCTCGTGGCTCTCTGTGTCTGCGGGCGGGCAAACAGCTCGGGACCCGCGGTGCCTTTCTCCACATCACAGCCAGGGAAACTTCTTCTCGGTTTGGTTTTTTTTTTTTTCCCGTTCTCGGAAGGATCGTTAGCTTTAACCTCCTGTAAACAACAAACCCTGCTCCTCTCCCAGCCAAGCTGCCCGGCGCCATCTAGTGTCACCCCCGCCCTTCCCCGGCCCTGGGAGCCCGCACCTCCTCGGGATTAACTGCGAGGAGATGGAAAACCGACCCACGGCACCTCTGGGGTGTCAGCCGGGCCGCCCTGGGCCAGCAGCTGCAGAGGCTGCTTTGGGACCGAGCCCTTATATCCAGCCCCGTATCCTTCAGGACACCGTCCTGCCTGGAAGGTTCCAGGGAGGCCCAGAGCTGTGGGGTACCAGGAGGATATTTTATCCCGGAATATCTGTGTAGGGCAGGGTGTCGGTGCTCTTCCAAAGCTGTTTTTCAGCTGAGCTGTTCGGGAGGGATTCCTCTCCCCCAAAAAATGCAGTTTGTGCAGTCTGTGTGTTAGCCCAACCCTAAACAATCTCTGTTAAACTACAGCTCCATCCCACAGGGACTGATCCTGAAAACCTGTGTCTATCCTGAATCTCTGTCTGTCCTTTCCGTGGCCCTAAGGACACCCTCAGGGTGTCCTAAAGGCAGAGCTGCCCTGGGGCAGGGGCACCCCAGGCTCTGTCCTGGCAGTGAAGGCTCCCCGTTCTCTCCTTGCAGTGGCATGAGTTGGAGCTGGGGCTGGGCATCCGCTGGAAGCAGCATCTTGGCAGAATTTGGGACCTTGCACTTGGAATTCCTGCACCTCTCCGAGCTCTCTGGCAACCCCGTGTTTGCAGAAAAGGCAAGTAACCCCCAGCCTGGGCCCCTGCATCCTCCTGGGGTGTTGTTCCCAGCGCGGGTGAAGTCGTGTGAACTTTACTCAGGCGAGGGCGCAGCCAAGGTGAAGCCATCAGGTGGATGCAGCTCCCTCAGGAGCCTGCTTTGAGGGAGACAGATTGTTCCAGGCAGAATCCAAACTTCCCAAGGGAAATGGGGCTTGTCCAGAGTGCCACAGTGGGGTGAAAACAGACAGGATTGCAAAAAAACCCTCAAAAATGATGCTTTTCCAGGATGTGTCCAGTGCAGGTGTGTCAGTTGTGAAACAAGCAGGGAGTTTGAAGGAGAGACAGGAAAAAAGAGGAGGAAGAAGCTGGGAGAGCAGCGTGGAGCTCGGATGGAGTGGATGGAAAGCAGTGAGGGTGGGGTGAGCAAGAGGAATGTCACAGAGGAGGGAAAAGCAGAGGGGGAAGGGAAACAGGAAACTCTGTGGGAAGATAAAGAGGGGCGGGTGATGGGAAGCACAGAGACAAGGCCGAGGTTCCTGAGGACAGGGATAATGACAAATCGCTCCCAGGGAGGGGGGAGCCGAGGAGAGGCCGAGGAAGGGAGCAGTGCTCTGCAGAGAAAATGTGTGAAGGAAATAAAGGGAACGCAGGGAGGGCAGAGATGAGGAAACAGCGGAGATGCACTGCTAAAAACCAGAATTGCATCCTCATTCTGAGTTCAAACTGTGGCATTTTGAGCCAGGGTCAAACCTCTGTCCCCAGCCTAATAGATTTTCATCTTCTCCTCCTACACCCATGGAGGGAAAAGGGCAAAGCCTTTCTAATGGACTCTCCTGGGCTGATGTGTGCACAGAAGATGGATCACATCCACCCTGACACCCTCAGAGAGGGAAAATGTGGGGTGGTGGGGGCTCTAACAGCCCAGGCTGTGGGAAATCACTGCAGAGGAGCAGATCAGCTCAGTCCCAGCTTGGGGCTTGGGTGATTTTAGCAGGAATTAAAGTCCATCTGTGTCTCTTATTCAAACCTGTCACTAACATGCCGAGCTCCCAAACTCCAGTAAATACCACGGAGCCTGACAACTTCCTTGGAAGCACGGGCCTAAGCCTGTGGCCAGCTTTTGGCGTGCAAATTGTCTGATTTTGTAAAAGGTTTAGAGCGAATTAGCGGCTCTGTAGGTTATAATAGAATATTTATGCTGCTTGGAATTTAACTGGGTCCCTTAAGGGAAAGGCCGATTGGATTTAATGGGGGTGAAACCAAGGGAGGCTTTAGAGAGTTAAGTGCTGGCTGTTCTGGGGTGTTAAAGGAACTGTCTGTTGTGGAAATTAAAGGCCCCAATTCATCATGTTAAGTGACCACATGGTGAATTTAAGTGCTGTGTGAGTCACGCATCCCTGCCACTCCTTTCCCTTTGGATCATGGAAAAAATCACCCCCTGGCATCGCTCACATCTCACATTTCCACCCAGATCCCCAGTCAAGAGAATCAGATTTGGGTTTGGAAGGCACCTTAAAGCCCATCCAGTGCCACCCCTCCCACGGGCAGGGACACCTCCCACTGTCCCAGGCTGCTCCCAGCCCCGTCCAGCCTGGCCTTGGACACTGCCAGGGATCCAGGGGCAGCCACAGCTTCTCTGGGCACCCTGTGCCAGGGCCTGCCCACCCTCCCAGGGAAGGATTTCTCTCCAATATTTCATCTAAACCCACTTCCTTTGAGTTTTAAGCCGTTGCCCTTTGTCCTGTCCAGCCCAGCAGCCCAGGCAGCAGAGCAGTAACCCCGCCCTTGTCTCTCCTCTCCCGCAGGTGATGAACATCCGCAGGGTCCTCAACAGAGTGGAGAAGCCTCAGGGCCTCTACCCCAACTTCCTGAGCCCGGTGACGGGGAGCTGGGTGCAGCGTAGGTATCGCCCTGCTCCCCTCCTGCCTGCGGCATTCCAGGCTCCCCGTCCTTCCCGGGGCAGCAGGGCCGGGCAGTGCCACGTCGGGCGGGCCATGGCACGTGTGCTGGGATGCACGGGCTCTGCTGGGGCGCGGTCACTGCTGAGCGTCCCAGTGCCAGGGAGGGAATCGCTGGCACCACCCCAGACACTTTGCTGGGCCCTGGCACGTGGTCCAGCACCCGGGGATTGGGAACCGGCCCGGCCCTGCGGGATCCCGCAGCCGGCACGGAGCCCACGGAGCTGCCTGGGTGAGATTCCCCTCCGGAGCGGCTGCAGCAAGGGAGGAGCCACCTGGAGAGGCAGAGGGCTTGGAGGAGGCTTGGATCCCCCTCGGATCCAGGGATGAATTCTCCTGTGTGCATTCATGTTCCTGTTACCATGGTACCTCTGCAGAGAGTGATTTGGGAAGGAAGGATGAGATAAGAATGTTTTGTTTTCTCCTGTTGGGAGCCCAGCGCTGGGGATGTGGCGGGAGGGAGCTCCTGCTCTGGTGTGCGAGGGGAGCTGTAATCAGGGAAGCTCTGGGAGAGAGCAGGGCAATTCTGGAAGCAGTGCCCCCAGGGAAAGGGGACACACACAGCCCCTTCCCCACCCAGGGAAGAGACTGTGCCCCTCCTCTTGGGCCACCCAGGGGCACAGGTTTGCCCTGGGGTAGGAACAGGAGATGCCACTTGTGCAGCTGTGCCCTGATCTCTGACCTGCACCCTCTGCTCTGTTATTGATCCGCTGGTTTTGGCTGCTGGATTTGATGTTCCTTGGTCAAAGCAAAGTCCCTTTCTGCCGAGGCTGGTTTGAGCCTGTCTGTGGGTGACATTTATTGTTTAGGCAGGTTACTCTGAGTCCTTGCACCGCCTGGTGTCCCCATGTTTTGCTGCACTTTTTGCAGGGCTGGATCACTGCAGACCTTTCCCACCGCTGCTTTTGTGGCTCTGGTGGCAGCAGTGGCTGAGGCAGGGACAGAGCTCTGGCTGTGAGCAGTCCCTGCCCTTTCGCTGGCAGGGCTGGTCCCAGCAAAGTGTCTGGGGTGGTCACAGTTATCCCGTTAAACCAGAGCTGCCCTTTGGTGCTGCGAGGAGAAACCAGGTTCCTGTTCACCCCACTGATTGATCCTCAGGGTTATCCCATCCCTTTGTCAGCAGCTCAGCTTCCCCTCTGCGGAGCTGTTGCTCTG
This sequence comes from Gymnorhina tibicen, assembly GCA_013399875.1. Classification (NCBI taxonomy): domain Eukaryota; kingdom Metazoa; phylum Chordata; class Aves; order Passeriformes; family Artamidae; genus Gymnorhina; species Gymnorhina tibicen. Next base: position 482,435 of record VXAZ01007221.1, read on the forward strand.
TGTTTTCCCCTTGGAGAGCTCATCTCCCATCCCCTGCTGCTCCTGGAGGTTCCCCTTCCTTTGGGTTATTCCTGCTGGCAGCTGCCAGTCCCACACTGCACGTCTGGGCAGACACCAGCAGGGCAGGAGCAGTTCCTGGCTGCTCCAGGACTGATCCCTACAGAACCTTTGGGAAACTGAGGAGCTCTTGCCCAGCTGGGTACAACTCTCAGCTGGATACCCAGCCCTCATCTCTTCTGCCACGAATTTAGTTCTATTTTCTGCCTGCAGATTTCACCGCATTGCCCCGAAGTTGCTGAGGCAAAGAGGGGCCTGTTGGTGCTTTTCAGAGCACAGCAGAAGTGCCTCTGAGTGCCTGTGTTGGGATAGGCAGATTCCTGCCAAAGGCCTGGAAATTTCCTGCCTCCCAGACAGACTTCCACAGGCTGTTTGTGGCAGCTGCTCAGGATATGACCTTGGGATCTGACCCCATATTCCAGGGAGGGAGAAGAGTGATCAGCCCCTTCTGCATCTCCTGTGCTGCTGGGGAGAAATAGATGAGGACCAGAGCAGGGAGGCACCTGCAGCCCGCTCCCCGGAGGTGCCGGGCTCTCATTTTCTCTCTTGTCATTAAAGCTCTTTGCAGGAAGCTGTTTTCCTTGAAATTGCTGTGATTTTCTTAAAAGCTGTATCTCTGACCTGGCTGAATGAGCAGATCTTGTAAATGAAGAGGCTGAGCTGCACCTCCGTGAGCGCAGTCGTTACCTCGGGGAAATGAAAGCCCAGTCCCCTGCTGGAGGCAGGGATTGTTTGTGCAGAGTGCCTGGGAGGCAAACGCTGCCAGGGCTGCTGCCATATGGAAAGCAATTATGTACCAGGGCTGCAGCTTTGGTGATTTTATGAATGACACGCTCAGGATCACAGAGCTGCTCTTTGGAGGCAGGCTGTGTTTGCAAATACTCTGCCCCCTCTCCTCGCACGGAAGGCGCGTGTTTAATCCCATTGTTTTGCCGTGGATTATTCCCCGGATCGCCGGACACACTGTGTCAGGGATGTTTGCTCTTCAGGCCAGGAAAATGCACGGCTGTTGGCTTCTGCTGATGGGAGGATTTAGCATTTGGAATAAGCCTCGGGACTTTATCCGTGTGCAAGGAGAGGGGGAACAAAAATGTGAGCAGCTCTGAACACCTGCTGCATGTGCTTAGCTGGGAAACGAGGATGGTGCAGACCCAGGGGTGGCCGCTGTTAATTAACGGGGATGGCTCAGCCCAGGGAGGGTAATTTGTCTTGCTCTCCTGAAAACGGGAGTGCTTGACTGCTGTAGAGAGCGAGAACGCTGCTGTTGCCCCCGTGGTGCAGTTTGAAGCTGTAAATCCACGCGGCAGCTCCCCCCAGGCACAGACCTGCAGCTGTCAGGCCCGTCTCACACCACAGTCCCTCAGCACCTCCTGTAAGGTCAGAGCAGGGGGTGCTCTGAGCAGACAGCCTTGGAAATTTGATTTCTGCACAGGAAAATATGCAGTGCACATCCCCGTACCTGACTTTATCATTTTAATGTGCCAGCAACCCCCAGCCTTCCCCGGGGCTCCGGGTCCCTCCGTGAGCCGGGAATACAAATGGCACAGGCCAGGAGCGTCTCCAGCAGCCCCTTGCTGGCAGCTCTGTGGGATCCAACACCTCTCCTTCCTGTCCTGAGGCGGGGAGACAGCTCCCAGGGGCTCCATCCACACGGAAATCTATCAATACCCACCACTGCTTTTGGTTTATGAGGGTGGATTTATGATGATGGCTCCATAAACAGGAAGCATCTTCGCGTTGCAGTATAAATAACGTGTGAAATAAGGCCTCTGAATGGTGCTGGTAAGGGATACTAATGCTCTGCAAAATGACAGAACATTTTTCTTCTGATTGCGCCTTCCACCTTTCTTCCTTTCTGAAAAGCAGTGCTGCAGGCTCTCCCCAGGAAGCTGGGAAGAGGAAGGAGAGAACAAGGGCATTAAATAGGACGTGATTGTTTCCCCTTTGTGGAGCAGCTGCTCATTGTATATCATGAACCTGACGCTCTTTTCTGGCTTTGCCACCACAGACCACGTCTCCATCGGGGGGCTCGGGGACAGCTTTTATGAATATCTCATCAAATCCTGGCTGATGTCAGACAAGAAGGACTCTGAAGCTAAAAAGATGTACGACGACGCCTTGGAGGTGAGGATCCAGGTGCTGCTGTGTGGTTTTTGGGGGGGGACGTGGTTCATAAGAAGGTTTCAGACCTTCAGAGGAAGTGTTTGGATTTCCTTGGGCCTCGCTCCTGTCACCGAGTAGCACTGAGTAAGTTTTACTCACTGTCTACCCTCCTGAAATCCTGATTTTCATCCCTTCAGGCAATAGAAAAGCATTTGGTGAAAAAGTCAGCAGGAGGCTTGACCTACATCGCTGAGTGGAGGGGTGGCATCCTGGACCACAAGATGGGCCACTTGGCCTGCTTCTCTGGGGGCATGATTGCCCTGGGAGCCGAGCACGCCGCGGAGGAGAGGAGGCAGAGGCACATGGAGCTGGCTGCAGAGATCACCAGCACCTGCCACGAGTCCTACGCACGCTCAGGTAGCCTGGGGGCCACTGGGGTCACCCACGGCCCCAGGAGATGGGGGATTGCCTGGCAGGGGTTTGCCCTGGGGCGTTCTGGGCCTCAGCAGCACCTGCACCCCTGGGTGGGGCTTTCCCTGGGCTTTTCCGGGATGTCTGGCAGGGACAGAAGTGTGCTCTGTGGAGCAGCAGCTGGAGCAGAGGGACAGGCGGCTGTGAGCTCCTGGGGCACAGCCGGGGCTGAATCCTGGTCCTGCCTCAGCCACAGTCCCACAGGGCTGCAGCCTGAGGCTGTCCTTCCGCATCCCTTCGCAGGCGGGAGGGGAGGATTAGCAGGGATTGATCGAGGAGTGTCCCAGTACGGAGCAGGGCAGTGCTGGACACCTGCAGCTGCTGGTGGGAACCAGAAAAATGGAGTTACTGAGCCTCTCCCAGCTGCCTGAGTCCTCATTTCACAAGTACAATTTCTTTCACCACGCAGAGCTTTGGAGAGCAGTGGGTGCAGATGATGGGTTGGTCCTGTGCCTGCAGGAGCTGCTCTGGACACCACTGCTTTCTTTGTAGGCATCTCTGCAGCTCCTGCGAGGCTGCAGGCAGCTGAGGCAGCTCTCCAGGACCTTGTCAGGCACAGGTCTGTCTCCACAACTGCATCCAAGGGTTGTTCCACACCTTCCCCACACCAGCCAGCCCAGTTTGGCAGCCGGTGCCCAGCATGTTTGCCCAATAAACTTCAAGCTAACCTGAAGTGATGTTTGCAAATAACTCTTTTCCCCGCTTCCAGCACTTACAGAACTAAACCAAGCCATGTGAACTAACAACCCTGTGGCTGTGAGTGCCTGGAGCCAGTTTTCACCATCAGCACGGAGGGGACAGCAGCAGGCTGCCCACGCTGCTCCAGCACTGGCATTTCAGCAGGTGCTGCAGGGAGGGGCTGTGCAGGGCCCCCCAGCTCCCAGCAAACACTGCCAGGGCCCCACACACACAGCAGGGCCCAGGGAAGGTGTGCAAAGTAATTAGAGGGAGGAAGTGACTCCCTAAACAGCACTGCGGTAGAACCCTGTGATCACAGAATGATGGAGTGGTTTGGGCTGCAAGGGACCTTAAAGCCCATGCCATCCCACCCCTGCCATGGGCAGGGACACCTTCCACTGTCCCAGGCTGCTCCCAGCCCTGTCCAGCCTGGCCTTGGGCACTGCCAGGGATCCAGGGCAGCCACAGCTGCTCTGGGCAACCTCATGAACAAATTTTTTCCAACAGGGAGAGGGTTGGTGTCGAAAGCAGGGATCTGAGTGCTTGCAAGAGATTGGGGTTCCTAACTCAAAAAGACCAACATACCCCGATGTTCTGTTTATAAAAGCAGTGAAGTTGGTTCAGCCTTCCCCATCACCCTGAAGATCCCCTCTCTCCAAAGGCGCTGCAGAAGAAAAGGCTTAACAAAGCCTTCCTTCAACGCTGGCATCCTGAGCAAGGCAGAAGCACCTGGCTGGTGCCTCTCGTGTGCTCCCTGGCACTGACCAGCTGTGTGTGCCTCTCCCCAGATACCAAGCTGGGCCCCGAGGCCTTTCGCTTCGACGCGGGGAGCGAGGCCATGGCCACGCGGCTCAGCGAGCGCTACTACATCCTGCGGCCCGAGGTGGTGGAGAGCTACATGTACCTCTGGAGGCTCACCCACGACCCCAAGTACAGGCACTGGGGCTGGGAGGTGGTCAAGGTAAGGCTGGGAGGGCACAGGGCTCTGCGGGTTGCTGCATTCCTTCAGAAACGTTCCCTTCGGTCGGTGGATGGAGCGGAAATTATTTAAATTGTGTTAAACGCTGAGATAGATCAGAAATGCTCAGGGTTGGGTTGGATGGGGCTCTGAGCAGCTTGGTCTAGTGCAAGGTGACCCTGTCCATGGCAGTGGGGTGGAACTGGGTGATTTTTAAGGTTCCTTTCAACCCAAACTGTTCTCAAGCCCACGAGCGGCGGGGCAGGAATACACAAAGTGCCTCAGTTTAGGTGTTACCTCCTCTCTGGATGTTTTCTCCTCCCTGTTGGGCTGCGCTGCCATCAGTCAGTCAGCCAGCTCGGGTGGCTGGTGCTTCCCTTGCTGTTCCAGCAGAGCCAGCCTGATTCCCAGAGCCTGGAGCAACCCCCACGCCCCTCAGTGAGGGGCAGAGGCCGCAGGAGACCCGGAGTTGGATTTGTAAACTGGCTTGGAATGCAGCCGAGGGTGATGGATGGGTCACTCCCCACTGCTGGGTGTTGCTGAGGGCTCCGTTCCTCCCCCAGGCCCTGGAGAAGCACTGCAGGGTGGAAGCTGGGTTCTCTGGCATCCGGGATGTTTACACCACCACCCCCACCCACGACAACATGCAGCAGAGCTTCTTCCTCGCAGAGACTCTCAAGTAAGTCTGGGCTCACAGGGGCCTTCCAGAGCAGCACAGCTCCTGCAGCAGCTGCTTAATGAGTCTCAGATAATAAGGGGGAAGTCTTCTCTCGCAGGGAGAGGTGTCCCTGCCCAGGGCAGGGGGCTGGAAGGAGATGAGCTTTAAGGATCTCTCCCACCCTGCCCATTCCGTGGGGAAACCGGGCAGGGCAGTGGGTGCTGCCAAGCTTTGGGGGTTCCTGCTGCAGAACCACTGCTGCCTTTGGCTCCCTCGAGCTTCCTGCCCAGGTGCTGGGTTTGAAGGACTCTGCTGTGATCCAGAGCTGGGTTAAGTGGGAAGGGTGGTGATTTCCTAAGGAACCAGGAGTGTGTGACCGTGATCAGAGGCAGCCATCACGTCCCTCCTGAGCTCCTTTAACCCCTCTGTGTCCCTCTCCCGTGGCTCCAGGTACCTCTATCTTCTGTTCTGTGAAGATGATGTGCTGTCCCTGGAGGATTGGGTGTTCAACACCGAGGCTCATCCCCTGCCCATCAACCACACGGACTTTAAAGCAGCACTGCAGCCCTGAGGCCCCTGCCCAGCTCCTGCTCCCCCAGCCTGGGCAGACTCTGCTTTTCCTTTCCATTAAAGGAATTCCCGTTGTTCCTGAAATGGTATTTGGGGGCACTAGTCCAATTCCGGACAGTATTTTCTTGGGAAGATGAACCATGACTAAGCACCTTCTTTTCCTCTGTGAGGAGCTCTCTTAGGCTGATGATGAGATGTTTATTCTGGGCCATACTGTACACAGTTCATAGACATTCCTTTATACAGAGAATTTATATGAAATCCACTGATTTTGCTTTATAGTGGCCAAAGGACTGGAAGTTTGCCATAAAATAGACTTTACACACACACACACATCCTCCTTTCCTTTTTCTGTTTCATTTCTGCCTTTTATCTGCTCTTGGATTTATCACCTTTCCAGTGAACAGTTTTCAGTATTCTGGGATTTTTGGTGCTGGGCTTTGGGGGCTCTTCAGGAGGAACAGGAGAACGAGGAAGGGGACTTGGAATGCTTGGGGATGGATGAGGAGCCAGCTGGGAGCTCAGGAGTGAAGGGAGGACAGGGAGAGGCGACGTTTTAGTGGGAAAAGAAAGAGGATCTGACCCTCCACACACAGGAGCAGTCTCAGGTTGGAATCTGCAGATTTGCAGGCCCTGCTCCTCACGGGGGACTTGAACCAGCCTGATCCCTGCTGGAGGCGTAACTCAGCAGGACAGGAGCAATCCAGGGGGCTCCTGGAGTGGATTGGTGATAAATTCCCCCTCCAAGGGACAGAGGAGCCAACAGAGGGGCTCTGCTGACCCCAGACTGAAGATCCCAGGCAGCTCTGGCTGCAGTGGCCGTGGATGGTGAGTGCAGGATCCTGAGGGCAGGAGGGAGGGGGAAAGCTCCACCCTGGGCCTCGGCAGAGCAGACTTGGGACAGGGGGACCCCAAAGGGCCCCTCCAGCCTCAGCCGTTCCGTGACTCTGTGACTCTGTGGTGTCAAACTTGTAACTAAACCAAAACGTGTCTGCAAGATCCTTGCTCCTGATGTGGTTTTTATATACTTTTTTCCTGTGCTCTTAAAACACATTTACCACCCATCACATCTCATTTAACTTTCCTTTATCGTTTCTTTTTGTGTTTTTCTACTTTTATTTGGAACTAAATGTTACGAGTCACTTGTAATAATTTTACTGCTGTAATAGTCAGATCTGTGAAACAGAATAAAAGTCTTGTAAAATAAAAAGCCTCGTGGGGTTGATCCTGTAAAAGACCAGTTACTCCATGCTTGGAATGAGACAATACTGGTGGATTTAAAGAGTTTTGCACAGTAGAAGTCGATTTCTGGGGGAATCCAGGCAGCGTTTGACAGCAATTCCCAGCTCTCTCAACCTGCTGGGTCTGGGATCAGCATCCCCTCTGATCGCTGCAAAGCTCTGTGGCCCTGGGGGTGGAACATTTCTGTTCATTCTTGTGACATCCTCGTGACAGTTGGCTCATTCAGCAGCTCAGGGGAAATAAAGTTGCTTTGAGCAAGTTGTGAAAACTTAGAAAATGGTGTTCCTAAATTCCTGCCTTTGTGATTTCCCGAGAGGAATAAGACTGTCAGATGGGGACTTAGCATTATCCCAGGGATAAGGATGCTGGCTGGTAAGCCTGGCCTAGAGGAATGGTTACTGGTAAATAAACATCTTGGGAGTGAGCTGCGTTATCCGGGAGATTTGGGGATCGGGAAGCTCTTGTAGCTCAAAGGATTTTGATAACGGATTAAGGGAATTTCTTAAATAAGAACACCCTGCTCTTGGAATAACACGGAACGCTTTGCCTGGCAGAATTTAAACCCCCAACATAACCAGCACGGTTGTGGTTTCCTTTAGGAGCAGACCCTGGTGTTGCATGAGAGCTCCACGGTTGGCTTCCCTCTCACACCAGTGAGCGGGAACATCCCACGCCCCGGCACAGGAAGCTTCCTGCAGCTCAGTGGCCACACCACACATCAGGAGCTGTTTGAGCTGCCCTGAGGAGGCAAAGCTGATCCATGGCTCTGCTCCCAGGAGCCCCACGCCAGGCACAGCAGAAGCTTTTGGTTGCAAGCGGCCGCGCTCGAACGTTTCCGATGGTGCCGAGGCAACTCTGCAAATTCCTCTGCCTGGGCTCCCAGATATCCCCTGAAAGCCCCAGGGATTAATCAGAGGCATCAAGCTCAGCAGGGCCGTGTTTAGCAGGAGTTAAGATTTGCTCCCGGGATCAGCTTTGTTCCAAGGCCTGGCCCTGATCCCCACCGGGGATTTTTCCGTCCCACAGCACTGCAGGTAGTGGGAAGGTTTGTCCTGCTGTGCCTTGAAATGCTGCTGCTCCTCCCTTCCCCGAGCCTTGGCTGGGTGCTCCTGCACCCTGGGGGCCCTGCCTGTGGAAGAAGGAGCTGGATCCCACCCCAAATTTTCCCCCCTGGCAGGTGGGATTTTCCTGCCCAGAGGGAACCCCTTGGTTTCCAGACTCAGAGCAGGTGAGTGGAGTGACGCTGACCCGGAGGCTGGGCTGTAAATGCCTCACGGGAAGGATCTGGGGANAAGTGGAGTGACGCTGACCCAGAGGCTGGGCTGTAAATGCCTCACGGGAAGGATCTGGGGAGCTGTGTGTCCTTCAGCTGCTTTCCTGCCTTCCCGCCTCAGGCATGTGGGAATTCTGTCAGGCTTTGGTGGTCTTTTCCTGCTTGGGGTCACCAGGCAGTGCCACCAGCCTGGGTTGTTGCCCGTTTCCCCTGGAACATTCCACCTCTACTTCAGAAGCTGTGATTACCATCTTAATTTCCACCATCAGAGCTTGTGGCCCTCCTTTATATCAGAAGGAATTTCCCGTAAATGGAGTTCTGATAACGGAAAGTTGCATCAGTGGTGGAGATGAAAACTCTTCCCTATCACTTGTACAGCCACGGGCTGCTGCTGCCCGGCCTGCACAGAGATAAGGCGAAACTATCCAGAAAACAAATGCACCTTTTTGTAACCCACACTTCATTTTTACAGCATTATTAAATTCCCTGGGAAGGCTTTCAGCAGAATTGGTTATTGGATTCAAAAGCCTGGCAGCCAGAGTATTTTTCCACATAGGTTTTGATCTGATCTCTTTATCTGATTGTTTCAGATGTGATGCACAGCCCTGGCTCCCAGTGCCAGCAGAGTCCCAGCAGCTCCTCCTGAGCACGTTCGGGGCTTTGGCCTCGTTCCCTGTGGAGCCTCCAGCAGGGATCGTGCTGGAGTCGGGAACCCTCTCCATAAAACTGCTGCTTCGTAAAGGATTTTGTTTAGGATTGCATCCTCCTGAGAAGGAAAAGCCAAGCAGGAGTTAGGAATGCAAGACACAGGAACTGGCTCCTGCTCTGCAGCTAAGGCATTTGAAATGCCTCAAACTCCCATTTCCTTTGCTGGCCGTGCTTTTTCTGGGATGAACTCTCTGATTTCCATGGCTGGGACGCTTTTGTCACCTCTGGTTTTCTTGTCCCCTTCACACCAGACCTGGATGTTCCTTGTTGCTCTGAGTTTTTCATCCCTGCTGCTGCCAACCCCTCACCATTTTCCTTATTTTCAGCCCCCCTTTCTCCCTTCTGACCAAGGGGAAATCTGGAATAGTTTTTCCTGCTGGGTGGAAATCTTCCCTGTTATTTTTTTTTTTAGGATTCCCTTTGATACAGGTGTGCCTGGTGGGCCCCACAGCAGATGTGTGGGTATTTAACATTCTTCCTGAGTGCTGTAGCCCCAGGACCCAGCAGTGGAGAGCCAGGAGTTGCTGGGTTTGTTCTCTTTCGAGGAGCATCACCTTGAATTATTTCCCCTTTTGTCTTTCATTCTCTTTCCTATCAAATAATTCCCCCGTTCGTCACCTTGATGTGGTGGCTGATGACACCGGGGATGGTTCAGGTGTAAAATGAGCCCTTCTGCCTCTCATCATCCAAACAGAATCACCTCAGCCCCGCCACCGCCCTGCCAGGTCCCCTCCGCCAGCTCCTGGCTGCTCCTGCTCATTTCCCAGACAAACCAGGCCGTTTATCCTGTTTCAAACCCATCCCATCCTGTTACATTCCGAGGCTCGTGCCGGGTTATTCCAGGGAAGCAGCAGCTCTGCACCCCTTGCTGCCCAGCCTAATGAGCCCAGGAAGTTTTAAAGCACATCTGCTGCAAGTGCTGAGCTCATTCCCACCTGCCCCTGCTCCCAGATGTCATTTCCATGCTCTGTTAATCCCGTTCCTCCCCATGGCCCAGGCACTGGGTTCTTTGATGGAAGCAGAGTTTTGTGGAAGTTTTCTGCTGCGGTGGAGCAGAAGGAACCTTCTCCTTCCTCCCTCGGTGCAGCAACCCTGATGTGAATCACAAATCTCCCTCTCGGTTCCATTGCCCGGTCCCATCCTCATCCTCCCTCCTCCACCCTCCTCTCCTAACGGCTCAGTCATGCTCTCCCTCATCTCCATCTCGAGAGTTCTTTAAACCTAAAACAAAAACGATTAGGCAGGCTTAGGATACAGCAGAGCTTCAAAGGATTAAACGCTGACGCTCCCTGCTACCCTGGCAGAGATCAAACGCTGGCTGCTGTTGGCCCTGCAGCGGCAGCGAGCGGCACTAAATCATCCCCGGCAACGGGGGACTCGGAGCGGGATGGGAAGCACGGAGGAGCAGGAGGATGAGTTATGGGGAGGGATTAAAGTGAATAAATCTGTGTGTCTTGGCCCAGCCACCTCCAAGGGACGGCGCGACAGCAATGCCACGGCCGCGCCGAGGGACCTGAAGGGCGCTGAGAACATGGGGAGGTCAAAAAGTCTGGGGTGGGAATGACCCAGAATGTGGCACGGTGGTGAAAATGACCCAAAACGTGGGCAGGATGCCGGAGACAGGGGGCCGAGGCTGAGCACTGTCACCCCAGGGCTGCCAAATCATTCCCGTCCCCTAATTCCCATCCCGCGGGCTCAAACCCCAGCGGAATCACCGCAAGGGAACCCACTAATACCTGTTTCGTTATATAAAAAATACCCACTTTGCTGAGCTATAACCGAGTAGAAGTGCAGGGTACGGCTGGTTTGGGGAAGTGCAAAACAAGTTCAGGGTTTTGTTCTTTCTGGGAAAAGCTGAATTAAGGATCAGGGGTTTTGTTCTTTCTGGGAAAAGCTGAATTAAGGACCAACCACCACGGACAGGCCCCACTCCCCCACTGATAACAAAGGCAAAGCCCAGAGAGCAACGGGACCGCTGAGGAGGAGGGGAGAGAGCCCTCACAGCAGAGACATTTCGGGCTAAAAAGTGCTTTTTCCTGACGAGTGCTGCTCATTTAACATTAAAACGTGGCGCTTTTTCCTGACGAGCGCCGGTCATTGAACACTAAAAAGGGGTTTTCCCTGACCGAATGACGGTCACTGAACACTAATAAGGGTCTTTCTCTGACGGAGCCGCGGTCATTTAACACTAAAATACCTTTTTCGCTGAGCGGGTGCCGGTGATTTAACACCGAAGAGAGGCTTCCTCTAAGGGAGCGGCGGTGATTTAACACTAAAAAAGGGTTTCTTTGGCGGCCGGGTCCCGCGGGGCGGCCGCGGCCCCTCCTCGCCCGCCTGACGCCTCCCCCGGCCGGGCGGCCATGGCGGCTCCGCGGCGCGGGCCTGGCGCGATGGC